>OY987321.1:3734138-4224783 GCA_963920655.1 Geranium rotundifolium | reverse complement strand
CATAATCATATCAATTGAACCAATCAAACCAGTTTAACAGACCAAAACTATTGAGGGCATTTTAGACATTTTGCACACAAATTCTGTTATATTTAACAGCCGTTACCTTAATTGCAACGTAAATAAACTTCAGGTACCGGCAAAAAATGTTTTAAAGTCAGGGTACTGATTTCGAAATGAAACAAAGTTAGGGTATTGACATGAAATTACCTCTTAAAATATTTTCTTTTGAATGTATCAGACGGATGTGAAAAATGCGTTTTCAAGATTGCTACTGGAGAAATTAATTTTAGGGGAAAACAGAGCAATTATGTGCTCATTAATTATTGATTGGGTTTCTAATTAAGTTTGGGGAATCCATGGTGAATAGCTGGCCATGTTCACAAGAGCCCCACCTACATTACCTTTATTTTTGTTGCTGAAAATGGCAGACCATAGCCACCTTTATGTCTCTATACCCATGTTATCATTTTCCATTTTAATTGACATCTCATTGATCATCTCTATAACCTCCACCACTAACTTACATTTCATGCACCTACCAAATCTTCATCAAACCCTTGAAGAAAAAAATACAAGCCACCCACAAAGCACAATCACATAACCATTGCATTTCAGTGTTAATGGCAATAGAGAATGGAAATTTGAGTGTTAGATGCTTGTTGCTGAAAAAGGAAGTGGTGGAGATTTATGAACATCACTAGAATTTGAAAACTCATGGCTGAGCTTGAAATTCATAGATATGCCACTGCACAAGCTCTTTTTAGGCCGGTGTTTGAGGGTTTGTGTTTTCTTCAACTTTGGTTCTCAAAAGTCATGATCTACATTTCAGAATCTAAGAAAAAGTAAAAGAAAGATCTTTACATTTTAGTTGTAGAGTTCAACCCGATATATGTGACCCAACTTTGGAGATTGATTTGAGCTTGTATTAGTGTAAAGCGAAGAATCACACCCAAGTAATAAGATTGACTTTTAGTTGTAGAGTCCGGTCCGATATATGTGACACAGTCTTACCCTTAAATGCTAGACTGTATGCTTGAGTTGGATCCAATGAATTCCAGTTGTGATTGTATTTTGGTGTCAATGTATCCTTGGCATTGATTGTAAAGCAAAGCATTGTATTGATACTCTAAATGCCCAAACAACCATTCATGATACAATTGCTCAATGCCCACCAAAAACTATGCAACAGTGCAGTTTTGGGGAGAAAATGAATTATTTGCTTACTTGGAGTCCAGTCTACCTGAACAAACAAGGCCTGGTTGGCACTCAAGCAGGCACGGCGCTTCGACCAGAAGAGACTTGCAAACTAGCAGCATAGTCTCGTGCCCACAAGTCGTAGTGAATAATTTCCTCGAGAGAAGGAGCTGATACTAGTTCTGACCGGTGCTTGTCGCATGTTAGCTCCACAACCTTGAAAATATCCAGGTAGCTAATCCTGAAACCGGGCAAAACAGGTCATCAGCAGATGGATTTGTTCTAGGAGCACATTACTAGGAATGTTGCTGAATTCTAGTGCTATTCCTAATATCACTGCTTTTGATGTAGTATTTCTATTAAAAAGAAGCTAAGAAAAGTTAGGTACTTACTTTTCATCAATAAACATCTCTACAGCCTTCTCATTAGCGGCACTGAGAACTCCGGTCATGGTGCCTCCAGCACGGCCAGCAGCATATGCAAGATCCATGGATGGGTATTTGGCATTGTCAGGGGCTTTGAATGTAAGTGAGCCAAGCCTGCAATATCCAATTTCGAAAAATCAGTGATTCCAAACGAATACATACGGTATTGTAGGTTCACAATTTTACAGGTTCATCACATGACAGAGAATGCACATATCATCATCATGGGATTTTTTTTATTTTTTGATCATGAACGGCATATGGAAGGAGTACACAGGCAATCCTTCTCGAGCTGGTAGGCGTGCTTTCTGTTACCACGAAACATACATAACCAGCTATAGATATACTCTAGAAGTTACAGCAGGAAAGAGATTTGGACATATCATTAGACGATAAATGATATTTATTTATGGGTCTTTATGAGAAGTTAAAAGTATAATGTGCCAGGGAAAAGTGTAATTACTTGCAAAGGTCAAGGCGAGGCCAGGTTACTTCAGAGCAATACACTCTTTCCGGCCAGGACAATGTGTAGAGGATTGGTAAACGCATATCAGGCCACCCCAGCTGAGCTAGAACTGAAGAATCCTGTGGACAAATAAAAAGTAGTTACAAGGAGAAGACATGAAGTGCTTTCATTACCATATTCTTTTATACTACAGCTGGTTTCAGTTAATAGATGAGAAGTTATATATAATGTAGGAGTCGAACCTGGGTTTCCACCATTGAATGTATAATAGATTGTGGATGAATTACAATATCAATATCATCGTAATCAGACCCATAGAGATAGTGGGCTTCAATGACTTCTAGACCCTGTAAAAGAAAAGGAGAGCTTGTTGTTTGCACGTCCAGCCACAGAAGTAAATGGACTGTAAGCATAGTGAGGCACTTGTAAAGTGCATCGACTGAAGGAAACGGACCTTATTAAACAGAGTAGCAGAGTCAACGGTGATCTTTTTCCCCATACTCCAGTTGGGATGCTTCAATGCATCAGCAACTTGAACGTCTTTCAATTTTTCAACAGGCCAGTCTCTGCATGAGAAAGTAACTGTCATGTCATGCAACAGTTAACGGCATTCCAGATTTGATGTTTAAACAATATTATAGATGAGTTCAATCAGATCCTCGTAGATAGATAAACAGAAGATCCAAAGAGATTTCAGCCTAATACAAACAAAATGTTAGAAAAGTAAGAGACAAGCTTTTATCCTAAATATCAGCTTTGACTATGACTTCATACCTGAAAGCCCCACCAGATGCAGTTAATATAATACGCCGAAGGGCCCCCTCTGGCAAGCCTTGAATACACTGAAGAGAGAAGAACCTTGTTAGACCATAAGATTGGACCCTAGTTAAGATGTGATAGGTGAATAAGAAGGGTGAAACTGGCAAGCACTTCTTTTTTATCAGCAATAACCGCAGGCATAAGGCATGCACTTGTTAGATATATGATGCATCAACTATTGCTTGTTGATGCCTTATAGCTGCCTTCTAGAAAATAATCAACGTGATGCAAGTACTCGACAACTATGAATTACGAGTTGGATTAATCATTAAGACATACGTTTCATACCTGAAATATAGCAGAATGTTCAGAATCAGCCGGAAGGATTTTTACGTTATGTTTGCGAGCGAGAGGGAGAACATAAGGACCACCAGCAATCAGCGTCTCTTTGTTGGCCAAAGCTATGTCTTTCCCCGCTTCTATTGCAGCAACGGTAGGCTAACCAAAAATAACAGGAGAATTTTGAGATTGATAGTTGGTGTTACTTGATATGTGGAATCTAGCCTGACACATCACTATTTAACTTCTAACCTGATCCTAACAAAAAAGCAGTTATCAATTATAATGAGTAAGACCTTTCGATGGAAAAACATAGAAGCGTGACGATGAAATCAGTCTCCCAATAGTAGAAATTTCTTGATCTATTTTTGCCAGACTCATAAGCACATTTTGTGCATATTGTGTTCTCCAACTCAAACAAGCTGAGATTACACAATATATTTTGCTGTCTTACTTTTAACTAATAACCTAAATATTAGAGTTTCTGACAAAACTAAATTCTGATAACTCTTATCTTAGAATCAACAAACGTCTTACAGTCAAGAGAATTTTTTTTAAGATATCAGCGTCACCCGTGACCTACAAGCATGCATATATAGAAAAGAGGTTTGTACATTATGTATTATTCATACACATTGAAATGTCTGTCAATCAGTTGCAAAAATGACATTCGAAAACAATACATGATATAGTATATCTACAAAACCTCAAATATGTTAATTGTCTATATCTTATTACGTTGGCCTCCATTGTATTGACAATTTGAACAAATATAACATCAGAATTGAAACTTCTTAAAACATTTTTTAACACACGTGCAATGAGAAATGTTCTATAGAGAACACAAATGACAGATTTACGTGCTTTTACCTTGAGTCCTGCACAACCTACTATCCCTGTAACCACAGTAACTGCATCTCGGTGGCGGGCAACCTGTAGATTATTTGTGAGAAAAGAGCAAATTTTTAGAATACTTTCTCAAGCCGGATATGTCAGAGCAATATATATTCCTTTTCTTTTCTTGTTTGCATTGAACATATATTAAATAAACAGATATTAAACTACCTCAACAACTCCTTGCTCTCCAGGAATAATTTCAGGCATGTGCTCGACACCAGCCAAAGCCTCTTTCAGTTCATCGATTAATGACTCATTTCTTACAGCAACCAGCTGAGGTTTAAATGTCTTCACCTGTACAGTACCATAAGTTAAAGAACAGCAATGAACCAAAACTAAACGCTATTATTGTCTTAATCTATTCTGATCTTACTATAGACAGTAAACAAGAAAACACCATTTGCACTAATTTATAACAACAGCTCTATTATCATCAGCGGGCCAATATTATCTGATATGATGATCAAGTGATGGTAAAAGTTTTCCAAATGGGCTTTGGAGGCAAAAAATTGAAGTCACTAAGATTTCTGTAGAAGATTTTGAAATTGACAGAATACCTGTTCGGCAAGAAGAGTGACGTTTGAACCAGCTGCAAGAGCTACAACTCTGAATTTATCAGGATTCTCAGCCACTATGTCCAATGTCTGCAGAGCAATAAAATCTGGTTCTAAGCAACTAATAGACGGCCAAAACCAATTCAGCGCCAAGAACATGATAAAAATGCAACAAAAAAAAGAGAAGATAGATGGGTTTTGATTTTTACCTGGGTTCCAATCGAGCCAGTAGATCCAACAATAGAGATGGGTTTCGGACCTTCCCAAGTCTTCCGATCATACTCTGGAACAGCTCGTCCTGGCCAGGCCGGAGGCGGTGGCTGTGATGAAGCAGAACATTGAATTTTCCTACCAAAAGCTGTTCCAAAATCCCTCCTCTTGAATGTGAACCCGCCTAGAAATCACAAACCCGTCAACATGACTGTAAATGAACACAACTTTACAAACAAACTGATCATATCAAAGATCAAAACTCTAACAAATCAATGAAATAGAAAGCAGTAATCAACAAAATGAAATGATCACACTCTCCTCCAACTTGGCACCAGCTTACAAATTCAGGAGTTGATGCTAATTATAATTGAATGACCAACAAAACCCATATAACCAATCACAAGTGCAGTTTCAAGAATACAAAAAAAAAACTAAAAGCCTAAAACCAAACAGAAGATACACAAAATCATTCGGATTCCAGCAGATGAAGTCAAAATCACAACCAACCATCGCCAATCAGCACTCAAATTTTACAGCACATACATGAAAGAGAAAGGCGAATCCATAAAAGTACAACAAACCCAAAACAATCAAACCAAAAAAAAAACAGAAAGCGAAAGCAAAGATCCCTTTTTCTCTTTTGCAAACTTTCTCGGAACCCAAACACGAAAAACAGAAATGAAACTAAACCTGAAACCGGAAGCTTGGGAAGGTGATTGGGCCTTGTAGAGTCTAAGAAAGAGACAGACTTGAGCTCAGCTGGACAGAGCAAGTTCAGCGCCATCGATTCAAAACCCAGAAACTGTAATCGCTGCTTCTGCTGAAAATCGAGAGCTCGCGAAGTGTGGTCTACACAATCATGTATATACACATACACCTATATTTATATATATGGTTTTGTTTGGGAATCTGAGAGCAGAGAGAGTGAAAGATAAGAGACGACAATGGAGTCACTGAATCAACTCAGCTTCACTCGGACTCGACTCAGTGCCGTTCCAGCCAAAACGACGTCGTTTAGCAAGACTATTTTGTTCTGTTCTTGACTGAACATTTATTTTCTTATTAATGGCACATTTTTCCATTTTTTGTTTTATTATATGGTCCATTAGAAATCAATATAATTTGGTAAAATATTAACCAATCAATTACCAATACACAGAAACTTAAACATAAACTTTTGTGCAATTGACTTGTACTGATTAAATGCAACATAATTGTATTCATGCATGTCAAATTGTTGGCTCATTCTTTTCAAATATTAAGACCAATTATAAAAGAAAATTTTAAAATAGATCAAATTTTTATTGGACCGCATTTAAATTGAACAGTGTCAAAACCTAAAAGTAAAATCTTATCTAGTATCTACATATTATATAGGTAATAATGGGTGGGTTTTGGAAAATAGATTATAAATATGTCAAGTATGGGCTACCACAAGAACAATAATTCAACTTTATCAAATTGTCCAAAAATTGTATATTTTTGAACAAGGAGTTAAGATTTGAATGGATATTTTCAAATTAGAATATTGACTATAATAAGAAATTAATCACCAAGTAGCAGCCGAAATATAATATTTGTTGACAGTACTATTTCACCTAACCACTACGTATAGAATGGTGCACAAGTTTATTAAATTGGGTATTTAAAATATGAATCTCGCAAAATTTATGATGTTATATGTTATTAATACAAAAGATTGAAATTGGGTTCAAAAGTTTTAGGTTCAAGTTACGATGTAATATCTCGTCTTTATTTTTAATTTTTATTATGTCTATTTTTAATGGTAATACTGGGTCACCTTCTACATAAGGGTGTTTTTGAGGTGATTATTGATATAATAATCTTTAAAACTTTTAACAATCGCCAGTTTGATGTTGTCTTACTTCATCATATATAGTCGAGCTCAAGTCTTGATACAATTTACAAATAAAAGATATAAAAAAAACACAAAAGATTGAAGATTAGACATAAAGGTAAGAATGTGTAAACAACATATTCATAAAGAGTATACATTTTTATCTATTATCAATAAGAGAAAATAACTTTTTCTAGTAAGGGTGAGTATTAGTTGAGTTGGGCTATCTATTGGGCTCAATAAAAACGGAGTGGGTTAGGGAATAGATGGCTCATCACTCAACCTCGATGAATCGGGTTTTAGCAGGTTGGAGGTGGTAGGGCTGGGCACGGTTCTAGAACCGAACCGAATCGGTCAGAATCGGACCAGACCCAATGAATCGGTTTTTTATTTTGGAGACCCAAATCGGGACCCAATAAGTGGGTATCGGTCCGGTTCTGGGCGCGGTTCTACGGTTTGGTTTTCGGTCCTACCCAATTAGACCCAATTGAATGATTAATAGTGAAAATAAGGGTCCGGTTCTTTGGTATAGTTGTATAGTTTTTCCTAATTAGATTCAATTAACGTGATATTCATATATTGTTCAATTTATAGTGAAAATCATACTCAATTAAAATCTTTTTAGGTTAAAATATAAAATTGAAATACAAAAAATACTAATTAAAACCCCTAAAATCGGTTCGCTTCTGAACCGGTTAATTAGTGGTTCTGCACTCTTAGAATCGGAACCGAACCGAATTAATTCGGTTCTCAATTTTCAGACCCAAATCTAATCGGATACCCACGATTTTCGGTTCTTCGGTTCGAATTCGGTTTGGATCCCGATTCGGTTTCGGTTTTGGGTAAAAAGTGCCCACCCCTAGGAGTCGGGCTGGGAGTTTTACCCAGCCCGGCTCGCCAGATTGACGGGCCATAATTTTGGGCTTTACAAGCCCAAAACGGTTTTTAACCAGTGAAATTAATTCGATTTTTTATAGATTAATTCTTTAGAACAAAATATTGCCAAACAAAATTTAACAACACATAACGATATTAACAAGCAAACTACAAATCATAACTAGGTAACTTGGATTGAGCTTAGTTGGATATCTTACTTGCCTCGGTAACATTATTAGGGGAGAGCGGGTTGGGTCGGGTTTTCGATCTCCAGCCCCCGACACAAAGATAGCGGGTTGGACATTTTTGGACCCTTTACCCATCCGATCCCGGTCGCACTGAGTTGAGTCTCAGAGCGGGCGGGTTAGCGGGTTTCTGAGCTGACCCTACTCTATGGTGTACTAGCCAACTGAATTTTAAATTTAATTGACAATTAATTTTTGTAAAATTTTCTTTATCGTTAATTTTCAGGATATGACCTGAAATTGGGCCTTGAGGCCCAATAGGAGAAAACAAGAGTTCAAAATCCCAATATGGGCTACGGATTGAATAAGTAAATTCGAGACTCATTGAAGCCCATATATAATCCAGAAAAGAATTACCCATGGCTCAATCTTATGGATACATAAAAAGATTCACAAAATAATTAATCTCTAATTAACACATTTTTACTGCATTAAATTTGGTGCATTATGATTAAATGGAATAAAAATAAACTATATGAGACAATGAGATGATACAAAAACTATAATAGAGCTGTTTTCCTAGATTGTGTACATTATTATTGTTATCAACCAGTCGTGTAAAAAAAATTCGGTCAAGTCGATCGTTTGATGGTGCTTAGGAGGGGTTTTTATGACACCAACCGATTTTATGTAATCGGTCGGTTTAAATCGGCTAGCCGAATTAAGTTAGGTGAGTCGAGCATGATTTAAGTGTGTTTAGCAATTATTTTATAAAGAAAGTATTTTGGAAAATAAAAACTAAAAATAAAACTAAAATAATTTTTACTAAACGGTACTTTTACTGATATATTTATATTTTTAAGTATATAAATTAATCAAATACTAAAATATTTATATTTTACATCTTAAATATTTGTATTTTATTATTTTTGTATAACATAATTCATATTTTTATCGTATATGTATATATATATGTATATGTATATGTATATGTATATTAATTAATTATATATAATTTATTAATTCCTTAGTCCTCCATTAATCTTTGGAATCTTTATTGACCTACAAGCGTCTAATGTTGTTTACAACACTATTATTAATACAAAAATGTCCTAATATATATTCATCTCAAAAATTGTCTCATTTGATTTTTACAATATATTTAAAATTTTGTAGAAATAACTCACGAAAATGATACACTTAGTTTGCAATATGTATATATAGATGATCACATTCATGTACAAACATGGCTTCATTTCTAAACCGTTCGAACATATAGAAGGTTAGCGTAAAATAGTAGAATGTTGTGGAGCCGGTGGAATGTTTTGTACAAAATAGTAGAATGTCGTGAATTCGGAAGTAAAACTTCTCTGTCACGTGTCAATTGCTAGGACAACGCGCGTGTAGATTTCTAATAATCCAGCGATTGAAATTGGTTCAAACAGTTTGACCGCTTCACCCCATTTACAGTGAAGTTAATTTCGATACTAGTGTTATTTTTCATGCCCATCTGCGTGGTTGCACGTGGAAGGTGCAACTAATACAATATGAAGTACACAAATTATGATAGTAAACATCTAATATACACACATTTTCCTTGTTTGTTCACACATTTCTTCATTTACAGTCTCTTTTTCGTAACCATAACCATAACTCAAAAAATAATATCTAATGACTTTTATTTCTTCTGTATCATTTTGAGTATCTTTATAATGCACAAGTGAGATTGATCAATTTGACACATTGCCCCATTCAATGCAATAGCACCAAACTTTAGAAACTAGACAACCAAAATGGAAAATTTTCCTTTTTCTAAATCTATTTGTTGCATTTACATATGCATGTATATGCTGATCTTCAATTATTTATCATATGTTATCTATATAGATCATGATCCTCCCTCATTATTGACCTATGTAACTCTCTCTTGTAGGGTCTCATTCTCACCCCACATAATAATAAGGTCACATGGTTATATGTACTATGTTTCATCAAATAGTACTCTTGAATCTTGATTAGGTTATTAATCATGTAAGTTCAAATTTGTACTATAGTTTTTATTTTTTGGCATGCATTACATTTTAAAAATGATTAAGATTTATGATATCGAACAATGTAGTAATGGGTGGGAGTGTTCACGGTTCGATTTTGGACCGGACTGATAAAATTCGATTCGGTTTTGAAATGGTCAGATATTGCTTCATTCAGTTTTATTTTAGACATTTTCATGTTTCTTTTCTTTTTTAAGTTTCTTTTTACTTATTTTTTGTTGGTGTAATATTTTTATACCGAATTAATGAAGGGGATAATGACACTTTGTTACACATAACTATAATGAAATGACACTTTCATACCCTAAACTTTCTTTTTAGTACTCTGACAATTTTTTGTGACAACCTACATTTAGAATGCATAAAATACCTAAACTGTCATTGGTTCAATAAACAAGAATTGAACTGGTTCAATTGTGTGAGAGATTGGATGGAGGGCATTTTAGATAATTTTAAATTTGAACCGGTTCAATTTTCAATTTTGAGTTTTAATTTGAACCGGTTCACAACACTTTATGAAAAATTAAAAGTTATTGGAGGGCATTTTAGTCATTTCACCGTAGGTTGTAACAAAAAAATTGTCAGAGTAGTAGAAAAGAGAGTTTCTTAGTTAGGGTATGAAAGTGTCATTTCACTACAGTTAGGTGTAACAAAGTGTCGTTATCCCTTAATGAAGATAAGTGACCTGACATAAGTCATGTGTCTGAAATTGACTTTTTTCAGTTTAATTTTTACATATCAAAACTGAATTGAACTGCTATTCGTTTCTATATGATTTTATTTTCAGTGGGTCGGTCAGAGTTCTTCTTAGCAGTTCTAGTAATGGGTACAATTCAACTTCTTCTTGTTATTTTTTTCCTATCATTGAGTTGCTTTCAAAAATTCAATGATGAGTGTTTAAGTTTGTTCTTGACAATTGGAGACATGGCTAAAGACATATTCATAGTGTGGGCAGTGAAATTGAGGGGGGAGGGCATGTGGGTGCAGAGAGCTTTTGGTGTGTTTTGGAACCATACAAGGGCTAGTTTCCAAAATCTGGTTGACCTACTTGACCTTGTGCCTCCTTTCCTTCACTACACTACCTGACAATTGTCAAAGGCTTTCACTCTCTTTTGCTGGTTTTGTGGTGAGTGAGAATTGAGAGTGGAGATTTCAGTTTCTTGTGCTGTAAGAACACCCTTTTAGGACATTGCTCCATCATGAAATTTCAATGAGGATATGGATCATTTGGTACCACTCAAGTACCCCAAGAACTTAATAAGAGACATGTCCCAAGAAAAGAAAGGCCACTTTGTGCATAAAGGTATGCACAAGACAAAGAGATAGAGTTGAGGATCATATCTAGCCCACAGTATTTTCATCTCAGTTATACTTAACACGCCTAAATTTTACCGAGTTTGAACTAGAATTCTGATCTCATTCAAAAGTTATCATCGGATTTTGTATTTCACATACGTTATAAATTCAAAAGTTGTATTTCAAAAGTTATAAATTCACATACGAAGCAATTAACACGCCTGCTGCCGAAATAACACTGTAAAGTATATAATTATATTTGTGACATATATTTCATTATGTTGTTTCCTTCTTATGCAAGATGTAACATTGTTTATAACTATTTTTTTAAATAAATAAATAATATTTTATCAATTACACTATCATATATCATAAGAAAATCTTTTAAATTGGAAAATATCGTTTTCACAATTAACACCATCTTATATATATAAACCCTACCATATACTAATTGTTAGGGGTGGGCACTTTTTACCCAAACTGAAGCCGAACCGAGATCCAAACCGAAACTGAACTGGAAAAAAAAGAATCATGGGTATCAGATTGGATTTGGATCTAAAAATTGAGAATCGAATCAATTTGGTTTGGTTCCGGTTCTGAGAGTATAAAACCTCTAATTAACCGGTTCATAATCGAACCGGTTTTGGGGGTTTTAATTAGTATTTTTGTATTTTAATTTTATGTTTTTGCTTAAAAACGAGCTTAATTGTATATAATTTCCACCATAAATTGAACAATATATGAATATCACATAATTGGGTCTAATTGGGCAAAACATACAACTATATCAGAGAACCGGACCCTTAATCTCACAAGTAATCATTCAATTTGGTTTAATTCGGTAGAACCGGGAACCGGACTGTAGAATCGCGCCCATAACCGAACCGATACCCACTTATCAGGTCAGAATTTGGGTCTTCAAAATAAAGAACAGATTGATTCGGTTTGGTCTAATTATGATCGGTTTGGTCCGATTCCAGAACCGTGCCCAGCCCTTCTAATTGTGGTTCACTGACCTTTTCGATTTCGATTGAACAATGAAATGATTATGTATCCGAATCCTTACACCTAACACAATGTGACACCAATATCACAATATTTCTAATGAACAAAGCACAAAGGTACTTGCATTTTCGTAGGGTTGCAAAATATCATAAGCACACCCTACATTTATCATTCACACAAGGACACATTTCAGTGAGCAGGACCACTTGGAGTGCCTCATAAATTCGTTTCCCGAATTTGGTGTCGCATTCAAGACCCCCACATGTAAATAATTGCCTTGTTACCCCCCAATTCGACCCATGTAAATAAAATTGTTGCAGCTCAAAATCCCGTCATTATTAACAGAGTTGGATACGTCTTGAATCGATTATGATGTCACTGAATGAAATCAGTGGTTTTACTGACCGGTATCTGGTGTTTGGGATTTGATGATCTGGTCTGAACTTAATTTGGGTTGAATATTGATTGGAATTTGATTACTTGTTTCCTGTTATTGTATTTCGATAATCTCTAGCTATCGTGCCTTGAATCGACTCCAGTCCTGCTGAGATTAGCTAGTACGATGATCTTACCGACAAGTTATAAACCCGGGGGTCTAGGGACACAAAAAAAACCAACCAACGGTATATGTTTTGGTTTAGCGATCTGTTACACGCTGAATCAGGGCCGCCTATCAAATTATGGTTTCATGTTTCTCTATATTCAATTAGGGTGTGATGTAGTAGTATGCGGTGTTTTAAAAATCTCTGACTTTTCTGATTAGTCCCCATTTAATTCTCTATAATTTCCAATTAATTCTTCAACGCTATTTATTTTTCGATTAATTCCCGATTAGTCCTCAATTTTTTTTTCATACGACCTTCTCCGCCCGACTAACACATATCATTATTTAAAACAGCGGTAGTATGTATACTACTCATGAAACCTGGCAGAATTCAATTCACTCGATGATTCTTGTAGTCTGATTTTTATAATAACAATCGACTCTTATGCATTTATACACAGTCGACTTATTATTGGTGAACTACTTGAATTCGGTGCTCTTGTTTATCATTTTCCTTTTACTTTCAATAAGTTGTTCGTTTTCACGTAAATCTTTCTCGCCTTAACAAACAATAAGTAACAACTCTCTCATTTTATTTGATTGATGATGGGAAAGTATGAGACTATTACAAATCAAAATCAAGAGAACAGCCGTCGAGAAACTCCATCAAGCCGGGCGTGTAGAGATTGAAATGATCATCGGAGAACCAGTCGGTGAATCCATCCATTGGCGTGAGCTCTTGAGAGCTACAGAACCCGATCGCGCGGCCCGAGCCATCTCGGGCCGCCTCCGGATCCACGGCTCCGTCCGAAGGCTCGTCGGAGCTGGGAATTTTCTCTTTTTCTTTTAGCCGTGTTCTTGTAGAAGCACTCACTTTGAATTTCCCTTTCTTCATGACTCCGAGCTTTTTGCTCAAATGAGTGTTCCAGTGGTTCTTCACTTGATTGTCCGTCCTCCCCGGAACCCTCCCCGCTATCAACGACCACCTGTGGAAACACGCAGTTTCACGTTAAAGCTCGATTCACCTAAAATTTTAAACTGATAATGATTTTTCTTTTCACGTGCAAGTTTGACCGAGAGTATAATTCACATTATGCGAGGCTGCATATGAACTGAATGTGTGATAAAGCTCGACCCACCTAAAAGTTCAGACTTATGATAGGGAAGAAAAAAAACTAAAATCCAACGTGAACCAATGTCGTTGATCTGGAAGGACAAGACAAGTGTGAGTGAGATATATGAATACACGACCATCATATTTCGATATCTTGTTCGAGTTCGATATACCCAATATCTCAAATTTCAATGATCTCGAAAATAGATTGACAGACACGTCAATGTCAATCATAAACAGTTCAAGTTTATAAAAAAGACCCAAGATCATTTATTAAGATATAATCATATATTTCCGATGTGGGACTCTAATACCTGTTTCCGAGTAGATTGTGGAGACGAATGATGAGATCCTCTTCTTCCTCGGAGAAATCCCCGCGCTTCACGCTGGGGCTCAAATAATTGATCCATCTCAACCTGCAACTTTTGCCACACCTCTTCAAGCCTGCAATGACAATCAAAAGACATAGCTCAGTGACTTTACATGGAAACTTAAGCAACAAAGTCCACACCCCAAATAGCAGTAACATGTAGCAAGATTTGGGTTAAGGACAAACCTGTGACCCTTGCTACTTGATTCCACTTGCCTTTACCATGAGTCCTTATGTAGTCCATTAGAGTTGTGTCTTCCTCTTCTGTCCACAGCCCTTTTCTGTATGTGTTTGCTCCTTCCATTGATGTCTAGTGAGAGAGAGTGTGTGTGAGGGAGAGAGAGAGAGAGGTTTTGGCTAAGGGTGAGTGTGGGGTGTAGTGAGCTTATATATATGCTTGTATGTGTGGATGTGGAGTTTATGTGTAGTTTTCATATGGTAAAGTTGTAAGTTTTCTTTTTCTTTTGGGGGAAAATGATAAAATCTTGTGGCATATTATCAGTGTTGTGTATTTTGTTAGTGGCAAAAAGATAACTTTGATTTATATACAGAAATAATAAAATTGTCCTTAAATTTAACTGATTATATTTTTAATAAAAATACAATAAATATGGTTAATTTTTTTTTTGAAAATATCTTTAAACTAAAATTTGTATAATCAAATTTTTATTTAAATTATTTTTAAGTCAAAAGTTAATTTATAAAAATTTTAATTCTTAAATTTTAAAGCAGTTTTATTATTTTTACAAATATACATATTACACTTAAGATTAAAGTTCACAATATTTTTTTGTCGTCAATCTCGTGGCCCAAAACTGCAAACCTTTTTGCCATTTTCCTTTTGTTTTTAATGATTTATTGGGAAGAAAAGAGATGGGTGATGGAGTGGCCATGTATGGTAAAGTTGTCTTGCATCAATCAAATGGCATTTGTTTGCTACTCTAATTCTTACACATAATTATAGTCTGGACCCTATCAAGACACTCTAAATTATATCCTCTCTCTACATGTCTCAATCTCAATTACAATGTGCATGGTCATTTCTCACACAATCAATCTGAATTCTATAATTATTGTAGGTAAAATATATACATAATTTTTATGGGACACTCTAGTGATTGAGCATCACACTATTTGTAATCATATCGAGAGTTTGATCCCACTAGAAGAGTGGAATAGTTTTATGGGTAGAAAACGTTGATGTAATAATTTTAAAAGGTTAATGAAGCATTAAAAAATAATATAAGGATGAAATTATCAATCACTTATAGGTTTCGATAGAGTTGTTTCACCCGTTGTTAAATAGCTAAAATAAAAAGTAGACCGGTCATTTTTCATTTTTGTTTCTTTTTATAATTAGACGCACAAAAGAGTATAGTTAGATCATGGGAAAATTTGTATTCATTTTTTATATCACGTGAATTATAATCGAACCGATTAAAATTTACTTGATCATAATCTCTACACCCTACTCTGTTTAACAACAATGATGATAAGAGCTCAACTCCATCATTTAACCTTTGAACTTAGCAAAAAGCCCAATTGAGTTTCCACAATAAACCCTAAAAGCTCCATTAGCTGGAGGGAGGATCAACATCATGCTACTACAAATCACTATCATGAACCATATCAGCATACAAGACAAGCATTGAGATGCTACTTGAGGAACCAATATTATCATTATATAAGTTGATCTCTTGATCATGACATCAACTAGGAAAGTACCCTCTCCTCCTCCAATCATGGGCTTATTGGGTTCCTTATTATTGCAATCTCTTTAGGGGGTTGTTGAGATGGATACAGTAGCAACCATTTAATTTAAGACACATTATAAGCTACTAGTGAGTCATCATCACCACCATGTTGCCAATTTGGCACAAAATGGGCATGAAATGTCCACAGATGATCTCTCATTGCTCAGGAACAAAAATGATCTTTTCCCACAAGCTTTCATCACCCATTTAGTGGGCACTTTCAGTGAAAAACAAAGGTAAGTAATGATGCTCTGTTTTCTCTTTTATTTGTAACTCGTCGTTGTCGTTTATCACTTGAAACCGAAAATTGTGAAGTTAAAATGAGAAATTATTTAATATCCAATATACCCTTCAAACATTTCAGCATGGAGGGTTGGTGGGTGAATATCAATGCCCAAATGTGAAGGGGCACCAACATAGTACACACTGCTCAAAAATTGATGTGTTTAAACTGTGGACTGGAATGGGTTGAGTCATTGACATGACATTTTCCTGATAAATCCCCCAAAGAAGGTGGAAAGTTTCTGAGAAATGGGAACAAATACATTAATCCATGGATACATGCAAGAATGTTCTAAACAGTTGACAAAATGTCATGAACACATTTTTGTAGCTTTCTCTACCTCAATTTTATCAATTAGAAACAAAGAACATTCAATACAGTTGACAATAGGACAGTGTACACAGAACATGCCAACAAACTCATGACTGTAGTGTATTAAACTCCAAAACCATGACAATTTTTTTTTATTTCTCTGCTCAATATTGGCTTCTCTCATGGACCATAACCACAGGATGAGTACTAAATATTGAGAATTGACCATGACCCTTCACTGGTTTTTTTTATTCTATTTCTTCTACAAAGAAACCTCAAATTGGCTTCTCCTATGTTCCATGGCTGACACTTTTGTCCTAAGAATATGAGTAATGATGTCCTGCTCATTCTTTATCAAGCCTCAGGCTAATCGAGAATTAACAAGAATTAACAAAGTATTAATCCGAAACTAATCAGACTATAACTCACAAGATAGTAAATCTCTATCATCGAGTACCAGACTATAAAATTCCAAATCATGACCATTAATTAGTTGAGTTACCAGACTCTTATCGCCTCCTCCACACTCTCGACGACTAAACAAAATTTTGGAGTCCAGAACTGAGTTTTTGAACGATAAGGGTGTTTTTTTTTCAATCAAAGGAGCTCATGTCACACAAACTCTATCTCCTGTTCCTAAGTTTGTGATAGGACATATCATTTTCAGGGCTATAAAGAACCCACAACTACTCTCAAACTTGAGTTGAGCACAGCCACAACAAGTTCACCAAAGTGGTCACTGCCTTGTGAATTTTCCCCTATCATTAATATTTTCAGACAAACATTCTGATCCTAAAAGGCCCCATATTTCTGTGACACTCTGGATGATGGTCCAACAAAAAATTTAACATCACCCCATTTATTCCTATAGAAAATTAGAAACGCTTGTCTCCGATCAATTCGTGTACATGTGTTTAGCACCGAGCTTGTACATGTTTCATCTGGAGCCAGTGAGCTCAGGGGAAGTCACAAATCTGATCTAAATTAACCGTGACACGGACTGAACTACTCACAGGTAATTTTGTAGCATGTCATTAACACGGGAGGGACCCGATAGATTAAATGGTGCTGGCTATAGTACCAATAATTCACAATGATGCTGACAAATCCAGGGTCAAGGTGTAAGATTGGATTTAACTTTCAGATTTGTATTGTCATTTGAAGTAATGCAGGCTGAGGGATGGGGTCGACTGACATGTATTATAAATGCCTGCGTAAAGGGCGTTTCGGATAAAATGTGTCTGTAGTTCAGTTTCTTCAATCACAATCAATTTACAGAACTTAATCGATAAACATAAGTGTTAAAAAAGATTACCAGCAAGAATGTTGGTGAAATGAACTTGTTGGGCATGGACCTCGAGGGAGCGATGTGGACACGAGCTGAACCAAAAAAAAACCGAGCTGAACTGTTATCTGCAAGGAAAAAATCCTCAGCGTGAATTGATGGAACTATGGAAGGCAATTATTGTATAGGATTGAATCAAAATGCCATGGACAGACAATCACTGAATTCTCTTAAGAAACTAAATATTACATCCTCGATAAGCCGGTTGAAGATTCAAACACGTAGCCATGGTTGACTCATGAGAAGCAATAAGGGGGAAAGATTATTTCTTTCCTAATTATATTCACTTTTGATTATATTTTCCTTATATTATTTTTCTTTATGTGATATTTTTCTTTTATGTCTCTGCTTGACAATCAAGTAAGTAAAAACTATAAAAGGGGATAAAAAGTCTAGGGTAGGATGTCAGATTTGTGAGTTTAGTCACGTGTTGAGTACAAAGGCTGGAGAGAACCGGTTTCTCAAATTACCTGGAATATTATCAATAAAATATTATACTATTATCTATTTATCTTTTCTATATTTTATGTTCTAGTCGGTACACTGTCACCCTGAGTAGTGTACCGACTAGAACAGGGAATATAGGACAATAAATAGATGATAATAGAAATACTTTTATTAATAAAATAGGTTCATGTAGTTTGAGAAATCTGGTTCTCTTTTTTCTGGGGCTCAATACATGACTAAACTCACAAATCTGACATCCTACCCTAAACTTCTCATTCCCTTTTATAGTTTTTACTTACTTGATTGTCAAGTAGAGACACAAAAGGAAAATATTACATAAAGAAAAATAATATAAGGGAATTATAATGAAAGGGAAATATAATTAAAAGTGAATATAATTAGGAAAAAATAATATTTCCCCCTTTATTGTTTCTCATGAGTTAACCATGTGTAACATTACCGACCGTCCCCCTTTCACTTTGTCTTCAAGGTGACTAACTTGCAAGGAGGTGTCAATTCTCGTCCGCCATTTTCCTACACCAAGGTATGATGGAGCTCGATCCTTGAGTTGGGTTTTAAATCCCCTTACATGTATTATATCAAAGGGAACTCGCTACACTGTTTTCATACTTCCTACCTCGGGATTGGACTGGCCATCAAGTACAAATTTTAACACTCATATCTTTGGGTAGTCATCATCGAATGAGAAGATTCCCATTTTTCGTGTTCGGATCTTCCATGTCAGATCCAGAGACGATGTTGAATATCCTACTTGGGAATCAAATTCATTCTCCTCATTTTCTTCTTCTTCCAACAAGTTGCAGATTCCGTCCAAGAACCGTTCGTAGCCATTGTTGACAGGTTCAGCTACGAACAAGTCCCGAACATCCCATATGATGTTGTCTCGTAATCTCATCTCTACTCTAATGGCTTGTTGTTGCTGCAACTGTTGTTTCTCAACCTCCCCCTTAGTCTTGACTCGAACATCTGAGTGCTCGAATCTTCTAATAGGTTCCGGGAAGATCAATCAGTGGCCTAAGATGCAATCAATATCCATTGACTCAAGTTCTGCACTTCAATATCAAGTGACCTAACCATTGCACATTTGTACAGCACAAAGACCCAATACTCTCTTCCCGGAACTATCACTGAAAATTGATTCAAAATGAGCCCTTTTCATGAAACCACAAACTACCCACATTCTAATTATATACAGTGTAGAATATGGCATGCATGTAATACACAAAAAATGTTTTTTTTTTCAAATTAGAGGAGGAGACCTGATGGAGGGCACCGCCAAGCTCTGGTGGTTATGATATAGCTCAGGATTGATAATTTAAGAGAAGTAAAAGAACAAGGAAGAGGAAGACGATGAAACACAGTGCCTTTTATGGGTTTTAGATAAACCTTGGACTTAAACGGCGTCGTTTTGATGAAAATTATTTCCAATTTCAAGCTTTTTGAATTTGGTTATCGATCATAAGAAATTATCAATTTAGTTCTTAAGTTATTAATTAATAATGTCAACTTAATCCTCAAAATTTTCTTAACTTATAAAATTAACCTTTTAGCAAGGGTGAGCACGGTTTCGGAACATACCCACCGGTTCCTCATTTTTAAGAACCATAACCGAAATAATTATGTAAGAGGTTTGTTTAGTTCTTAACTCAATTTTTTGGTTCACTTCCTCAGTTTTACTCCAATAAAATCGATTAGTTTTCAATTTTTTAATTAGTAACATCAAAAGTACTAATAAAAATCAAAAGCTAAAATTCAATTAGTACAACTCAATCGAACTATAAAATTTACAGATCATCCTCAGGTCTTAATATTTTAGAGAACCGATTTTGATCTTGTCGGTTAACCGACAGTTCTGGATATTACGAACCAAAATTATATGGTTCGTGACTGCCGGTTAACCGACAGTTTCTGGGTTTTGGTCCCAGGTTGGTTTGATTTCGGTCTGAAATGCCCGTCCCTAACCTTTACCATGAATTGAAGATCATAAGAAGAAAATCAAATAAATAAATAGTAGATTCAGGGCAAAACAGTTCATCTATGGATTGTGAACAAACAAATCACTCTTACTATTTTTATAATAAACCAACTTATAACTCATAATCTTACATCACATGGCAATGGAGCTTGACAATATCTGTTACATTTGTCCGCTGATTCTGGTTTTTAACACATTATATGTAGCACAAAATGATAAACAATCAATTACAAGCCATCAGGTTTTGTGATTTGCTGGGCATTAAGGTTGTCTGTAAGATAAATACATCACAGAGGCTTCATTCATGTAATAAGCATGATGTCACTAGTTTCAATCCCACCCCAAAAAATCTTGTTCAAACAATCAGTAACTCCTCCAAGAACCCACTTCCATGGATCAATGTTTTAAGGAATAATGACATTTTGATACAATCAGTAACTCCTCCAAAAACCCACTTCCATGAATCAATGTTTTAAAGAATAATGACATTTTGATACACCTAACTATAGCGAAATGACATTTTCATACCCTAACTATTTTTCTCTCTTTTGTAGTACCCTAACAATTTTTTTGTGACAACCTACCTCTAAAATGTCTAAACTAATCTTGGTGTAAGAAACTAAAAATTGAATTAATTCAATTTTTTTATCTCTGATTCAATTTGATTTGTACTTAAGATGCAAATACAATTATGCCCGAAAATGTAAAATCAAATTTGAACCATTTCCAATATGGTTTGATAAATCATATTGGACTAGTTTTATTTTGATTTCTTAAATCAAGGGTATTTTAGTCATTTTAACATAGTTAGTCACAAAATATTTGTTAGGGTACTAAAAAAGAGACAAAGTCATTTCGTTATAGTCAAGTGTAACAAAGTGTCATTATCCCATGTTTTAACTCTTTAGAAGGAACAAAATGAAACTAATACAGTGACATTGGAATAATAAACTGAATTACTAGTGAGAAGATCAGAAACACACAACACAAGATGGCAAGAACTAAAATATACAGATTCATGTAAACCTCCCAAATGTTACTTGGAAAGTGAATGAATGATAGTATCGTCACCATAAGCGAAACCAGCATATATACTCGAGTCTTACGAAATATAATACATAATCTTACATCTTCTTTGAATAAATAAATTATATGAATCAATGATACAATCAGCAACCCACAACTTATTCATTCACCTCCACAACTAGAATCTAATCAACTCCACTGCCTATTCCTTTTTTTTTTCTTTTCTTTTCTTTATAAATAACTCATATGATGCCCCATATTGGTATGAAACCTCAATGTAGGTAAGCGGAAGGAAGAAAAATCATATTGGTTCTTGAATATATATAGATATATAACCTTTTTCATACCTCGACGACTTCATTGTTCACCATTTGAGTGTTCCTTGTGATCTCACAGTTGCTATCGAGGAGGTTCTCTAGTGATCTGGCTTTTCTGTTCCGGACTCTACCAGCATCTTTCAGTAGCTCCGCCAACCTTCTCTTTTCATCGTCCACGTCAGGATGTGCCGTCCCAAGTTTCTCCTCCCTCATCTCAACAACATACTCTAGAATATCAATTGCATCATCCACTCTGTGTGCAAGAACAAATATGCATTATGAAATAGAAGTAAGAAATTACATTCGCGGAGTTGCATCACAATTAAATATTCCTATTAAGAGTACTTCCTTCATCCCAAAATGATGTCCTACATTAATTTAGATGTTCAAAAGTAGAGTGTCAGCTTCTTCTTATGAGGTTAAATGAGCATGAAATTCCCGTCATATCCTTTCTATCAGCTAGTAATCACCACTTGGTGGATAATCCCATGAGAGGATGCGAGGGCGTACGGAGAAAGAGAAAGTCAAGGCATAAATTTGCTAATCCTTAATTATTGTAAAGTGTCAAAAAAGAAACTCAATTTGGGACAGAAGTAATTTTAATTACAATGATGTTTTATGGTGAAACAATTTCTCTCACGATTTGGGTTGTTGTGATTTGATAAAAAAATCTGAACTTTTACACCCCTTCCACCCTACATGAGTGTTCCACTTCCCAAATTTGGTTTCCTAAAATCAGTGTCTACTTCCATTGTTAAGAAGCTAATTATCCATGAAAATATCAACAGTATCCTTCCTATTAGTTGGTTGCCACCTTTGGTGGGTTAAGTAGCAATGGTTGATGTGAGGGTATGCGAGAACGCTTAACTGTTTTACAAAAACCCAAATTAAGCACTCGCTTTGAGGTGAGGGAGTTATCAAATTCACACCTAACCTCTTATCACATTAGCAATCTTTCTTTCAGAACAAGAGATAAATCAAGAAAACAATGAAACCATATATAGAGATACATATTATGAAACAGGAAGAACACAAAATAATAGTAGAAACATACCTGCCAAGTGCATCATAAATTCCAGCAAGGTTGCTGTATATCCCGAGGGTGTCAGCATGATATGGTCCACATTCTTGTTCCAAAATGTTCCTTGCTTCTTCAAATAGTCCTACAGCTTCAGTTAAAGCATATCGCTGCACACAAGCAAGCCCCATCTGGTTCAGAGCAATTCCAAAGAAGGATGATTTCTTCTCTCCACTGGCGCGAAGCTTTGATATGGCATTCTTAAAGGAGTTGTAAGATTCCGAATAATTTCCTAACATATAGTACATGACCCCCATCTGGGCTTCGATTCCGGCGATAGTACTTTGCTGACCAGGAGCATCGTCGTATATTTTTAATGCCTTCTCTAGCAACTCCAGCGCCTGATCAAGCTCATTCATAGACTCGTAGATAGCAGAAATATCCGTGAGGCCGCTGGCAATCTCCTCTGCTGGGATCCCGTGCACGGGCTTTTCATAAATTCTAAGGGCGTTCTCACAATATGACTTTGACTCCCTTAATTTTCCCGTCTTGTTATATAGATCAGCCAGACGGACAAACACATACCCGACAGATGGATGGTTCTCTCCTTTTGTCGTCTTAAAAACAGTGAGTGCTTTCTGATAAGCGAAAACAGCCTCATCATATCGAGACAGAGACAAGTATGTATCTCCGATGCTGCAATCAACCGAAGCTCCCTCCACTTCCTGTCCACTTGCCGCCATGGACATGCTAGCTAAAACAAGGTGCTCAAGAGCTGCTTCGTGATTTCCTTTCGTTTCACATATGAGACCCATGAGCCTCCTATCTGCAGCCTCTTCAGGAGAAGCCGGGGACCCGTTCTCTCTATGGATGTCGAGAGCCATCTGACAGAGCTTCTCAGCCTCATCGAATTGCAATGCTTGAACATGAGCTTCGGCCAAATATCTGCAAGTCTCGCCAACTCTAGGGTCCTTTTCTCCAAGAACTTGTTTCTGCACTTCCAATCCCGTTCTGTAACACGTTAAAGATTTCTCAAGCTGGCCCAGCATCGCGTAAGTATCACCCAACTGCATGTGACCGGCAAATTTAGCAAGGGCATGCTGTTGGCTTTTTTCAAGTACAGGAATCTCAATAGAGTGCTCGAGAACAGGAATTGCCTCGCTATACTGACCTAAGCCACAGTATATTGCTGCTGTGACGTGCAAGCACATAACCAGTTCCAGATTGTGTTTCTCGTTTGCACATATTTCAAACGATTTTGCTGCTCGAAGTGCTAACTCAAGAGCTTTCTGAGAATTCTCCCCTGAAGAAAGTAAATCCCTTGCTTGCTTGAGTAAAAACCGGCCAAGATCTGGATTATCTTCAGATGAATCCTTGGTTCCGTTCTGTGACTTCAGCTCTCTAAATTTCTTCGCGGACCCATTTCCCATATTTGTTTTCCTCGTATTCTTGTCATTTTGCTTACCATTTGGAGACTTCTCATTCTCAGGACCACTCTTGCCCTTCAGAGTCGGTTTTGATGTTGCCTCGGAATTCATCTGCACGCACGAAGCTTTCTTCGAGTTCCCTGAAGAAACAGACTTCGTCCTTGGAGACGAGGTCGTCTCCATCTTCCCCGACTTCTTCCCATTAGACGAGCTTGACTTCTTGGACGAGGAACAGCTACGGGAATCCACCTCTGGGTTTTCGACCTCATCCTCCATTATCTCCACCTCCCTCATCTCTCCTCCCACAAGATGGCGCAACTCAGAGTCAATCCTAGACTCCTCTCCATAGGATCCATAGCTTTGCCTTGATGGCGACTGATCAGAACTCTGCATGTCATACACATTCTCATACAGCTGCTCGATCGAGGTATCAATCACTGTATGAACTGGAGGATCAATACCATCATTCTCGGGGCTATGTGGAGTTAAATTACCATTCAGAGCCGTATCCTGAACTGAATTATCTTTCAAAGGTTCAGAATTCCCGTTCAGGTCACTCCCTATCCCGTCTCCACTAGTTCCATCCATCACAATTCCAGGCATCTTAACACGCCCAGATTCAAAAACGTTACAAAACCCGATAAATTATCTGTAACAAACAGTTCCAAAGATAAAAACACATTTACTACAGATCCAAACACAAAGCATCCAATATCTTAGCACAGTAATTCCAATCATGTCAAACCTCAAACAAGCAGGACAACAATATCAAACCTCACATCAGCAAAATGTGAACAAAACATTGCTAAATCAAAGCACCACACAACCTCATCTCCAGATCCTTACACAACCAATAGAAATCCAATACCCACAAGCCATAGTCTGTCAAGAATTGAACTTTCTAACCATACAAAACAATTCAAGACACAACAACACAGACCCATCATCAAAATCAAATTCTTCAACCAAAAAAAAGGACAAAACCAATCCCCAGTTGACCTTCCAAGATTATGCACAAAACAGATAATAAGAGCGCAGAAGGGAAATAAAATAGTAGAGTAAAGCCAAACATACCTTAAATAAGGGCCAGAGATAGAAAGCACCAAAGGGTCTACTGATATTTGGGTTTTATATAGAAGAAGATATGTAGAGATTGGCACAGAAAATGGGGAAAAAAATCTGAACTTTGGGAAGGAGGTGTATATATAAAGCCTGGGGCTGAGGAAGGAGACGGAGGAGAGGATTTGGAGAAATGGGTAGGGTCGATATTGAAAAAATGGAGGATTAGAGACAAAAAAAATGGATAAAATAGAATTTAATTTTGCAAAGAATGTGAAAAATAATGGGTTACAGAGGTGGAATGTCAGGAGAAAGAAGAAGGTGACCTCTCCCCAAACCCGCCAAGCTCTCCTTATTATGCTTCTTTATCATTCTTTATTTTATTTTTTATTTTTGGATTATTAATTTGACTATTTGGGCTTAGCCAGGGTGTAATTTTGATGGAATATAAAGTCTAAGGGGCAATTATGTCCATACAAAAGTAACACTTTGTATGCCACTTGGGTCGGGTATTATTAAATTATTAATCATTTAATTCGATTCATCTTATAACTAATTTTTATAAGGTCATCTCCTTCCAACTAGCGTCTATCATCTTTTTACAATACTGAGTTGGAATTATTACTGTTCCATGTTGAGAAAATTTAAATATCGATTACACTGATTGTAACCTTGATTTAGTGAAAAATAAATTATTTTGGTGAGTTTGATATTTATTAAATTTATTTATTAGTTTACGACGTGGCATCTAATTTTCATCTAAATATCTTTCTTAGTGATATGACTTACTAGTGTAAAATTTACTTTTTGCAGTGAGAATAAAGGAGTTAAAAATACAAAATTAAATATTAGTTTTAGAAGAATTTAATTTAATTTAATTTAATTTAACCATAGCCTTTTGAAGAATATCTAATTTTGAAATAATATATTGAGATGAATTATTAGTTTCTCAATACAATCTTTTTATAGGAGCAAGAACATATGTTAATGGATTAAATTAATAAATATTAATTTGTGGAAGGTTACAAAGATGTATACTTAGACTTGTGTCTTGTATTCCTTAAAATGTGTAACAATATTAATTATCCATTAATCTTCTTGCAATAATGTTAATTAAATATTAAGTGGAGTGATGGAGTGGAGATGAGGACACTACATACCTAATTTGGTGGCCACTCACTTGCAAATGTCATTTCACCTCCACTTCACTTCACTTCTACATCTACCATGTTTTTTGTTCTCACAATTATTTTGAAAAAAATAATAATTCCCACACATGAGCTTACTATAAAATGGATATTGATTTAAACATACACAAATAACTAAGTTTAGTTGTGAATTGCTTATAAACTAGTCCAATTAGTCTTTCCTATCAATAAGTATATATACATTAAGATCCACAAAAGAAAATATTATTAATTATTTTCTGTTGTGTTAATATGTTCTTAAATCTCTAACACAAAATTTGGATAGGACGAGTTTTAAAATGTTAGGAAAAATTATGTAATCTTAAAAAAAATATTACTGAATGTTTTAAAATAATTTAAAATTTCGAAATCAAGAGCAGGTGATATTTTAGCAATTTAGATATAAATTTGACAATATTGTATGTATGCAATCTCCAATGCTTTGATTGTACTCATATATCCATGTGTTGCTTCTTCAATGCCATAGTGTAAAGAAGATGTTCATTTATTAAGACTCTGCAATGGCACATGAATGCAATGAGTAGAGCTCCACATTGCAACTCTCCAACCAATCCCAAGATTTTGATGGTGAATTCACAAATACATGTCGGTGATGGGTTTTAAATAAATATTCTAAAATATTAAAAAAAGTTGTTAAACAAATAATTAAATGGGAATTAATAAATACAAATATTAAATATTGAGAAAAAAGGCAAGGAAAAGGAGAGCAATAAGTGTATGGGATTGGGGGGCTCTTTTCATGCAACAACTGTCACAGCTGTCTTCATTCTTTATCTCTTTGGTTTCTCTTCTTTTGTGAATAGTTTGGCAAAGCCCTCACAGTCACATGCTTGGCTTGGCTTTGCTCTCTATTTTGTACTCATTTTCATATTTAAGTGGGAAGGGAGAGATGGGTTCTGGGGGAAAAAAATGTGTGGAAAATGGAGGTGGTGAGTTTTCAATGTCCTAGGTTGGATTTGTGGTATCCAATGATAATGGCACTCAAATCAACTGCTAAACACATATTTAATTGAGGTGGTGGTGTATTAATTATGACCCAAGTGGCAATGGGAAACAAATGAGTATTCAATTATTGAGAGCTCTGAACCACTTTTGAAATGAATCAATCACTACATACATATTGTAATATACAATTTGAGTTATACAACTCATACCTAATATTCAACTTACTATTCTTAGAATGATAGAGCATTGGCCATAGGAATAGGATGGTTAATTTAGACCCATAATTGGTTCCGAACTAAGAACTAAACTGGATCCGAAACTGAAAAACCGAACCTTGAGTAATGGTACGGTTTTGAGTTTGAGTTTAAGAGAACCATTTGGGATTTGATTTTGGTTCTCAAAATTCAGAACCGAACCAATTTGTATAGACATGTGTCATCCTCTCGTTCACCCACACATATTACTCATCTTTTATTGATATTTTGTTTGCAGACTTTATATTTCAATTGTATTGTGAAAATTAAATCTTAACATTCGTTTTTAGTTACTATTTTATACAAGAGTAAATTTCACATGACCCCCCCTAACTATACGCGTGTCTCACATGCCCCCCTTAACTACAAAATCAATCTGTAAAGTGCCTTAATTATCCAAAAATCTCACTTTACCTTTTTTTGTTGTCTTTTTTAAAAATTATATTAAGTTTTGTGAAATGACAAAAATACCCTTGTATCTGAAAAATTAAAATAAATAAATAAAAATGATTTTGAACTTTCTTTTACAAAAACAAAGAATAAAAAAGTATTTTAGTAGTCATTTTTTTAAATAAAAATAAAAAAAGATTTTTAAAAATAAAATTTTATTTTTATTAAATTAAATTAAAAAATTATTTTTACTACTAAAATTTTTGTATTCTTTATTTTGTACAGCAAGAAAATTTATAAAAAAGTTCAAAATTATTTTTATTTATTTTAATTTTTTAAATATTTTGTCATTTCACAAAAAAAACTTACCAGAATTTTGAAAAAAAAAAGTCAACAGAAAAGGTCCATGAACTCAAAATAAAAAACCAATTAAACCACCGTTTCTCACATAATGGATTGCATTGATTGGTTCCCATTGAGTACCAAAGGGTCCAAACCCGTTCTGACCAATTATGGTTTCGAACTGTTAAAAATTCTGACAGCTGTGGGATTTGAACCCACGCCCTTTCGGACCAGAGCCTAAATCTGGCGCCTTAGACCACTCGGCCAAACTGTCCTGTTGATCCATGTTGCTTCTCTTCAGTATCTTACTACAATAAATAGTTCACAATAACAATTAATTCTCAAAAAGCCATTTCAGGACACATTACACATAAAAATGGCTTATAAGTTGTTTCAGCAGAGTTCATTTTGTACTGCATCATTACTTACACAATTCCCACACCACAGCAGAACTAAGACAAAACTGAGTATTGCTAACAACAATTTAGTGTGTGGATATGGATAGAATGGCGAACTCATCTGCTGCATGCTGCTCTGACTCTGGGATTGCTCCGTTCTCTGCGTTTTCTAAAGAAACATCTCCATCTGCATCATCATCACTGCCAGATCCCTCTGCATCATCGCTGCCGGATCCAGCATTCCACATATGGGCTGGCTCGAGCGTAGCCTGCAATCTCCGGTGATAGTGGCCGGATGGGGTTCTCACATAATGGGTTGTTGCTCTCACCACCATTGCTGGTGGTGGTGACCTTTGAGAATCAAGGTCTGCATCATCACTGCCAGGTCCAGCATTCCCCACATGAACCGGGACCGGGACTGGAGTGAGCATAGCCTGCAATCTCGGTCGATACCTCCTGCCAGAATGGCTTCTCATGTAATGGGTTCTTGTCGTTAACACCATTGCTGGTGACCTTGCAGAATCAGCCCGGAGATTTGTTAGGGCACTGAGGTCAAGGTTGGGGAAGACCGAGCAACGACATCTAGGACATTTAATGTTCAGTCGAAGCCACTCGTCTATGCACTCTACGTGGAAATTGTGAGCACAAGGCAACCCACGAACCTGCATCATACCCAAGTAAGAAACTACAGCTCAAGTGCCTAAGAAATGGAGAGTAGAGATAACATTTCAAACCCGTAGTTGATGACGAGGGATTTACGTAAAACGAGAGGGATTTAGATAGATATTTACCTCACTTCCCAAGTGAAATTCTTCCAAGCAGATGGGACATTCGCTGCAATCAGTTGGAACAGCCTTCAACCTGAACTTCGGAAGCTCCTCAATGAGCGCCTCCACTGCCTCCCTCTGCAATACCCCAAGAAATTATGAAATTCAAAATGAGTGTCATTGAATTGACTTCCAGCAAGCAGCTCTTGCAATGGCAGTTTAAGTGTGCTCAGACAGTATATTATACCATATGTACTGTCAGTCCAGTCCCCTTCCAATAGTAAATGAAAAAAATATATCGTCAAGCTAGAACTGCTTATTACACTTTCTTTAGAGTCACCATATCACATAAAGTGAACTAATGAAGCTCTCTTCTTATATAGGAGGAGATGGAATAATCTAGAATAAGAACATTCTATATATTGGGCCCTTTGAATACTCTAGATGTGGGCCTTAGGAACATTATATGGGTTTATTCTAACAATAGCTTTTATGTACTTGGGCCTATAGGATCAACATTGCATTCAAAACTTCAGGCAATTGATAAATGCAAGCTTGTGGCTCAGTTTATATAGTTATAATCTCTACCTGAGTTTGATTCAAATAAAGTCCAGGCTGATAAGCAGCAGTATCTTGACCCATGCCCCTCAGCTCTTGACCAGCAGCTTCAAATGCCCAATCTGGTACCCTCACCATGTCAACTAAAACCTGCAATGAGTGAAACACATCTTAGGTCAAATACAGCATAGAATTAAACCCACACCATGAGCACTATAATGAAATCAATTTGGAGTTGGCATGTGATGCAACATTTTTTTTAATAACTGTCAGATTTTTCATGAGATTGATTATCCATGAAAAGGGTTGTGCAAGAATCATATAAACTAGCTTTTGTGTCCGACAAATATATCATTTGACAGTTATTAAAAAAAATGTTGTATCACATGCCAACTCCAAATTGATTTCATTAAGAACAAATTAGGAAGGCCGGCATCTAAAGTTCGTAAGGTCTCGAGACATCTCAATAATACAGACTGCATAACGTGGAAATGTCATACAATAAGTCTTCAATAAGATCTCAGCTCAACAGGATGTTATACAAGTCCTACTTCGCAGATCATAGGCTAGATTCAGATTTTCAAATACAAGTGCGAAGTCACCAAAGCTTGCTTGACCAACTGGTCAAGCACTTGAAAACTTGGCTCCTAGTATGTAGTGACCAGGGTGGTATCTCTTTCTTACAACTTATACTGGGCCTCCCTCTACCTATTAATTTTGGGTCAAGTGGCAAAAATAGAGCTCCCTTCTTCATAAGGGAGGTCTTGAGCCCAAATCTTGATACATTGCTGGTAAAAAAAATTGCTGTGTGAAGTTAATATTGTAATTCTGTGTCCTCTTTTGTTCCTAAATGAAAAATTATAAACCAGGAAAAGTAGCATGGCATTTCTTATCTCTTTCATGCATTTCATTGCTCGTATATGCTACTAGCTAGTAATGGTTATGAAAGCAATGGAGCATATTAGCCCACAATTATCATATACGATTAAAAATAATATACTAAAGAGTATGAGTATCAGATGTTCCAACTGAATATGGCTAATTAGGAAGAAAAAACAACAGCTAAAACTGTCCAGTTTTATTCTTTGCTGATCTAGTAGTCATTTTCCAACATTATCCCTCTTGAACTTTAAAATGTGAAGGTTTTGCCGCAATCAAAATGAATAAGATGTTATAGTTTACCCCGTATTCTGAAATAGGGATCCCCTGCTGAGCACGCACCATGTGGGCTTGTCTTCGTGTTAACCACTGTAAAGGTGAGAGTCCAGAATACAAAAATGAGATAAGGTAAAATTACAAAATAATGAAACCAGAACAGAAGAGATAATTCCCTAAAAAAAGAACAGAAGATATAATAAGTGCAGAGACATAAAAGGATGTTATCGCTTCTGAATTAGAACAAAATAATGAACTATAAAAGTAGAAGTTCAGCCAACCTTTACAAAACAAATACAAGCAATGAAAACTAGCCCACAGTAGCTGAAAGCCAACCAAATAATAAATCCCCATCTCTGACCTTCTTCAGGCAACTGCCATCATATGACACGGTTGTTATAATATTTGGTGCAGAAGACAATCATTGAAGCTACCTTTTCTTTTTCTTTGTATTCTGTAGTACAGTGTCATGGATGAATAAAACTTACACATTCTTGTGCTCGTGTGTACCACAAAGTACCACTAACCGTCCAAGCCCAAAGAAATGGATAGAGTAACAAAGAGAGGACTGAAAGAACTGCTATTCGTCCACAAAAACGTGCATATTTCTGCTGCCAGCCTAAATCCCTACATGAAATGAATTTGATGGTAAATCAGATTGAATAGGAGTACACATTATTCAAACAATGTTCTCCTTTCTTCCTGATCCATCCCCAATCACCAAAACAAAAATAGCATTCAACTACAAGAGATATAGGACAATACAGCGGCAACAACAACAACTAAGCTATGTCCCAAACAGAGTTGAAGTGGCAACATGAATCCTCTAGCAAAACTCATTGAGATTATCGGTTCTTATTTTCCTCCTCCACTCCATCCGATCTAACACTATCTCATCATGTATTTTTCCTACCACTCCTTTCCATGTTAGCTTACCTCTACTCATACTCTTTTAGTTTCTCTGTAAGTAATTCTCCCACCTTTCCTTGAGATCACTAACTTTCATATGATTACAAGAATGTCAAATAGTTCACCGTTCCGTTTATTTCTCTACACTGCACACCCCTTTACAAGTCAAAAAATAACAAAATTACAACATGTGCTTGCAGTATTCTATATATATATAAGTCGAGATTATGGGACAGCAATTAGATATTCTATCCATAGTATGATCTGACCTTCACTGAAAATTACAGAAAAATGAGTGTTGAAAGGACTTACAAACCCATTCCCGAAGCTAGCCCATTGTCGACAAACATCAATAGACGGAAGACAAAGACGGTAGAATAATCAACCTGAACCAAGAATAATAGGGCGTTATAGAAAATAAAATATTTTCTTACATAACCCAACAAGACATTCTTATACAACTTGTTTAATATTAAAAATAACTTACCACAATCCAGATATGCAATGGATATATACAGAGATGGTACCGGTCCCAATTGATTGCAACAATGATTCTGGTGGTAGCAATGTTAAGGAATGAACATAACACCCGGCCCAATTTGTTTAGATGAAAAATCATGGAATTTTTTTTAGCCGGTGTGTGGTCATTTAAGTTGAACCAAGTACTTCCAGCATGATCATTTGAATAAATGCTTCTATTTTAGGGTTGTCTAATTTAATAATATTGCATAAAATATTTTTTTAAATATATAGATCATGGAGCCCAATACCCTTTCATTTTTTTTCTCGGAAACCAAACAGATTTAAAAAAGAAATCTACCACAAAAGGAAACACAAAATTAAAATTACTCAATCAATTAAACTCACCTAAATGTACCCAGACATGTTCACAGTTTTCAAATTTCAACATCATGAAGGCAAGTAAATAAATAATAAACAAAGCCCCAAATCACGCAAAAGAGAGGATACACACTTGTTGCGAGCATTGCCAGAAAGAACCCATCGAACCTGCAATTACCAAAATTGCTGGTCAAGAAAACCCAATTCACCAGACACCAAATCACACACACACACACACACACACACGCTTCTGAGCTCACCATTTGATGTTGATTCCTTTGATGGCCATGGCGAGCCAAAACCCTAGATCAACCAGAGGAACTGATCAAGAGCTCGTTTCACAGATGGCTAAAGCGAACCCGGAACCTTCATCACCAAAATTGAAGCTTGAAAGCTCAAAACGCGAGAAGAGCTTTAAAGATAGCGTGCAATGGCGAAGATAAAAGACAGAGAGAGCGAATTTGCAGAGAGAGAGAGAGAGAGAGCCGAAGCAGAGAGACTGAGAGTGACGTGAGAGAGAGATAGGAGGAGATTTGTCCCTTAATCAGAGCCGTTGATGCGCGGGTCCATGATTAGCTATGAAGTGTACTAGCACACACTAGTAGGGTGGGTTCAGTGCGTGCCACGTGGCGTTCAAGCGAATCATCCTATTGGTCGTTTTCTTTTTTATATTGGCATTTTAGTTGACCTAATTAACGACCTATAACTAATTTTCAGCTAAAGATGATTTGTCAGATTGTTATTGTATTAAATAAGGATGATCAAGTGTAATCTTGTTGGAAGATACTTGTTTTCAAGTCTTGGAACATATTTTAAACATGTTAACACTTATTTAAGTATAATATTCAGTAGAGTCATGATCTGGTGCTCGCACCCGTGCGTGCAAATCTATGGAAGCGCGACACGTGGCATTGTACTTGCTGACGTGAAGTTGTGCCAACAGATACGTTGACGTGACAGACAAAAAAATCTTGCAATCTCTCATTACACCATTCTCAATTCTCTTGATGGATAACATTTTTCCCCCTAAATTATGGAATGGAGTTGTTCACGTGTCATATCGCACTCGCACGTTAGTTCTTACGGTTTTCAATAGAATGCATCTTAAATTTGGTAAGTGTATATATTGAAGTCGGTGATTTTATATTATTACCTAAAGATTTTATTACTTGCAATTTTTACTCATATAAAAAATATTAACATAATCACCAATATTATAAGATGTGTTTTCTCACTACTAGTATGGGTACCACTAATCATCATGTTAACGATAATGTTACAAGAATTATCGCTGATAAAAACTTATAATTCATAGAACTATTTGGAGGAGATGAGAGAGTTATGAAAAGAAACCAACTAAATAACAAAATTATGGGCCACACATAAATTTAATTATACTCATATATCTAATCCACTAATCAAAGAAACCAAAATTTTGAAATTAATTTGGTAAATTAGTTAATTTATCAAATTATTATTTAATTTTAAAGAAACTTCATATACCACTTATTAATAATACATCATTTTCAATTGGCTCTACTTAACTATAAATGCGTGTTTTTACGTCCTTAAATTGTCAAAAGTTCCACGTTATCGTGTAATTGCTCGTGTAACTCAAATTACATGATACATACATACATAGATATAGGTGGTTTGTACAATTGTGTGATGATATATACAGATTTAAGTACAACTTGTAGGGTTTGTACATTTATAGAGAGCTGATGGGAGCTGCTTGTAAGGAGGAATGCTACTAGCATCCACGAATCTCACTTCTCCAGGCCCAAAAGATAGCTCCCTATGCCTGAAAATTGAACAGCAACAAAATATATAGAATCTCTAACACCAGAAAATGTAACAAAACACTCCTAGTTACTATGTTACCTTCGAAGGTCCAGTCCGACCAGCCCGGCTTGAAGGATCGACAAGTTGTCTGAATCCGGGGACACAATGACGACCGTGTCACCGGCGTACTGCGTCTCCAGAATCGACATGAGCTGCGTCACGCGAACGAACACGTCTGCAACACTCTCGTTCGGGGTTCCGTCGTCTGTTGGAGGAGGTTTGGCGTTCTGGGAGATGCTATCAGATTCATATACCTGGAAACTTTATATAAGCAACGATTTTGCACTTAAAAGGCGCTTAAATCAAGAACGCTTCTCAGGAGCAAAATAATCGTTATAGAGCAATATCAAGAGAACGGTTCTTCAAAAATAATATTTGTGCAGTAATGTTATGTTACCTCTGATACCGCTTCCAATTTCTTCCCTTCATACGCTCCCAGCCCTCGAGCATCCAAGAAGCTGTATTCGGGGACTATAAAACTGCAATCAAAGCAAAAGACCGAATTTGTCTTCACAAACATTTATGGTATTATGATTTGCCAATTAAGAAACATTCATATCAACCAAGCTAATCACTTGCGAAATAAGTCAAAATGAGCGGAACTTCCTTTTTCCTTCTTCTCCAAAATTTCCATCAGCAACTCAAAATACCAAATCTATATCCATAATCACATTCTCTTCTAGTAGAGCCATTGAATCTATCTACGAAAGCATTGGAAACAAACGTGCATACCTTCGAGTGACTGCATTGACGGAAGCAATGATCTCCGCGGCCTGGTAAGCTCTCTGGGTAATAGAAGGCCAAATCCAACAGCTCTTTTCACAAGCCCCCATTGCCTTGAGCTCAAAAGCTGCCCTCACCGTCTGCTTCTTCCCTACCTCCGACAACCCGCTATCAACCGAGGTTTTCGCTACAGGATTGGTGTTGATTATCCCCAATGTCTCAAATTCAGATTCCCCAGCCCTCACCAGAAAGTACCTTCCCTCATCCACACCACACCACGACCACAACAATCAATTTCAGCATATTGTAAATGTCAAAGCATCACCACAAAATGAAACCAAACAAACAACCCTAGATTCCAAGAAAAGATTCAAATCAAGCAGCAGGCCAATTGGGTCACTCCAATTTTCGTAAAAATCCCATCTTTCTTCTGTTCTGTTCGATTTTCTCAGCAGCCAAACAGACACTGATGTGGGAAACGTGAAAAAAAAACAAATGGGTTTTTGAATTACCGGTTGGTGAGGCGGAAAGGGGGCATCTGGAAGAGGCCGCGGGCGGTGGAGGCCGGCACTGAAATTGGGTTGGTGGCGGCGGAGTTGGGCTGCTGCGGCGGAGGAGCGAAGAATGGGGCGGCGGAGACGGTGAGGGCGGTGAGGACGTGGCGGCGTTTTATGGGTTCGATCCAATTTTGAGGTTTTTGTGGGTTCGTCGTCGGTGGCGGAGCTGAAGCTGGCTGTGGAGGTGAGGCTGCAATGGAACTGGAAGCTACTGTAATCACCATTTTGGGACTATCTCCTCCAACGATCACGTTACTAGCAACTACTAGGTGCAAAAACTATGGGCCTTTTTCTATCAGCCCAATACTAAAGGGCCAATTCCGGCCCAAAAATCTACCAAAGATTGTTGTTTATTATTGGTAGGCGTGTAAACAAGTCGAATCGAGCCTCATTTTGACAGGGCTTGGCTTGAGCTTGAGCGAGCTTATGCAACTAAACTCAAGCTCGGCTCGAAACAAACAACTAACTTGGTCCCTTCACCTTCATGCTGCTGTTTAGTCCCTGCGAATTCTTATTATACGACTCCATTTTTTATTACTATCATGATTTAGGAAACTGTGCACGTGTGAAAATTACCATTGCATCTCAATCGTTAATTTGTTAATCGAACGATTCTCTAAGGTTCGCAGGTTTCCAAAATAACCATTAGTTTTTTTTACCAATTATTAGCCTAAGATCAATTTACTCCTTTAGCGGTTGAACATCACACAGTTTATGGTAAGATCGAATGTTCAATCCCGCTCAAATGGTGGAGAATCAGACAATTTAAGTCTGTTAGACATATTTAAGAAATATAATTTTAAAAATATCAATTTTAAAATATAGAAATAGTAAATAATTAAAAGTAAAATAATTTATAAAGATCTATTCAATCATTATGGTTTTTACTTGAAACTTTTGATATAAATAAAAAAATTCAGATGAAAGGAAATATTGAAATTAGGAAGATCAAGCACAACTGGGGGTGTTCACGGTTTGGTTTTTGAACCGAACCGATTAAAACAGAACCGAACCGACCGATTCGGTTTTTAAGAAATCAAATCGAAACCGAACTGAAAAAATTCGATCGGTTTGGTTTTCGGTTTGAACCGAATTTAACCGAAAATCAGCCACAAAACCAAAAAATTCATAAATCAAGCAAAAAATGATTAGATTTCGATCGGTTTTTAGAGGAATTATGTATAATAATTTTACACGAACTAAAATAAAACGTTAATAAAGCCCAAAAAGAAAAATCCAATTGAAAAACACCCTAAATCGAAGTATAAATCGGAGAATTCATTATAATTTGAACCGGAGTCGGTCGGTTCAATTTTTATCGGTTTTGGTTGATTGAACCGAAAACCGAACCGACCAAGAGCAAAACCGACCAGAACCGAACCGATCAAAACCGACCATTTTTCGGTTCGGTCGATTTTGGACGGTTCGGTTTTTTTAACACCCTAAGCACAACCATGTGCTTGTAGAAATTTATATACTGGAAAATAATTTAAATTCCAACAGCCATATTTTCATCGTTATTATTAGAAGTAATTATCTGGGAAGCTGTGAATCTGAATTGGGGCTGGTGAGATTGTTCAATTTTTAACATTTAGATAATTATTTGGTAGCTTAGGGGTGCACAGAACAGTGCATAGGTCGGTGATTGCATGTGTAAGGTATCATCAAAACCGCCCTTGGTATTGATGTTTCTGATCTTTCACTTGTTAACAATTACAAGCCATTTCACTTGTTGTTTCTGATTTTTTTTGCGGTCCCTTTTCCATTATGTTGCAGACAATAACAAAGGTTCTTTTTCAAGTTTATGTCCCAAAACCAACACAAATATCTCATATAGAAGATCTCTATGCCAAGACCAAAACAGAACATTCTGGACAAGCATGACATTGACGATGCTTCCTCCCCAAGAAACCAAATTATGCAAATTATGATTCTTTGCACTCTCTCTTTTCTTATGTTCATCACTAAAGTTTACAAAAAGAGAAAAAAGAAGAGGTGATATAATATTATCCATAAATATTTCGGTCTGTTCATGTCCGTCTATCCAATAACAGTGTTATAAAAATCATGACTTGTCCGAATAAATTTTAGTTAATTCTCTATAATTTTTTATTAATTCTTCGATCTAATTTATTTTTCGATCAATCTTCTCTGCTCGACTAGAATCTAACAATTTTCAAAACCCTATTCAACGAAAGTTATTGATAAGAAAACAAAACCATCAAATCTGGCCTGGTTGGTAAAAAAACATAAAATACATCATCCTAACTACTTGTCAAATGTGTGAAGACCCTAACATTTGGACCCTACAACATCTTGTGAATCATGTCAAATAATTTACAAGTTTCATGCTAACATTATAACTATCCCTAATTATATCATATATGTGGATTTTTCTTTTGGATGCTGACAAAAAGGTTAATAGACTCTTAACATGATTTCTCGAAAATCGATCTACAATAAGAGTTTTCCTAATTCACCGATAAAAAGATTATGTCAGCTTTGTGTCTTTCATAAATTCAAATTCAATCACTAGAACTAGAAAGAAAAATGAAACATAATCTCAAAATTCTTAATATAACAAAGAGACAGAAAGTAACCAAAAACTAAAGTTTAAACTAATTAAATCCAAGTGAACCCATAAAGAAATGAGCATAGGCCACTTGACTAATGAGACAAGTAAGAAGCATCTCTGTTTTATATAAACGACTCACTCTTTTGCTTTTTCGGTAACTTTGTCTCTATCATATCCTCATTCTTGACTCACTGCACAATATTTAAATCCACCAACTTGCATCATCAAACCCCAAAACATGTGCTAGTGACTCGCCACTGAAACATGGAACACAACACCCAATTAGCTTCTAGTTCTTGTTCTAGTTCCATTTCTAGCTCTGATTCTGATTCTGCCCCAAGAAAACAGCTAATCTATCTTCTTGATTTCACCAACCAATGTGCCCAGGAATTAAAAAGATTCAATTTTTATGTACGATATTTCTGGGCCTCTACGTGAACGTGCAGGCATTAGGTAGATGTGGGAGATTGATTTGGTCCAGATAGTTTTTTTTTATGTCATGTAAATGTGAACGAGACCCACCATTTTTCTTGCTCAGAGTGTTAGGTAGTTGCTGAGCAAGACTTAAATTTCTTAAGACAAGACCCACCAAATAGTACCATGAAACCTGAATTTTTTCGGGCAGCTTGGGACAACGTTTTTGAGGCTTTGATTGCCAATAGTGTGCAAGTTTACGTTATAGTGATTTTTCATGATTTGACCATTGAAGAAACGGTTCTGTGTCGCAGTACTGGTACAGGTTACAGAACACTTCCCTGAAATTGTTCTTGATATAGTCAATACATTTCAAGAAACAATAATAAATGAATAAATTAAATTAAATTAAAATTGAAAGAAAGCAAAAGACAAAAAAAGCTGATAAAGCCATTAGCTTTCTCTTTTATATTCCATAGACTCTGCTTCACTTGAAACCTCTCTTCTCTCACACTGAAACATAGGAGAGAAAAAATGGTCGCTCTCCAAATCAATGTCAAGAAATTTTTGTTCTCCTTCTTTCTCGCATTATCAGCTTCGTCTCCAAATGTAAGAAATACTCTGTTTCTTGAATACTCTGTTTCTTGAATGCTCTGTTTCTTGAACTTGAATGCTCTGTTTCTTGAATGCTCTGTTTTCAGGTCTCTGAAGCTGCCGGAGAAAACCCATTTTCGGCGAGAGCTTACGCGATTCGTTACTGGAACAATCACATCTCCAACGATCTCCCGAAGCCGGAGTTTCTCATCTCCAAGGCCTCGCCGCTGACCGGCGTCGACTCCGCCTTCCTCTCCGGCCTCGCCTCCAGAAACGCCCTCTCCTCAAATCTCGAGTCCTTCTGCTCGCTGGCGAATCTGTTCTGCGTCTCCGACCCGGGGCCGGAGCCGGAGGCGTCGCTGGCGCGGAGAAGAGGCGGCGCCGCCGCCGGAGCGAACTTCGCCGTGTACTCGAACAAGCAGTTCAGCAACTACGGCGCCTCCCAGGTGGGCGGCGCCGACACGTTCAAGAACTACTCCGACGGGATCAACAACCCGAGCCACTCCTTCAAGACCTACAGCAAAGCCTCCAACGGCCGACAGGAGAGCTTCGCCAACTACGCGCACGACGGCAACGTCGCCAACGGCAACTTCTCCAGCTACGGCGCCGGCGCCGCCGGGGGCTCCGGCGGGTTCGCGAACTACGACCAGGCCGTCAACGTCCCGAACCTCCAGTTCTCCTCCTACGACTCCGGCGCCAACTCCCACAAGCTCTCCTTTAAGGCCTACTCCGGCGACACCAACACCGGCTCTCAGTCCTTCGTCAGCTACGAAAAGAACGGGAGGTCGGCGCCGCAGGAGTTTAACACCTACGGCGAGAGCTCGAATATCGTTGCGTCGTCGTTCACCGGGTACAGCGAGCTCGCCGGCGCCGGGAACGAGTCGTTCAGGTAGGTCTGTCCGCGTTTATGTTTTGTGTTGGTTCATTTTGGTTTTGAACCAAGCCGGTTAGTTCGGTTTATAAATACAAAAACCGAGCTAACAGAATTCGGTTTGATTTTAAACATTTCATTTTTCAGTTTAGTTCGGTTCGTTTTTTTTTTTTCAAATTGGGACTGATGAAATTCTTACATTTTAAACCGTTTTCACTTATTATTTGACTCGTCAATTTTTGGTTGCTAGATTTACTATGAATTGTTCCATGACATTCTCACATTTTGTTAGATTTTATTTTATTGACTGGCTTGTTTTTTTGTTGGCTCAATATTTTTAAGCTCAATTTTAAGAATTGTTGTCTTAAAGTAAAACCTTGTGTTCAAATTAATTGATTTTAGTTCGATTTTATTTTTTATCGATTCTCATTTTAAAAATTAAAACCGAATTGATGAATATAGGTTCGGTTATTTTCGACTTGGATTGGTTCGGTTATTTATGAAAACCCCAACGTTCAGGTCTTACGGAGGCTCCGGCAACAACCCGCACAACAATTTCAAGGCCTACGGCACCGGAGGCAAGTCCGGTGTCGACACTTTCTCGAGCTACCGCGACGGAGGCAACGTCGGCGACGACTCGTTTCAGTCCTACGCCAAGAACTCCAACTCCGGCAAGGCGAGCTTCAGCAACTACGGCCGGACCTTCAACAGAGGAAACGACACGTTTAAGGAGTACGGCAAAGGAGCGACCGGTCGTTTGAGCGTCGGGTTCTCGAACTACAACATGGACCGGTCGTTTAAGGAGTACGCCAAAAACGGCGTCACTTTCGCCCAGTACTTCAACTCGACCCCGACCGAGGCCGGTGGCATTTCGGTAAATAAATGGGTGGAGCCGGGTAAATTCTTCAGGGAGGCAATGCTGAAGGAAGGGAATGTCATGCCTATGCCCGACATAACCGACAAAATGCCCGAAAGGTCGTTTTTGCCCCGGTCGATCCTCTCGAAATTACCGACTGGACTCGCCGACCTCAAGCGAGTCTTCCACGCGCCGGAGGGCTCTGCGATGGAGCGCGTGATGGCCGACGCGCTCTCCGAGTGCGAGCGAGCCCCGAGCCGCGGCGAGACGAAGCGGTGCGTGGGGTCGATCGAGGACATGATCGACTTCGCCACGTCGGTGCTGGGGACCGACGTGGCGGTGAGGTCCACCGACAGCGTGGTGGGGTCAAAGAGGGATGTGATGATCGGGGCGGTCAAGGGAATCAACGGCGGTAGAGTGACGAAATCGGTCTCATGCCACCAGACCCTGTACCCGCACCTACTCTATTACTGCCACTCGGTCCCGAAAGTGAGGGTCTACGTGGCGGATCTTCTCGACGCGGAGACCAGGGTCAAGATCAACCGAGGCGTTGCCATCTGTCACGTGGACACGTCATCGTGGGCCCCGGGTCACGGTGCCTTCGTGGCACTGGGGTCCACCCCGGGGAGGATCGAGGTCTGCCATTGGATATTTGAGAACGACATGACGTGGGCAACAGCTGATGAATGAGACCGTTGAGCTGAGAAACGCAACAACTGTTTATTTTTATTTTTATTTTTATTTTTGAATTTTGAGGTTTATTTGGGTTTTTTTTCATGTTTACTTGTCCTCAAAATGTGTTTGGTTGTGATGGTGACGGTGCCTCATGTTTTGTCTGGAGACCGGAACATAACAGAACCGAAGAATGTTTGGTCGTTTGTTGGCATTGTTCGGAGAGGTCCAAGTTGTCTATTTTGTATACTTTTGAGAATTTGTGTCAAGAAATGGTATGGTTTCTCTGCAACAAAATTCTATTGGCAGAGTTTTTGAGTTCCCTCACTAGCAACAACATGCGTGCATATCTATTATCACTATTTCATTTTCCTAATGAAAAATTTGAGAACAATGTTGAATTGCAGAATTTAGAAATCGTAAATATGTCGAACGAATTAAATCAACTTTATATTTTTGTAAGTTATGTAGCAATAAATGAACATGACAGGTTATACATAACATGCTCCTGATTACGCCAACACCTCCAAGAGGGTTTGACAACTTGTTACTCTTAATTAGGGGTGATCGTATCATAACCAGAATCAGACCCGACTCGCTGCATCGCATTGAACCGAATACCATGAGCTCAACTAGTTGTCTTTTAGATTGGTCCATAATTTATTAATTGAAACGAAGGGTTATGGTTCGTGTTTGAAGCAATCCATACATAAAATCACATGATCAAATACCCGAAATTAATCAAATTTGATACACATTGTGACATGCTCATCGTCTATCTCACTCTCGCGTGATTCTGAACATTAACTGTTATATGCTATATGATTAAATATTTATAACAAAGATTATCATAGGTAGAGCCGACCGGAGCTCAAACTGATTAATTACTACATTGTCACATTCATCATTTCCGATTTTTACTCAGAAAATTCGAGTGGGTTCTAAATACTTATAGCATGTCCGGGTACCATGAGCATCTCACTCTAATCACACATTTGACAAAACTATTCATTATTGGGTCCAAAACAATTAATAGTAGTTGTAACAAAGATTCTCTGGGCAATAGAGACAAAATAGAATTCAATGGTGAAACCGAAATGTTGGTACACACATCTGAAAAGAGTGATCCCATAATGGCATAATAACATAGGAACAAACTTTAAGGTACTTGTCCGGTAAGAGACCATACCTCACTCGCTAATAAATCTACTCTAGTGGAGTGGAGTGATTGAAATTTGAACCAGAAGGCGCTATACAAAAAAAGAGAGATTAAAGTGGTGCGCATGGGGATGTGCAAGTGATTGTGCGGCCAAAAGTGAGAGCATGCCACAACCACAAGCACGACTTATATATATTGGAGCAGCTTTTCAAGTTCAATTCTATTGTAGTGTTGCCCAAGAAATGGTGGGTCGATAATAGTATAGTCTTCATGACACGAAGTGAAAATGAACCCATGATTTGGCTTTAAGTTTACTGAACACCCCACCATTTCTATAGCCTACCAATCAATACACCTCTCTCCTTTAAGCATCAGAGGATAAATTCATCACCCTCAATCACTACTATATGTGTTTTTGTCATTTCACGTTATGTTTTCGACAGGTCTTATTGTAAGTTATTTGATCTAATTCATGATTTGCGATTTAATTTATGATTTTTAAAAATATAAACCGACATTGATCTTCTAGTTTGATTTTCAATTTGAACTACAACAAAATCAGACATGAAACCGATTGACTATGACTAGATTGAAATGTACCAAATGATTTTTTTATTTAATTTTTATAAACTCACCATTCCAAAAATAATTATATCCGTCTAGGGATGGAGACAGATGAGTTTGACGAGGTTTATTTATCTTCATCTCCTATTATGTCTGATTAGAAATATCGAGTCCATGCTGAATTTAGAACAACTTATATGATTCTAATGTTGTAAGAGTCGCTATGTGCTAGTTGGGAGTGCAGAACTTCTGAAGATCAATCAAGACTTGCTACACCATAATGGTATAAATTAATAAACAAATATAATAAAAATATTATATGAGTGGCGTTGGGTACAACGATTAATTTTGCATACAAACATGATGATTACATTCAAATTGAAATAAGGTCTATAATGATATAAATTGGGCGGGATGGTTCGGACCAACGAAATAAGGTCTAACGAGAGAAATAAAATCAGTTGAGAATATTCAAAGGTATTGAAATAGTCAAGTAGAAAAATAAATATCATGATATTTAATGGAAATGAAAATTTTAAACGAAACCATAATAGCCAGTAACAGATCGCAAGTACTTGACAGAGTTTTGTTACGCTGCAGTTGAGACTGTCAAACGATGGTGAGTCGGGATTGAGGCCGGAATCAATGGCGATCGCGCTGGGGGCCCGATGGTGAGTCGGGAGGTTCCTCGACCAGACTTGGAGAGGCTGGCGCTAAAGACAGGAGGAGAAAAGAAGAAACTGCTGCGCCACCACCTGTGCAGATCGCGAACCCTAGCGCGACGAGGAGAGACCAGCCGTCGAGGTGGCTGAGAGCACCGCTGCACTTCTCCAGCGGTGGCGTCGCTGGCGACTCTCCCTTGTTCGCTGGCGACTACACCAGGAGACTCGTTCGGCCAGGCAAGGGTAAGGCGGCTGCTGACCAAACCCTAATGGTGCAGCAGTCGCGTCGCGATCAAGGAGCAGAAGACGAAGTCGTCGACTGCAGAGGAGGCGGCCTACGAAAGATCGCAAACGTCGGGGGAGGCTCGAGGAAGGCGCTGTCTCCGCCACTACCTCGGGTCGACGCCGCCGAACGCCAGGCAATGGCTCGGCCTTCTCTGTAGGTGGCGGCTAGGGCGGATGCGATCAATTACGGCTTGAGGATCACGGTGGCTATGGAGAAGGAGGGGAGGGGCGACTCGGGCAAGACCAACCGGTCGGTGATCTTCGTCGGAGAAGGGTCGAGGCCACCGCGAGGTGCACCAGCATCTGGACACGAACGGAGAAGACCGCGTGACGTTGCCGGCGTGACACCCCATCTACCGACGGCTACATCGAAGGCTGCAGCGACACTGGCAAAGCCTCCGGCGCGACCATATCGCCAAAAGTCTCCGGCGACCTCCTCGGTGGCCATCGCAGCATACTCGGGCGCTTGTGGAGCGAAGAACGATAATGGCCCGATGGCGGCCTGTTCCTCCTTGGCTGTCGGACCGGACACGCAGACCAAACCGGGCAAGCTGACTAAGCCGGTGCTGGTCCACGCCCCGGAAAATTCGGGATCACTTTATTCGGGTTCAACCATGCAGCAAAAATCATCTGATTCGACATCTAAGGTACGCAGTCCGGTTTTTGGTTCAGACAATTTTACTAGTTTTCTTGAATCAGTTGAACCGGCTATTTCGGTAAAGCCAGCCAGCCCTCCATTGGCCGATCCGAAATGCCCTTCGGATTGTAAGCTTAAGGACATTAGAGAGGGTAAGCACCTAGGGTCTCCGCCTGAGGCGGCTAATACTGACTGCGAGAGTTTAGGTGGTCAGATCGTAAAACCTACTCCATGTATGAATCGAAATTTGGAGGAGGCTCCCAAATCTGCTTTCCGACATACGTGGGTAATTTACTGGCCCACCCGTCAGTTGAGGAGCTCAAGAACCTCTTCAAGAAGTTCGGGAAGGTAATAGAGGTGTCCCTCCCGATGAGGCAGCGCCAGACGAGCTACGGTTTTGTTCACCTAGCCTCGGAGCAGGCGCGCACAGAGGCGATCTCAGCTCTCCACATGTCGGTTTTGAGAGGACGCACCCTTAGAGTTGCAATTGGACGACACTCACCCACTACCCCTGTTCTCTCCCGCGAGCCTCGAGCATTGACTACGGAGACACAGACAGCATCGACCGTCCCACGTCAGCCTCGGGTTCCGGCTACTCCGGCTCGCAACCAGGTTCTTCTCCGCACCTCCTCGCAGCGATTTCAGTTCTGCATTCTAGCAGTGGCGGTCCACGATTATGATCGGCGAGCCCTCCTCTCCGAGATGTGGGGCACGGTTTCGGAGGTTTTCACGATTTCAGACTTGGGCCAGCGTGTTTTCCTTCTATTCTTTGCAGACACCGGCACGATAGACAGACTCCAGGCGGAACAGCGGGCATGCCTTCGTCACTGGTTCTTCTTCTTTTCGGCTGATTGCGAAAGATTTATGCATGGGGGAGTGTTCCGCTGGGTGCACATACGGGGGATTCCGTTGTCAGCCTGGTCTCCGACTTCGTTTGAGACGGTAGTAGGCGATATTGGCAGCTTCATAGTAGCCCACCCAGACTCCGCTAGTGTAGGGTGTTTTGAGCGTGTTGCAGTATTGGTGCACGTCTTGGACCCCTTCCGGAGTTCATGAGGAGTTGTTTGTCGGCTAGGAGCAGGGTCGGTCAGAGTGGGTCTGGAGGTCGTCTTCGTCATGGAGATTCCGTTCGTCACTTCGACGGACTCCGACCTTCACCTATCCCCAGTCCGAGCAGGGGCCTTAGTTCCGTTCATACAGGGTAGGGGGAGCATTTCCTGGGTAGAGGAAATGGAGGCTTTAGAGACACAAGAGGAGACATCGGGTGGTCAGGCTACCTCCATGGCAGAGGTTCAGGAGACAGATGGAGTTGCGTAGGAGGAGGATATTGAGACACGGGTTGAGACTCAGATTGCTGTCCGGGAGGAGGCTTTAGAGGCACACTCTGGAGCCTTGGGCTTTGCTCGGACTCCAGGATCCCCGCCGACACCCTACCCGAGTATTGTTGACCTTGATTCTACCCGGATCGGTGAGGGGGATTCACTGTGTCTAGGATTTGAGAAGGAGGATCTTTATCCGACATCCAGACCTCTGACCCCCGATGACCACGATAGTGAGGGTGATCTGCCAGGGAGAGGCGAAGACTCAGCTTGGGCGGGATCGTCCTCTGCCTTGGCTCCGATCTTCACATACAGACTGCGCAATGGCTACTCTCTACAGGGGATGCGATCGTTCTTCTCTGCTGGGAGACGCCCGACATCTTCCGTCTCTGCGATTCGGGTTCCGCGTGCACCTTATAGGAGTGTCAGAGACAGTGCCCAGTACAGTCAGACCAGAGAGAGAGAGAGAGGAGTCCTCAGTTTTGAGGGATGCACGGATAGAGGAGTTAGATGGAGCTGCGGGCTCGGATGATGAGTGGGTGGAGACCACGGAGGGCGACTCGGCTCTGGGTAGAGGGGAGACGGAGGTAGGATTTCTGGGAGGGATTGAGGAGGATGCCGAGGAAGGAGAGATTTCAGAGTTGGCAGAGACCACGAGGAGTGCGGAGGAGGGACTTTCAGCTGCGAGCATCACGGCAGCAGATATGGAGAGGGTTGTCGATTTGTTGACAGGTTCTCTTCCGATTCAGAGCGGAGCTGTCGCTCTTCTAGCGGGGCCGAGGGCTCCCGCTCAGCAATGAAGCTCTTGAGTTGGAACACTAGGGGTATGGGCTCGGTTCACAAGCGTAGACTCCTGGCAGACACTATCACGATGCACCGCCCAGTCTTTGTGGCTCTACAGGAGTCCAGGTTTGCAGTGGTAGACCCGATGATCATCAGAGCACTAGGTTTTTCCTCCCAGCTTGAGTTTCAGTTCAGTCCGGCAGGGCCAGGATCGGGTTCAGGCGAGATATCTATATGGGAGGCCACAGTACTTCGCATGACCAGCTGCGACGTCTTCCTAGGGCTGATCGTGTGGGTTGGGGAGGTTTTGGCTTCAGGAGAGACAATCTCCTTCCTCAACCTCCATGCCCCTTCTACTCCCGCCGGGAGGAGGGACTTCTGGGGTATTTTGAGACAGGTGCATCACTCGGTAGGCCAGAAGTTTGCCCTCTTGGGGGAATTCAATACGGTCAGGGATCCGAGTGAGGTAGCCAATCAGGCAGTGTAGACAGATTGGAGAGCATTTGATGCTTTTCTTACGGACTTAGGCCTTGTCGACTTCCTTTTGTCGAACAAGGATTTCATCTGGTTCGGGCCTCGCTCGAGAGCGAGCAGACTAGACCGCATTCTTCTCAGCCAGGATATGTTGCCTATCTTCGCAGACCCAATTCTCATGGGGCTAACGAAGATGCTCTCGGATCACAGTGTCATTCTTTTAGGCACCCAGGAGGCTGATTGGGGATCGAGACCCAGACGGTTTCTCAACGCCTGGTTGGACCATAGTGATTTCAAGAGTTTTATGGTAGCGAAGTGGACATCTTACACTGGCGTTGTGGGCTGCCCAAACTACAAGTTATGGGCGAAGCTCAAACGTCTAAGATCAGACTTAGCCACCTAGAACATCGAGGTGTTTGGCCACGTAGAGCACCAGATTTCCAGGACCACAGCCAACATTGAGGCTTTACGCTTTCGTGGGGGTGAGACCACTTACTGAGGCTGAGGAAGAGGATCGAGACAGATTACGGATTGAGCTTGTGGGTTTAGCGAAGACTCGGGCGGACATTTGGAGGCAGAAGTCGAGGGTTCGCTAGGCTCTGGAGGGTGATAGGAACACTCGGTACTTTCACAGATGCGCCGTGACGAGAGGTAGGATGAGTCGTATCTGGGGTATGGTTATTGATGGTCAGGAGCAAACGCAGCCAGAGCCGATTCGCAGAGCCGCAGTAGATCATTTCCAGGCGAGATTCCGGTCAGACATTATCTCGAGACCTAGTTTGCCACCACTTCCGTTCCGGACACTACCACCGGGGGGCTAAGCTTTTTTAGAGGCTGTTTTCACTGAGGAGGAGATCATCTCGACCCTTTCAGAGTGTGATGAGGGTAAGGCCCCAGGTCCAGACGGCTTCACCACGAGCTTTTTTCGTGAGGTGTGGGACGTGATCAGAGAGGATGTCGTCAACTTCTTTCATGACTTTCATCTGACAGGGAGGATTAGGTCGGGTCTCAATGCTTCTTTCATAGCCATGATTCCGAAGATTGAGACCCCGCGAGACTTCGCGCAGTTTCGACCGATTAGTCTTATTTCGGGACCTTATAAGCTTTTGGTTAAGGTTCTCTCCATACGACTGAGGCGGTATATTGATGATCTGATTAGTGAGGTTCAGTCTGGCTTCATTCGGGGTAGACAGTTGGTTGATGGGGTATTGGTGGCGAACGAGTTGATTGACATGTTCGCAGGACACACTCCAGGGCGACAGTCGTAAAGCTTGATTTTGAGAAAGCTTTTGACCGAGTCGATTGGAGCTACCTTTGGAGCGTTATGACTGTCATGGGCTTTGGCCCTAAGTGGAGACACTGGATTGCTTCTTGTCTGGGCTCCTCTGCTTCAGTCCTAGTCAATGGCTCCCCCACGAGCCAATTTGACATCAGGAGAGGAGTCAGACAGGGGTGCCCCCTATCCCCGCTCCTTTTCATTATTGCAGCGGAGGGGCTTCACCTCCTTTTTCAGCGAGAGGAGGAGGCTGCACTTTTCAGGAGGATCCGGGTGAGTGATGAGGAGAGAGTCTCACACCTTCAGTTCGCAGATGACACCCTTTTATTTGTCGAGGCCGAGCCGCATCAGTTGTTTCAGCTCCGATTGGTACTACATTATTTTGAGTAGGCATCAGGCCTGAGGATCAACTTCGATAAGTCGGTCTTGTTGGGGTTGAATCTGGAGGAGGGTGGCGATGGACGCTTAGCTAGAGCATTTGGTTGTGTGGTTGGGCAGCTCCCTCTACCCTACTTGGGTTTCAGCTTGGGGGCAGACTACCGTCGGGTGGTGACTTGGGAGCCGATTGTAGCTAAGTTCAGATCCAGACTAGCTTTATGGCAGGCGAGCACACTCTCTTTTGGAGGACGGATCACGCTGATTAAGGCGACTCTTTCAAGCTTTCCTATTTTCTACATGTCTCTCTTTCGGACTCCCATGACTACTACTGCTGTGATGGAGTCTATTATGAGGAGGTTCCTCTGGAGAGGCAAGGGTGGACGCAGGGGGTTTGCGAAGGTTAGGTGGGAGCGCGTCTGTAGGCCGATCAGACAGAGAGGCTTGGGCATCCGGCGCCTTCAATAGGTCAACAGTGCTCTGCTGTTGAAATGGTGGTGGCGATTCGCAACAGAGCCAAATCCATTATGGAGGATTTTGTGTGCGAAATACGGATGGGACATGTCGTCATGGGACTTGTCATCGCTCCCTTTCTCTGGTCACTCAGGGTCGAGGGTTTTACGGGATATTCTTGGTCTCTCGTCTCATCAGGCTTTTCCTAGGATTTTTGGATCGGGGTGTGTTCGTTGGAGGTTGGGGGATGGTAGACATATCAGATTCTGGGATGATTGCTGGTTGGGAGATTTTTGCTTGAGAACCAGATTTCACAGATTATACAGTCGTGTGAGTTACCCGGACCATACAGTTCACGATGCATGGGTCCTTGAGGGATGGTCTATTCCCTTCCGTGGGGTGCTACCGGCCATAACAGGGTTAAAGTTTGCAGAGCTGCTTGCGATACTTGGCATGGTCAGACCGACAGATGGGATTTGTGATCAGATATGGTGGACTTCTGATAGGAGAGGATATGCTGCGAGTAGGGGCTACCACATGTTGCTGGGGACAGATCAAGCAGTTCCGGTAGATTGGCTTCGAGGTTGTGGGAAACGCCAGTTCCCCCAAACTTCAGGAGTTTCGGGTGGTTGGTTCTTCATGACAGTTTACCGACTAGAGGCGCTCTTGCTTTCAGGGGGGGTCATCCCGGTTGGTCATCGCATGTGTGCTCTTTGCGGTAGGAGGGAAGAGACGACAGAGCACCTTATGCTCTTCTGCAGGTGGACTGGGAGATTCTGGGGGGAGATTCACAGATGGTGGGGTATCCAACTACCTTCTACTCAGACAGTCCATGATCTCTTTATGGGGTGGAGAGCCAGAGTCACAAACAGAGGAGCGAGAAGGGCCTGGAGCAGACTCGTCACGATGGGTTTCTGGTACATCTGAATTACCAGAAACGACAGGATCTTCAAGGATGAGGAGCGATCACCCGGGGAGACCCTCAGACTACTTCAGATGCGTTCTTATACTCTAGTGCAGGCGGACGAGGGCCGAGACATCCAGTCTTGGACGGGGGAGCGCACATTAGCCGCTTGTTGCGCGAACCCGAGGTTGGTACTTCAGTCCATTCTTGCATAACTTTCCTTTCTTGGGTTGTTCTTTTGGGGCTTTGTTTTCCCCTTGGTTTGGGGCTCAGTTTTTCCCCTTCTTCGTTCTTTTGTACTTTTCTTTTTTCCATCTATATTATTCTATTATTGTTGATAAAAAAAACAATTTAACTGCCTTGAAATTGATAGTAAATAAGAGAAAAAATTGCAAAAAGTTTCCGTATATTAATTATTATTTTACACAAACTCTCAATCCATTATGTTTTTGTAAAAACTCTTTTTCTGTACTCATGTTCATTTTTGCAAAAACTCTTCCTTATTCATGTTCATTTTTGCACCGTTTATGCAAATTCGTGAAAATTAATGGAAGTGTCACTTAAGTGTTAACTCAAACATGCTTAGAATGAGCGCCTTTGCAACAGAATCAGAGCCCGAATCCAAACAGAAACCGAAGAACTAAGAATCACAGGTAATAGTTCCGTCTCTGGTTCTTAAAATGGAGAACCAGTGAGCCCGGTCTGGTTCCGGACCCATGCTCACTCCTAAATGTGCTAACTCAAACGCCCAAATCTTAAGTGACAATTCCGTTAATTTTCACGGATTTACACAAAAAGTACAAATTTGAACATGAATGAGAAATCATTCTCCAAAAATACATTGAAATGAAAGTTTGTGAAAAAAAACAATTATAAATAGACTTTTTTGTAACCTCCCCTAAATAAAATACAATGGTCTCTTCATATTGTACTGATAATGTAGTTGGGCCGCAGCCCAATAAGGGGCATGCACACAAAGGAGCGAATTAAACCCTATAAACAATGCACTAAATATTCACGCACGTGTTGACTTTGTTATGTTTTTAAGACAAGCACTAGACTAGTTGACTCTAATTAGCATATTAATATAAACAACTTTAACAAATAAAATAATGTCGAACACACGGTTTAGTTGGAATCGAGCTCAAATCATGACGCCCAATGCTTTGACTTTGACCACCACCCAACGTTACGTTTTAACGTTAAAACTAACTAAGGATCCATCGTACTTGCTTCTTCTCTTTGTGCTTATATTTAATCCATGTTTGACCTAATTAGTGGGAATGCACGAGAGAAGACACTTTTAATACACTAAAATATAATCAATTATTACTTCACTATCATAAATATTTTTTTTACCGTGACTTTCATTTTGTTTGTTCGGTGAAATCATACCATTAAAATCTTGTAGATTGATATTTTAGTATCAACTTTTTATTAAAGTTATAAATTATGTCATTAAGACATGTGAGTTGTTTTCGGTAATACTCTTTTATGAGATTAGCTGTTTCAAATTTTGATTTTTTTTGTTATAGGGTTTTGGTTTGATTTTAAATTTTAAATTTGTATCTGTTATCAACAAAAGTTGAGTTCAGCGGTAAGCAGATTAATTATCACACTTGAGTTCACTGAAGAAATGAAGTTTCGAAGAGTAAATTCTAGAGAAACAACTCACTTGGCTATAAGGTATGTATGTTTTCTCTTAAATATATAATATCTCGAGATAAATCTTCTCATTATAAATTACTAAGATTTAAATTAGAGGAAGGATAATTTATCTATTCATGTTTATTAAGAAACAAGTTCAAGTATTCTAACCTGCATTTAAAATATATTTTTAATTATATATATGTTGCTTCAATAATATTTTGTTATCGAAAAAAATGACACTTGTTTCTTAATCTAATAATTATATTGTTAAAAAAAGTCGTAGACAACAAGAAAAATGATATTCCTCCCTCTTTTAAATGATTTCGAGTGATTTGTCTCTCTTTAAAATCTAACAAAGAACTCTAAAATGACCATTTTACGGTGTTTGTCAATAATTAAGTGTTCATATAACTTAATTGCTCTGGATTAAACTATTTGCTAACATACAAAGTCACGTGTTATTGAGGTAGAGGCCCGTGCTTACGAGATTTGAAAGAAATTAAGGTTCACATGTACACACGTGAGAAAAAGAAGTTAAGTTAAAAAAACATGAAAATAATTGAAAATAATAATAATGGCATACATAAAATGTACGAATAAACCCAATAAACAATATTAACTTTTTAAATATCGGGTCATAAATTACCAATGACCCAAATTTACACCGTATCAGAAACTTACTGAAACGTGGTAGATTTAATGATATTTCTCCTGTATACATTAAGATAGATTCAAAATCAAGAATACCAAATTCTTACTGTGTTGAGAAAATTTTGTCCCTGCCTGGCTATAACTTGTCATCAAGAATAAATGAATCCATGCCAATATTCAAATCAAACAAAATATACCACTTGAAATTGTGGGACCAGATTAGATACGAGGAGGAAATTTCCAGGTCTGCTTCTATATTACACGGTTTCGCATCACAATTCCTCGTCACCTGTCACTATAAATACTCACAAACCCATAATTCTGAGCTAATAATTTCTCATGACCTCCTTCTCAACAACAAAATCATCATGACAAAAAGCAAAAGTACCAAAACCGACCAGTCCAATTCGTCGTCGTCGAAAGGAGTTGACCGGAAAACGGTAGAGAAGAACCGGCGCATGCACATGAAATCCTTATGCTTCAAGCTCCTCTCCCTCGTCCCTCCTCACCATTTCCAACCCTCCAAGGTAATTTCTACTTATATTTTCCCAAAAAATATGTTTTTTGACTCGAGCCCACTAACTGATTATAACAATATGTCGGTCTAGACGAGTTCAATCAAATCGATTAATATATATATTAACTGTATATATAGTACTATATCCCCTTTTCGAAAGTTTAAAGATGGGTATCCTCTAATTTCTTGTGATTCAATATTAGTAATAAACATTTTTATTTTCTTAAAACTGAGTCGTGTATATAGGGTTAGTCTCTAAAACTAAAAGATAAACCCGATGAATTGTGTTTGTCATTACTATTTTCATATGAACTTATATATAGTATGTAAAACTGGGTTATACTAATTGAGTCGAACTCAAAACTTAAAAACTCTTATCAGATCAGTTTATTCGTGTCCTTTATATGTGATGTGACAAGTTATTGACTACAATCTTATAATCATATATATGTTCCAAAATTTCAGGACATGCTGTCGCAGCAAGAGCAGCTGGACCAGACAGCCTCGTACATAGAGCAGTTGAAAAGTAGCGTAGAGCAACTGAAGACGAGGAAGGAACAAGCGTCGACGCGACAGGTGGCGCCGTCCACGTCACGTGGTACGAGGTTGATGTCGGGTGCGGACAGTGATACGAGGTACAAACTGCCAATGATGGAGCTGAGCGACTCGGGTTCGAGCCTACAGCTGGTTCTGGTCACTGGGCTGCAAAAAAACTTCATGTTCTGTGAAGTGATGAGTGTGTTTCAAGAGGAAGGAGCTGACGTGGTCAGTGCCAGCTTCTCCACACACGGTGACAAGATCTTCCACACGCTTCATGCCCAGGTTAATTAACTCTGCAAATATTTTATAAAAAATATTTAATTAATTATGTATATGGGATTAGTCGGGTTTTAATTTGTTGATCTTAATTATTTGCAGGTTAAGATTTCTAGAGTTGGGGTCGAGACGACAAGAGTGCGTGAGAGATTGGGAGAACTTATTAATTGATCAGATAGTAATATAAGTAAAAGAAATTGTACGCTTAGTTAAGTAAGTATTAAGCGATCGATTTTAGTGACCCAATCACCCAAGTATACTTAAAGCAGTATGATATAAATGTATGATATTTTGATCCTATTAACTGTAGATTGAATTACGAAATTAACTTTGAATCTTATACGATGTTGAATTTGAGAAGAGATGACAAAAATATTAAGATTTTGATAAAAAAAAACCAATGTCTACGCACTCCTGATTTGAGTTCAAAAAGAGGATCATAAATCATGTTATATATGTGCGTGTGTTTTAAGTATTGTGTGATTTAGTAGAAATTAAATTAAATTGAGCCGATGGTTTGAACACAAAATTATTTTGACTCTAAATTATAACTAAAATAAGTGGGTACTAGGCTAGTTACATGCGAGTATGGTTTGAGAAAAATTACATGATTAAAATTCCCTAAAATTTGTCTAGGGATAATTATATTTTCAATAATGAAATTTTGATCATAAGTTCATAACGCATCATATACTTATATGTTAGCAAAAACATTAAAAATACCTTTAAGAGGCTACCCATATATAATGCACTACTATTACTTAAGGGTAGCGCACATATGTATGTGCGCCGCAAGTATTGTGGCAACACGTACGTACTTGTAATGTTGGTTGCGGTTGAGACATTGAGTAAATACAAAATACAAGTTTATAAATTGTAGTTTTAAATTTAGTTGAAATAATTTGTTGAGAATGGTGACACTCGAGATTTAAACCAAAAGGTTTACAAGCTACATTCACTATTGATATTTTATGCAAAGGCAGCGTGCATTAGGAGTGAGTATAAATATCCAGACAACCTGGCCCAACTCATAACCTGGACCAACTCGGACCAATCCGTCTGCTCATATTCCCAACTCAAAGTGACCCGAGTCGGGAACGGACAACATATATAAATATCACATACTGGATTGCGGAAATGAAGTGGGGTGTCCGGATCAACCCAGCCTAATGAACTTAACTAACTAACAAACTAAACACACAAACCACTATCCGTTTTTTCTATTCTAACGCCGCACATAAACTATGTACGCCGTTAGAAAGAAAAACACTAACGGCGCACATCTATAGTGCGCCGTTACAAACGTTTGTGACGGCGCACACAGACAGTGTGCCGTTAGAAACATTTGTAACGGCGCACTTTATCTGTGCGCCGTTAGTAATGAAAATTAGTAACGGCGCACGCAGTAATGTGCGCCGTTACAAATGTTGTTGACCGTTGACCACTTTGTTGCCGTTATGAAAAACGGTCGGAAATGAAGCCGTTGTTGTTACCGTTACTTTGTAACGGCGCATCTAATAGTGTGTGCCATTACAAGCAATTTTGTAACGGTGCACAACACTATGTGCCCCGTTACTAAAATGTAGTATAAATCTTGGCAGAACCTCCCATTCTTCTTCCTACAACTTTTTACAACAAATTTTCTCCCGACAAGGGTAATTTCGATACCTTACAAATTTTCCCGAGTACCATATATTTGTCCCTCACAAATCACCCGACAAGGTATGTACATATTTTTAAATAATGTAATATATAAATAATGCAAATTTGTATATGATTTCATATGAATTTGTATGGTTTTGTATGAATAATTTGCGTGTTATATTTATTAATTTAGTTTTAAAATTGATGAAATTAATTACCCGATTCCATGAATTGCATGATAACATTAGTGTAAATTCTCCCGATTCCATGAATTGCATAATAACATTAGGGTAAATTCTCCCGATTCCATGAATTGCATGATAACATTAGGGTAAATTCTCCTGATTCCATTAATTGCATGATAGCATTAGGGTAAATTCTCCCGATTTCATTAATTGCATGATAACATTCTCCCGATTCCATTAATTGCATGATAACATTAGGGTATTTGGTCATAAATGACCAAATAATGGTATTTCGGTACCGTCAACTTGTGCAACGGTGACGATAGGTTTGGTAACGGCGCACGTTACGTGCGCCGTTACAGACGTTTTTGTGCGCCGTTACAAACTGTAACGACGCACAAAACCTCTGTGACGGCGCACATAACGTGCGCCGTTACAAGAAAAAAAAGTGATAGTGAACCTACACTAATTTTGAAAGAGACATTTTAAATTTTTTTAGCAAACAAGTTTGAAAAACACAATTTTCATATAAACTAGGGAAAATGACACTTTTGTTCACCTAAATATACACTTTTGACACTTTCATACCCAACTTTTTTTTCCTCTTTTTTCCATACTTTAATTCCATTTTAGGACAATTTTCTTCAGACATTTCAAAATACCGAAACTACCCCTTAATTGAGCCGGTTCAATTTCAACCAGATCCAACCATATTTTAATTAATATGAAATTACTTTTTTACCCTCCATTGAATAACGAAATTATCACACAATTTAAGGGTATATTGGTCTTTTCAAATAACAAATTAAAAGTTGAAAAGTAAATTATTAAATTACATTTTTGCCCTTCTTTCCTCACTGTTCATCATCTTCTCCGGCAGCCCAACCACCCATCTCCGCGTCTACCGTCCGCCTCCGGTAATGAAGATCCTCTCGCGCCCTCCGCCGCATCCATCTCCCTCTACGACCACCTCCACCTCAACTTCTCCTCCTCTATCCCTCGCCCCCTTCTCGAGGACCTCGCCTCCGGAACCCTAGGCTCCGCCGCCAACTGTGGATTTGTAACATAATCGGCACCACAACAAGAGTAGAGAAGCTAGCGGTTCTCGACGAGGAACATGGCGGTGGCGCGCGATGTTGGGCGGAGAGGAGGCAGATCTCGTAGAGGAGCTCGGCGCCGCCGGTGTCGAAGGAGGCGACGACGTCGAGGTCGATGGAGGATTCGCTGAGGGAGTCGCGAACCTTGGAGGCGACGACAAGGTGGTTCTGCTCGTAGAGAAGATACCGGTGGCCTGGGGCGACGACGAGGCGGTTCTTCCTGGTGGCCGTTGATGGAGGCGGGGACGGGAAGGGCGGGGGGTTGAAGGTAGAGAGGGACATTCAATTGAAAATTTGATGAATACGTGAGGGTAATTTTGTCTTTTTACCCTCTTTAAAAGTTGGACCGGTACTCTCCATTAGACCAGATTTAATTTTGGTTCAACTCAAGGGTAATTTTGGTATTTTTAAAATTTTAGGGGTAAATTGTCCAAAATAAAATTCAGGTACGGAAAAAAGAGAAGAAAAAAAAGTTAGGGTATGAAAGTGTCAAAAGTGTATATTTCGGTGCACAAAAGTGTCATTTTCCCTATGAACTACTCTACATGTTATTAACAATATGTTTTTTGTGATTCTAAAATTTTGCAACATAATTTTGTGTGTATAATTTATTTTTGCAATCAATTTGTCTACAATATGTTTTTTTTTTAATATTATGGACGGGCTGAACTAACCCAGAACTCGTCCGGGCTCAACCCGCCCACTTGTTCAGCGGACAACACTCTTCATGGGCCGGGAATAGACATAAAAATTGTCAACCCGCTTAGTCTGGATTAGGCAAAAAAATAGTTATAGTTATGAACTATCCCACCCGGCCTATATATGCTCACCCCTAGTGTGCATGGTGCCCTTAAGGTGGAAAAAAGTTGTCATAAGCTATAACAACATATATATATATATATAGTATAACAATTTTTATGTCACATGGTAAAATTTAGATTTTTATTCCAAATACGCATGTACCAAACTCTGTCAAATTAACTATTAAGGCTCCTGAAACAAGTCAAATAACACAAATTTCATGGTTAGAGAAACAGTAGAACACATGAGTATTAATCTGAATCAAATACAAGAGTAATTAGTTGGGAAGTCGTTATCAACAGTGCTATTAACGACCGTAAAATCAAATACCTTATTTTTTACGAAAACAAAGGTTTAATAATTAATCAAGTACATGAGTTGTACCACTTTGACTCCTGCCACGTACGTACCCACCTTATATTGTTAAACCTTTATTGTTAATTAAATAATTTAGAGTACTAATACGTACACGAATCAATTAGTTAGTGACTAATAGTATCGAAATTAGTGCACGAGGTCAACTTAAATAAACGTAGAGTGAGCTTAGGATGGTCAAAGTCAGCCGAAATAAGTAATTAGGTGAGGGACGCCATATATTTAACGCGTGAAGACTGATTATGGATTTATGCCAATCACGCACGAACCTAATATCCATGCATGTGTTTGTGGCTATTGCATGCATGTGTTTGGCTCTTTCCTAGAAACTGAGGGAAAATGGAAGAAAATTACAGTACTAATAATATATACGGATCGAATGTTGGACAATTCCATTGACTTGTACAAAACAAATTTCAAATATTAAAATTTTATCACCAACAATTTTGAAAATTTGCAATAAGATTCAAACTTAAAATTCCATGTATATTACGCCGGTTTCAAAACTTTATTGAAATAATAGAGCCAAACACATTATCACTTGTATTAAGCGGGTTTCAAAACTTAAAATTCCACGGATATTAAGCGGGTTTCAAAATTTAAAATTCCAGATGACTACACTTGGATATGACACATTATCACATGACTATACTTAAAAATTTTTGTGTCTGAGTGAATACCTAAGAATTTTATTTTTCTCACCGTTACTCATTCCGTCAATTTCCGTTAGTTTTTAACATTTTTAACGTGTGAAAAGACTAATATACCCTTCAGATGTAAATAATTGTTTTTAAGTTGAATGAAAAACTAAAATACCCTTCACTATTCATTTAATTTTCAAAAAAAATACCTCCACCAGACGACGAAGAGGTTGTCTAGATGAGAGGGTTGACGATGAAGAAGTTCTGTGAGTTAACGGAACAAAGCGTTAAGTAGGGGTGTTCAAATAACCGGGAACCGTGAAAACCGACCCAAACCGAACCAAAACCGATGGAATCGGTAACCGAACCGATCGGTCGGTTCGGTTATGGGTTGTAACCCAATCATGTTCGGTTCGGTTGTCGGTTACGGGACCCCGAGAACCGCCCGTAACCGAATAACCAATACACTCTAAAAAATAAAGTGTTTCTAACGTGATTCGAACCTAAGTCTAGACTAGAACAAGACAACAAAACCTCTACCACTGCGCCACACATATGTTTATGTCTTATAATACATATTATATTATACATAAAAACATTGGACCGAACCGACCACCCATCGACCGAACCGACCAACCGACCGACCATAACCGATTGGTTATTCGGTTATAACCGAACCGACCACCCATCGGCTCGGTTTTCGGTTATGAATGTTTCATAACCGAACCAGCCGGTTCGGTTCGGTTATCCAACCATGAACACCCCTAGAGTTAAGTACAGATTAATTGAAATCACCATTTTCGGCGCATCAAGCATATAAAATAATTACTTAAATTTCCCTAATTTAATTCATCATTTCATCGCCTCAAATCTCTAATTCAAATTAGTTTATCGTGTTCATCATTGTATCTAGAATAAACATGCTAGAAGTGAAATTAGATTACACATGTGATATATATGTTAAGTCGTCAATTTAACACAAACTACCCAACAACATGAATTGAAAATAAATTCAATCAGGAATATGTAAAATACAAGAAAATGGAACTGAGAAAATAAAATGCGGAAATTAATTCTTAATCGAGAATTAAATACATGAGATTGAAGTTCCTCTAATTCTCCCCTTCAGCTTCATCTCTTGATCTCTAAAATGGCTTCATGAACGAACCATGCAGCTTCAATCTCCACGAGTCTCCATCGGAGAATTGAGAAGGAAGCAACGACCGACGCCAACGAGAAGGTCTGTCGATCGATGGCGAGAAGCTCTATGAAAAGAAAGAACGGAATTGTGATGCGACGCGAGTGCTTCTAGAGATGTTTCGTTTCAACACCAAAAACGTCAGAGACTCGAGAGTTGAGAAAGACGAGTCGAGGACGGTCGAGAGTTAAGAGAGACAAGTCGAAGACGGAGACGACTGGCGACAAGGGTTGAGTTTGAAAGTCGCTGATAATGAGATGTGTGTGTGGAGGAGAGAGTGCCACATTCGTCTATAATGGAGGGCCATGATGTGTTAATTGTCTCGATATCAACGGTGGAGGACGAGGCCACGTCGCGCAGTGACTTGAGAGAGTTTATATCTCTCACACATCCCACGTCGGAAAGGGATGAGTCCAATGAAGGCTTTATAAGTCTTGTTGTTTCAAGTAAGTGCACAAAGGGGTTGGGCTGAGGTGGGGTTCTGTTGTGCTGAACTCTAAAGTGTGGACATGGGCTAGGCGCTGAGAGAAAAATGAGTCTTGCCTCTTTTTTTATATGCGTGGCGGGTGAGTTGGGTTACTCGGTGGTTTTGAAAATCCCACTCGAGGCCCGACTCGGTTTAAGTTGGGTTTGGGTCCATCCGACTCGACTTTCCCTCAGTTTTGGTCGAGTGAGTTGGGTCCCAAATAAAAATGGAAAGCCCTAGCATTAACTCATACTTCAATGACAAAATAATCTTTTCAAACAACTGAATTAAAAAATTAAAGAAAATATAAATATGTAGTAAAATGACAACTTTGCCCTTATTCTAACCTTATCACTCATCTCCCTCCCTTCTAAATTCTTGACATAATTTCACCTACCTACAGTTGAGATGTCACATATCTCACTTAGGTAGAGCTGACTATAATTTTACTTTGAGATGTGCGTTAAGAATATTTTTCTTACTACACTACAATCCGTTAGTTTTTAGTTAGTTTTAAAATGTGAAATGACCAAAATACCCCTAATTATTATTTAAATTTTCACATATGCCATTGAATCTATTTTTCCTCCAATCTCAATTCTCTTCCATCATATCTCCAATCTCTCTCATCCTCCTTATGTTAAATGGGTAAAAAATGAATTAAAGTCTTTATTATTGATCAAAATCATATAGATTTTCATGTTTTGAATTTATATTATGGTTTGAAAATTCAAATGACAAGCAGAGGTACTTTTATTATTTTACACTAAAAACTAACTGGAAAATAACTTCATTGTCTAACTAATACAAAATGAAACTTTACTGACGTTAAAATCAGGTTTCTAACTTAACTGTACGTAACTACAAAATGGGTCAACTTAAATGTATCTATACGAGATTAATTCATATAATTATTATTCAAGTGAAGGTAAAATAGTCTTTTTGTATTTTCATCAAATAATTACATCCTTTGCAGCTTAACAGCGAGGGGCAGGTTGGTCGTTCATAAAATATTACTGTTATAGGGAGGCTCAATCTTCAAAGATAACAACAATTAATAATTGCAACTTAGCATATTTGGAAAATTTGTTTTCTAGATAAAATATTTTGAAACAAATTAATTTTGCAAGTCGCTTAATTTTTTTGTCTCGCTGTTAATAAGATTGTTAGGAAGGCGGAGGCGGCAACCATAGGAGAAGTTGATAACGAAGATGGTTGTTTTCGGCAAAATATATAAGGGAAGGAGGGAGAAGTAGCAATCGGCGGGGAGTGGGAGAAGGCCGGAGGTTCAAGATTGAGGGTAGGAACTGGTCCCGCCGCCGCAATCGGGACAATGAAGAACATCCTCGGAACGAACTCCAATTCTAGTGAAGTGATTGCACATGTAACACCAGTAGAAAAATCCGGAAAAACTCATAAATTGACTAAGAAAATGAAAGAGCTTTGGATGACAAATAAATGAAAACTCTTTGGTCGAACTTGATCTCAATAAAAGGTTTCATATGTTACATAAGTGATAGATAGATAAGTAATTAGAATCCGTGGGTGAAAGTGCCGTCCTTCATGAGGAAGGAGCACACATGGTTGGGCAATACACCAAATGGCGTCAGCAAGACCGACGACAGGTTCGTCAACACAAGCTGCCCGTCCTCGTCCGAGCCCGAGCCCGAGCCGACCTTCTTTTCGATCCTCACCACATTGAGGCTGCAATGCGGCTCGCCGTCCTCGTTGCCTCCTCCCTTGGCAACCAACACCAGCCCGTCCCCAATCCGCGTCACGTCCATCCACTGCCCGCAGGGGACTTCCCCCACGAGCTCCTCCCACCTGATCGGCAGTTCCACCCGCTTCACGCGCAGGCTCAGTATCGTCGACGAATCTGACTCAACGAGAGCGACGCTGCAAGCGTACGTATCGTCCCTGATTATGCCGCATCGCGTCCTGAGGAAAGCCTTCTCGGCCAGTCCCGGGCCGATGTAAGGCTCTGTTGTCCACACACGGTTGTAGAAGTGGGTCACGCAGAGGAAGTCCGGTGCCGGGAAGCTATCTACGCCCCAATGGGACAGTATCAGGTCGTCGGAGACGGGGACGGAAGTCCGCCCGTAGAATGGGAGGAAATTCAACTTCTCGGAATCACACCTGAAAAACGGTGAATAATATTTCGGTTTTAATTAAAACTATAAGAGATCAATTAGATCTAATTCCTACAAATGAAAGCTGCAGCCAAACCGAGACAAAATATAGTAATATTTAAAACATAATATTCGGTTTTTGTTAATATTTCGTATTTAGATTTGGACATACACGAGGGAAAACTTCAGGTGATATCCTTGTAATAATTATTTTTCACGTGGTTAGATTTAGATATTTTTTTGTCACAGCGAATACTTAAGAATTGCAATTTTTTCACTTCATTCTTTTCCGTCCAATTCCATTAGGTTCTCAGTTTTTTATGTCATGAAAAGACTAAAATACCCTTTAGAGAAAATTGATTGAGAAGACTAAAATGTCCTTAACTATCATTTTAATTTTCAAAACAATGTCATAGACATCTCTCTCCTCTCTCGCCTATTCACCAGATTGATAGGGTCCCATCGTCGGGATCGGGTGATAGGACCTGTGTACTCGGAACAGGAGAGGCTCGGCGGAGAACCGAGCTTCTTCTTCCGACCCATGCCTGCAATGGAATTCGTTATAGAGAGAACTCCAAATCTCTTTGAGGTAACTTAAGGGTTTATGAAATTCAATACTTTACTCATCTTCCTCTTTCGGTATTTATAACCGAGAAGCAGTACCCAAACTAATTACGTAATCAGGTTAATCATTATCCTGATCCTGTCTAAAATGGGCAGGCGTACAAGGCTTAAGCCTCAACTTTCATAAAATGCAAAACAGGCTTTTAAAAATATTTGAAATTTAGCCTACAAGGCTTAAGCCTCCATTGCCTCCGACACCTAAGACGGGAGGAGTAAGCCTCGGCCGCTGTACACAGATGCTCACCTCACCTTGAGGCGAGGCTGAAAGTGTAAGCAGTAAGTCTCAATAGCCTTTTTAAACTATGGTTTCGATTGTGACATACATACATGTTGCTACTATTTTAAATTAAATTATTCGCAAACTTTAAGGTTTCGATAGGGACATACATTCCCGACGACGATGATGATGCGCACAAGACGGTGACCGGGCTCCACCCATTGCCCGGTTCGGCGGTGTCAAAACTGTAAATATCTCCGGCGTGGGTGACTATGACGATCCGGGAGGACCCCAGCACGGCGCTGTTCTTAATGTGGAGGAGCGGATAATCAGGTCTGAGATAAGACTTGGCCGGAATCCTATACTTGGAGACGTCATAGACGAACGGGGGGCTCGGGAGGACCGTCCACGACCCAGGCGCTCGAAATCTCCGGGGGGCTCTCCGGCCACAAACGTCCGGGGCATGACGTAGATTCTGCCCCCGACGGTCCAGGCGACGGGGCTGCGCTTCCCGGAGTTGAGCTCACCCGGCGCCTCCACAATCTCCGGCGGGCCTGGAGGAGCAATGTCTATCACGTGAACGCGAGTGGGGAGGACCATACCGTACCTCGAGCCCTCGCGATCCCCGGCGGTCCATGTGTAGCCTCCCATGAGGTAGATCCTGGACCCGAGCGCGGCCACGGCCGTCTCCTCCGGGAGGACTCCGGCGCCGAAGCCGGTGCACTTGAACTCGATGTAGGGATCGGGCATTGGCGTGTTGAGGAGCCTTCTCCGTAGGGTTTGGCTTTTTCTGATCAGGGAGTGGTGGTTGAACCTTCCCAAATAGGAAGGTCCGGCGCGTCGGGGTCGGGATAGAGAAAACTCCGGCGGCGATGAGTGGGTGGAGGGCTTGTTGGGGTTGGGGAAAAGAGGGAGCTTATAGATCTGGTACTTGCGTAGGTGGGTAAAAGCACGAACGTAGAAGATGAAGTGCCTTGAGCTTTGCTCCGCTCGCTTCCGCTTACCCATCGGATGGATCTTCTCTTTTAGAAAACCGATTTCTAGGTTACGTTTGTTTTATACTTATGCCCAAATAGCACCCAAATTATTTATTTATAAAAATAAGGGTAAATTCTACGTAACCCTAAACTATAACTACAAATTCAATCTGTAAGAAACTATCATAAAATCGTATTTTACTTTTTTTTCGTTGACTTTTTTTCAAAGTTATGTTAAGTTCTTTTGTAAAATGACGAAAATATTCTTGTATCTGAAAAATTAAAATAAATAAATAAAGATGATTTTAAACTTTTTTTCTAATTTTCTCGTTGTACAAAATAAAAAATAAAATTTTGTTAATAGTAAAAATAATTTTTTAAAGTTATTTTTTATGATAAAATTTTATTTTAAAATATCGTTTTTTATTTTTATAAATAATTTTTTTAAAAAAAAATCAATACTAAAATATTTTTTATTCCTTGTTTTTGTAAAAGAAAATAGAAAAAAAAAAGTTCAAAATCATGTGAGACACGCGTATAGTTAGGAGGAGTTATGTGGAATTTACCCTAGAAAAAATATTAATACCAAAATTATGTTCTTATTTTTTAGTGAAAATTACATGTCACTATACTTATTCAAATTTTATTCTCGGATCACTATACTTAAGTTTGGATTTTCTTTTTCTCGATTCTCCAAATTTAGAAAGTTAATACTGAATTTGATTTTGTGACGAAAATTGTTAAAAAAAGTTTAATGACCAAAATGCATTTGATGTATAATTACCAATTTTATGTAGTTATCGATATGATTATCAAATGACTATTTTACCACTAAATAAATATCCAATTTAACCAATAAACTAAGGATAAATTTGACTATTCAATTACACAAATAAAAGAATTAACAAACTGAAAATAATTTTGTAAAATTAAAAAAATTACCCTCGCTCTCACCATGCTCTCTTTTGTTAAACTCTAAAATGCTTATATGTTCTTACCAAATCGAATAAAACCCTCCAATAAATCTCATTTTGTATTTCAATCATTCAGGGAATCAAGTAAAACCCAAGCAATTGTTTTCACAATCTTCTTTACATACAATTCCCTTGTTCAATAATTCACAATATTCTATAAATAAACACACCACACCCCGATGACACACAATTATCATTTCTATACATTTGATTTCTCTCTCTCTCTCTCTCTATGGCTCTAACCACCGCCAACGACGCAACACCCAAAACCACCGAGAACAACAATGGCGAGATGCACTTCTGCGGTTGATAAGTGCTAATACGCCACTTTTATGACACTATTTACTCACATTTTTACCCACTTTTTGTTCCACTTAAGTACAAAAACTCATACATTTTGTCTCATTTGCTTCATGACTACTTTGAATGAAGAATAAAGATTTTCGGGTCAAAATGTATCACTTTTGAAGAATATTTGAGGATGCCCTGTGATCAGACAAGGGCCACCTTATGGCCATCTACCCGTGCCTCAACAACCTAACGAAGAAGTCCAAAAAAGGCTACACCATTGCCAATGGCCCCACTGTGGCAATTTAATCACTTTAGATTGTGGCTAGACTTGAAACGAAATTAATGGGCACAATTCTCCACCGTGGCGATTGGTCACGGTCCGTGGTCCCCCTCCGTGGCTACCTCCCACTTCCAGACGTGCTTGATTCGTGTCCGTTTCTTGAGCTTAAATTAAAGGGCCACAGTCTGTGTCGGGTTGAAAAATTCACTGTAAAAAAATTTCGCCGCATTTGGGAAAATTATCACTTATGTTCAGAAAATATTTTCAAAAACGAATTGAGTTTCTGCCTTCAAAGTCACAGAGCTTTAGAAGCATCCATAAGCCATTTCAGTGACCAAGAGATCAAGCTGATGGGGAGAATTAGAGGAACTTCAATCTCATGTATTTAATTCTCGATCGAGAATTAATTTTCGCGTTTTATTTTCTCAGTTCCCTTTTTTGTATTTTACAAATTCCTAATTGAATTTATTTTCAATTCATGTTGTTGGGTAGTCTGTTTATTCGATTTTGTCTGAAAATAATTTATGCATGCTTAATTGTTAAATTGACGACTTAACATATATATCATATGTGTAATCTAATTTCACTTCTAGCATATTTATTTTAGGTACAATGATGAACACGATAAGCTAATTTGAATTAGAAATTTGAGCCGATGAACTGGTGAATTAAATTGAGAAAATTTAAGTAACTATTATATATACTTGATGCGTCGAAAATGGTGATTTCAATTAATCTGTACTTAACACTTTGTTCCGTTAACTCACAGAACTTCTTCATCGTCAACCCTCTCATCTAGACAACCTCTTCGTCGCCTGGTGGTTCCAAGGCGTCGCTGGCGTTGCTAGTCGGCGAGGGTCTGGACGAGATCGATCTTGGGCACGATGAGGCCGAAGGGGAGGAGCTTCTCGGCGGCGACGCTAGGGAGTGGTCCTGAAGCAGCAGCTCAAATCGCTTATTCATGTAGGGTTTGGCAGATTGGGAATTTGGGGACTTATCATTTTGGGTAGGTCGCGAACAACCCTTACTCATCGGACACGGTCCGATCTCCGCAAGAGCAATTGACAGTGACGCGATATGGAAAGGGAGTAAGTGAGCCTTAAATTTAGCCTCCGATCGGGGAAGAAGAAGCCAGAAGATGAATTAAAAGAACAAAATCAACCAATTTATGTAATTGTAATGAAATAAAAATAACAAAATCAAAGAATTTATATAATGACTATTAAACCCTTAAATTTAATTTTAGATGGGGTATTATTGTTATTGCATATTAAAAATAAACTAAATTGAATCGGTTGAATTTTGATTCCTTAACTCAATGGTGGTTTAAGAATTTTAAACATTTTAGAAGTAGGTCGTCATAAAAAATTGTCAAAGTTAGGGGTGGGACCGAAACCGAACCGGGATCCAAACTGAAACCGAACTGAAGAACCCAGAACCGTGGGTATAGGATCGGATTTGGATCTCAAAATTGAGACCGAATCAATTCGGTTCGGTTTCGGTTCTAAGAGTGTAGAACCGCTAATTAACCGTTTTGGAACCGAACCGATTTTTGGGGTTTTAATTAGTATTTTTTGTATTAAAATTTTATGTTTTAGCCTAAAAATAGTTTAAATATGTATAATTTTCACCATAAATTGAATAATGTTTTAATATCACATTAATTGGATCTAATTAAGCAAAACTATACAACTATATTAGAGAACCGGACCCTTAATTTCACAATCAATCATTCAATTGAGTCTAATTGGGTAGAATCGAGAACCGCACCGTAGAACCGAGCCTAGAACCAAACCGAAACCCAATTATCGGGTCCGGATTTGGGTCTCCAAAATGGAGAATCGATTGATTGGGTCCGGTCCGGTTCTAACTAGTTCAGTCTGGTTCTGGAACCGTGCCCAGCCCTAGTCAGAGTACTAAAGAAAGTGGAAAATAATTATGATATAAAAATGGTCATTTCGCTGTAGTTACATGTAATAGCGTGTCATTATCCGTATATTCAAACTTTTATTTGTAAATTTTAAATTTTGAGTGAATTCAATCCTAATCCTAGTAAAATATAACGCATGTTCCCTAGTGATAATTCCACACGAACACGAACAATCTATTGAAACCAAATAACCAAACAAATACAATTATGATTAGTAATGGATGAGTTGTGATTATAAATTTCTCCCACGGATCACATCAACAGTCCCCAAAACCAAAAGTTATAATCAGAAAAACCCAATTCCCCGATACCCAAGTCAGAAAATTCATCGGTTAGTGGAGAAGATGAAGACCAATGCTGGTCTTGTTCGGGCCGATACGATTGATCTGAAGAAGCTGGACGAGCAGCTCGACCGAGTTTGGTCGATGAAGCAGAGCACGAAGCTCTGCTACGGCGGCGCCGACACTTTCTCCGTGCCCATCATCGGAATCGGCTTCGGGAAGCCGAGGCCGGACTGGGAGCTCGACCCCTCCAAGCTCCTCCTCAACGCCGTCATTGCTCGTGGCTCCTTCGGCACCGTCCACCGTGGCATCTACGACGGCCAGGATGTCGCCGGTGAGTTACATTAACCTGTTTGTTGCTTCGTTTGTTTTGGTTCTGCTTTTTCTAGTACGAGGTTGTTGGTGGCATTGCCAAAATATAATTCACCCATAAAAAAAGGCTATTTTGTACTTGTTTTAGTAATGTAGTGCAATGCAATGAGTTGTGCTCAGCTTGCTACTCTCTGGTCTTTAAATTACCAAAAAAATTCGGGTTTATCACGGTAGATTAAGGAGTTCTTATGTAATCCTCGAGTCAAATCGCGGGTTTGGGTCGATTTTTGCCTTTGCCACCCATAACTTGAATCATGCTGTGCTCCTTAAACTTTCTAGTGATCTTAGCTATTAGTTATTACTTATTACATTGTCGATATATATGTGTATTCCATTATCATCATGTTTGTTCTCGCGACTGATGTTCTGTTTTTTTTTTGGTTTGTTGATCTTTAGTTAAACTGCTAGACGGGGGCGAAGCGGGACAGAGAACAGAAGCTGAGATGGCGTCGCTAAGGTCAGCGTTTCGGAAAGAGGTTTTCGTGTGGCACAAGCTCGATCACCCTAATGTTACCAAGGTAATTAGTCTTTACTTCAACTTATTTCACCGTGGCGTTGAAGTAAAATTATTTTTGCTTTGATGGTTTGACTTTTAACATTTAACTCGACTCGTTTGCAGTTCATAGGCGCAACGATGGGTGCATCGAGCCTACATTTACAAACCGAAGAGGGTCAAATCGCCATGCCAAACGGCATTTTCTGTGTCGTCGTGGAATATTTACCGGGAGGTGCTCTGAAGTCTTACCTTATAAAGCACAGGAGAAGGAAGCTACCTTTCAAAGTCGTTGTGGAGCTCGCGCTTGATCTCGCCAGAGGGTACGAACGAGACGTTTGAATTATTTGTTTTAGTGTAGCTAGAATATGATTTTTTGTGCCTCTAGACCTAACAAGGCAATATTTTTCCTTTGCAGGTTGAGTTACCTTCACATGAAAAAGATTGTTCACAGGGATGTGAAGACAGAGAACATTCTATTGGACAAGACGCGCACGGTCAAAATCGCTGATTTTGGGGAGGCTCGCTTCGAGTCTTCAAATCCTAACGACATGACTGGAGAGACGGGAACGCTCGGCTACATGGCTCCTGAGGTAAAACCAGATAATATGTATTTGCTCATTGTGATTTATGACCTTCTCAACATTGTTATGAGAATTTTTGCCTAATGTGGGAACAATGCTCTAAAAATCCCCTATTAGTCCTTATTCGCCCGACTAGCGCCCAACATTTTCTTAAAACACTTTGTAGGAGTACTTCAAAAACCATTAAAAGGAAGATGAGCGTTATAGTTCTATTACTAGGAGAGGAGGTTAAATTTTAAAAGCGCCCTTTAAGCTTTGATTTATGCAATGTCGCGATAGCTAGTTGATGTTTTCTATTTTTGACCGGGATTGATCATTTGATTTATGCAATGTCGATTTGGTTTCAGGTTCTCAATGGCAAACCGTACAACAGAAAGTGCGACGTGTACAGTTTCGGGATCTGTTTGTGGGAGATATACTGCTGCGACATGCCATTCCCCGACCTCAGCTTCTCAGAAGTCACATCAGCCATAACTTGTCAGGTAAAATATTAAAGTCATTATAAAACTATAATGAGTCATTCAACTATCTGCTTAAGCTTTTAGTTGAGTTGATCTTCTAATACTTGGTGAAATTCAATATAACGAATCGTCTTTCATTTTTTGAATTACAGAACATGAGGCCAGAGATTCCGAAATGCTGCCCGAGCGCGCTAGCTAATGTAATGAAGCGATGCTGGGATGCAAAGCCCGAGAAGCGGCCTGAGATGGTCGAGGTGGTTGAAATGCTGGAGGCAATTGACACATCGAGAGGCGGGGGGATGATACCAGAGGACCAGCAGCCGGGTTGTGTATGGTTCCGAAGGCGTCGAGGGCCTTGAAGAATCGGATCAATGAACAAATCTGCATTTATGATGAAGATTTATATGGGAATTTTAGGGTCTGAAGTCTTTTTTTTCCTTCTGAGGCCATTTTAGAGCTGTGGACTGGTTTTTCTCATATATGTATTTAAGTTATGGCTTTTTTTGGATGTTAGTTGTTACTATGTTTGTCTTTGTTCTTAGGGTTTAAAGTACATCCTTACAAATTGTAAAATCCACTGAAATCTACATCAATGTTTTAAACAACGCTTGCCGGGCGAAAAATTAAGTACAGATTAATCGTGAACTAATCAAACAAATCAGAGATTTTGAAATAATAATTTACACCATACAAAAAAAATGTTTAAATGAAATGGATCATGAGATCGAAATAACTTATATCCATATATGTTTGCAATAAATCTTTCAGAACAATCATGATCGAGTAAATTAATTAAAGCTCCCTCACCCTCAGGGCAGGAACAGATCCAACGTCAACTGGATCAGTCTATCTATTATGGTCATGGGGACCATTTTATTAATTGACATTAATGAATAAAAGAAATATGCAAAAAAATTCATTAAATCCACTCCAAAATTTATGGCAAATGAAAATGATTTTCTTTGATAAATATGATGTTCAAACCACCTATTTAATTTTACATCTGATCTAATGTTAGTTTACTATTCCCGATCAAACAAAAATTTGATTATTGACTTGTTTTTGGAATCTAAATCTAAAACAAGAAAAATAATATATATCATATATTCATGGTACAGTTATAACAGAAAATATTGATAATTACACAAGATAATTATAAAAATAATATAAATTTCTTGTATGATGAATTCAGATATTTCTATTGAACAAATAAGATATTTTATTCTCTCACCTCTAAAATGGACCAATCACCTACACATCTTCAAAGAGCACCAAAACTCCTGAAAATTTGGCACATCCCTTTTCATGAAAGCAAGAATTGCTTGAACAATATCATATTTTATTACAAGTATACAGAAATCACACTGTAAAGTCTAATCAGCTCTTAAAAAAAATAGAGCAAGTTTCAGACAACCTGGTTACTAATATCAATCTATTTACACTTGTACAGGAAAAAATTGTATTTTTAGTTTTGTTACCCTCAAAATCACCAGACATGAACAGACCGTTCTTGCCGACGAACCGGTCCTCGGCCCGAGCTCGATTCTTGAAATTTGTGAAGCATCTTGATCAAGGACCGAGCTTTCTTGCTTGCGTGAGCTGTGCCTTCTGTTATTAGCGAGTACAGAGAGGTCATGAGTAAAGGGTCATTGCCCAGAACGTCAATAACCTCGGAGCCGCCATTGACGCAGAGCGAGAGCAAGATCGAAGCGCAATGCTCCTTCCCGGCGCGAGAGGTCGAGGAGCGAAGATTCGCTTTGATTCGAGACAGAGCCGATGTCTGAAGAATCTGGAACGCCCCGTCGACAGTGTCGGCTAAGGTCGCGAGGACGGCGAGGGAGTCGGAGACGAGGTCGGGCTTGTCGGAGGAACCCACGATGTCGACGAGGTACGGAACAGCTCCGGCGGCGAGGACTTTTTCGTGGTTCCTCGGAAACATCAAGAGTCCGAAAATCGCCACAACCGCGTTTTTCTTGCCGCACAAGGTACCGTTTTTTAGAAGCCACGTCAGCGCCGGGATCGCCTCCGGCGATTCCCCGATCAGTTTCCGGTACCCTTTCACGGCGGAGAGGTAAAAAACCGTCGCCGCCGCGATTTGCTTCGCCTCCAAGGTGAGCCCGTTTTCGAGCACCGACAGGATCGGCTCCAATCCGCCGCTCTCGACGATGACCCTCTTCCCCGTCGCGTGCTTCGAGAGCTTCAGAAGAGCAGCAATTGCGTTCTCTTGCGCCCCCGACTCGCCGGACAAGAGATCTAACAGGGGAATCACGGTGCCGGCACTGATCAAGCAGCAACGGTTAAAAATGTTGGCTTTGGCGAGGAGGCGGACCTCGTGCGCCGCCTTCTTCTTCTCCGCCGGAGACCCGAACACGAGCCGCCTCGCGAGGTGGCCAGAGAGGAACTTGACGGCGGAGGCGGCGGCGGGGCTCCCCGGGGCGATCGTGGCGGCGATGTCGCGGGTTTGGGTCTTGGATTTGGAGACGGAGATGTGATTGTCGGCGCAGAACTGGTGGATGAGGTTGCGGAGCGTTGTGTTGGGGACTAGGTCGGTGGTTCTGAGCCTCTCCCCTGTTTTGGGGCATGTGGAATTTCCGGCTTTGAGCCATTTCTGGATCGAGGACCGGTCGTAGGTCTGGCCGGTCGAGACCGTGACCGGGTCGGTCATGAGCTCGAGCGAGATCGGGCACCGGAAATCCTCCGGGTTCAGCGAGATACTCGACTCCACGCTGCACCGGCCCTCGGTCCGGTCATCGAAACCGAGAGGAAGAGTCTCGAACACAACGCCTCTGCAGTAACTCATGAACCCAATCAAGCTGCTTAAAAACGGAGCTTCTCTGTCTTCGTGACCAATTTCACCTTCCAAGAACTTGATTTCGTTATTGCAGCCGGTCCAGCTCCGGATCTCGATGTAATCGAGGACCCACTTCACGAACCGCCGGTCCGGTTCGATCCCCTTCTCGAACTGGTCCAGGATCGACCGGACCTGGTCCGCGGCCCGCTCGTCGTCCCGGTGGAGCTCGAATTGGGCCTTCCGGGCTTGCCTGGCCACCAATTCGACCAGTTCGCCGATTTCGGCCCCGACGCCGATCTGGTTCACCGGCAATACGTCGAGCGCGGTGGCGATCGATCGAATCAAGGTTCTGAATTGGGTCGAGACGAATTGGGACTTCATTAAAATCCACAATCTCGCTCCCTCTTTCGCGCAGTCCTCGAGAAGGAACTGGATTTTCTGGAAAGCCAGGTGGAGCTCCGAGAAGCAGAGCACGGCGGTGACCGGAAGCGGAAGCTCCCGCTCCTGAATCTCCTCGAACAACATCAGGAGGATCGAAATTTGTCGGCTCGCCTCTCTCACATTCCTCCTCTGCGTCGGGAAGAATCTTGAACCGTATTCGACTATGCTCCTCGAAATTGAAATTAAAGAAACGAGAAGGGTCGCCGGAGAAATCCCCTCGCATGGCCGGACCGCCGGAGATTGCAGAATCCGGCGACCGGACTCATCGGAGCTCTGAATCATATCTAATTTGAGTGCTGGTGTTTTTCGTTTTCTTGAGGAGTTATTACAGTTAACAAATCAACAAAAAAAACCCTGTCTTTATAGGCGAGGAGGTTAAGGTACGGGACACGTGGCGATCGCGCGTGAGCCGGGTCGAGATCGCGACCGGGGAGATGTATTTGGCGGTACAGTCTCGGAACACGCGTCGCGAGGGGCACGTGGCGAGATCTGGTTGGGTCGGGGTTTGTTCCTGGATCGTGGGTTCGAAACACTCGGATACAAGAGTCGGGTCGTACGGACAAGACTCGGAGGGTAGTGAAGTGACGGGTGGTGGGACCCACTGACCGACCAGGCACACGTGGAGGCTCACGTGATGGACATGTCGGCTTGGGCAGTGGAGATGTCTGAGTCATAGACTCATAGTATCCGAAGCCAACGCAATCTAAGCTTTTGTATTTTTTATTTGAATAATATTTAAAATAACGCAAAAAGCAATAAAATTGGATCACATTAATTAATGATAATAATTTTCGCACAGATGATGAGGTGGCAGTTAGCTGAGAGTTGAGTGAGCAACGATCTCTCCTTCATATCCATCCACACGTTATCTAATAAGAAAATATCAATAATTATTATTATTATTAATGATTCTAAATAAAACTACTGCTGATTTTTCTTATACACGTAATTAATTGCATGAAAAATATGGCAGACGACACGTGGACCAATGGGGGTGCGACTAGTTGCACGCGTTTGATTTCTCAGCATTCACAATAGACCGAAAATGTTTGATTAATTAAGTTAATGATTAGTTATTAAGAGTTTGTGTCAACAACACAACAGCTCTAGTCCCTTGGTCGTTGTTAATTCCTTGTATGATTATTGATTAATATTTTTTTATGTGTCTAAATTGTCGGCTCCCCTTTTAAGTATAATTCATTCATGAACTCTATAATAAGTTTTTTTGAGGGAAACTCTATAATTAGTTAACTTAACTATTATTATCCATTTAGTTACATAATCGATCATAAATAACAAATCCCATAAAAACTTCTGCACACGATAATCACAATAGCTAAATTGCAAGAAGGTTGTCTTGAACTTTGTTGCCATTAATTTTTATTTTTGTAAAAAATAAATGTGAATTTACAAACTTATTTTTGCAAATTGTGTGTGTCTATAAATGATGAAAATAACCTATAATATTTCTAAAAAAAAATTAACTCAAGTTCATCAGCCTGTTTTTATTTTCTCACACAATATTAATATTCTTCTGCGAGACTTTAAATTTAGACAAATTTGGAGTTTGTGATATTTGTTTGCTGTTTCTTCCCTCATAAAGTTTGGATAAAATGTATATAAATGACATCTCTTTTCAAAATTCTAAACAAGATATCGTACATTCAAGTGCTTATTCAATTAGTCAAGTAAACGATGGTCTTCAAATATACTTTTATAATTAAGTTTGGTTAAGTGCCATACATTGTAGTTACATGTACTTAAGTTTCATTTTCCTAATATAAGATGTCAAGCCTCCGACATTGAGATCACGTGACTACCCCGTAAGCATATACTTACTTAATTCCAATTTTTCAATACGCAATCGTTGTTCCTTCGAATATATACTTTTACGGTCTAAATTGTTAAGAGATAATTTAGACAGTAAAATATATATTCAAAGGAACATCAACTACGTATTGGAAATTTGGAATTAAGTAAATAATAGTGTAACAAGCCAACAAAATTCCCAAAACAAAAACTTGTATTGAAATCAATTGAAATTCTGAAATGCCGACAATTTCTAGGGCTAGACCCAATTATAGGGCTAGACCCAATTATAGGGCTAGACCCACCCTCTACAGAGGTAAAGCAACAAAATACAGATGATACCCAAAACCTTAGCATCCTTTCCCTTTTATATGGTCCAATACCCTCCATCGATCTACAAGAGTCATGGACGCGCTGGCTCCTGAGGATGAAGATGCCGACGTGTCTCTCCTTGACGAAACAGTGCGTTTAGCCTCTTCTTTCTGCCCCTTTAACCCCTTCTCCAAACGCTGCATTACCCTTTTGATCACCTCGGCAATGTCTCTGAGGCTAAACTTTACCCTTTTGATCACTTCGGCAATGCCTCTGATTAGAGTCAGAGCATTTATTTATCAGGGAGTCAGAACTTTAAACTGATAACTTTTATGATTCGTTGAAGTACAGATTTAGCGTTTGAAACAACAATGTTTAAGGATTGAGAAATAAATAAAATCACAATTCTAAACTTTACTTGAATTTCAGGATGGATTGAACATGGCCAAAGTTCTCATTCTGTACTATCAGCTTGTCGTCCTAACTACTAAGTTATAAAAACAATTTATTCGTGTTTGATCAAATGATACTTAAGCATATTTGTAGGAACAATTAGGGGTGGAACGAATGATACCTGAACGTTAGCTTTTCGAACCAAATCTTTCCCCTCCGCACTCTTTTTCTTGATAAGCTGAGCATTTACATTCAACTCCAGATTTCATGTATATGAAATCACATGTAGTCAATATGAATCACCAACATATTTATAAACAACACCAGCTGGCTAATTCAACAAGGAATTGTTGTCTCTCGGATAATTGCAGATGTTTTGGTATTTCACTCGTTCTGGTTGACCTGAGGACCTTGATTGACACCATTTTCGAAAGGATCTCCAGCAACATGCTTCAAAGCAACAACCCTCTGCTTTATCTAGGAACACATAGTAGACCCAGGACAACAACATTGTTCTAACTAAACCCACAAAGAGCAACATTGATCTACAAAGTAGTTTGTAGTGAATCACCCACCAGAAACTCAAGTACAAGAGTCATTCAGTGGGGATGTTATGAGCCCCTGAAATTATTTTATGCTATTCGATCGTCTGTAACGCAGCATATAATTCAGAAACAAAAGTTTGGTAGGTACCAACTAAGTTCCAAAAGTATAAGAACTCCGACCGAGATAGCACGCCCTAGAGTAACCACAAGGATATGTCGTCACTAGTGTAAGAAAAGAAGAGTTCCATTTTTATGCAGACAAAAGGAAGAGAAAGCATAAAAAATTCCAGCGAGCCTCACCTGCCTCACGAAGGTTTACGCTAGGCTGCTGTGACATTGTGCTTCGTGAACCTCATTTGAACACCACCAAATTTGTACGAGGAAGGTATTCTCCCTGGCACAGGACATAAAATGAGGCACATTGCACTCTTCATAAAGAATGTACAGAAATTGAAGTTTAATTTGATCAATTATGCATCTAAGAACAACAACCAAATCAAAAAGGGTCTCAACTCTCAAAGAAGACATGATTGTTAACCCGAGAATGTCCAAGAAACATTGCTAGTGAATTCAAGTAACAAGAAACCGGCACATGGGGCAGACATTGGTGACGCGGAGCCACCGGACAAGGCAATCGGTGTGAAAGCAATGGCAACAGGTCAACTGTGCAACTCTATCTCCCTCAATCAACCTATCCAGACAAATTGCACAGTCCGTATCATTGAAGCATTGAGCAGTGAGAGTCCACCTGAACATGTCGAACCCAAAACGCCCTCGTGCAGGAGGTCCATAATAAGCTTCTTTCGCTTCTCGCATCGCTTCCGGCGACACCGGCGATGCTGGTACTGGTACTGCCCTGAAGTGCCGTCCCTGGCGAGTGAGGTCCAGACAGAAGTAGCCAACGGAGTGGGGCTTGGAATCAAAATCGCGAAGCCGGCGAACAGAATCTCCAGAAGAAAAGAAGAGAGTGATGGTGGATTTGAAGGCTGTTGGGGACAAGGCGTCCCCGAGGTGGAAGTGAAGTGCGAACCTGGCGCGATCTGCGAACTCGTGAGGCCTGAACACCAAGTGATCTTCTCCAATCGGGCCCGATTCAGATTCGGCTGGCCGGTGGGATCGGGAGGAACCTGACGAACACCGTCGTCAGGATCTGCCTCTCGCAGCGTGAATCTGAAACACAATCCACCTTCAATCTCCAATGCCACAGCTCCTCCCTCACACACCCTTATCGCCATCCCTAACCCTGAATCTGATCTCTTCTCTATCTCTGTATATTTATTCAGTTCAGTGCACACCCACTCCTTATTCATTCAAAATTAGGATTGCCAATTCAAGTAACTAGGCCCACATATTCAAGCCCATCTACAGCCCAAAATTTGCCAACTTTTTACTGTATGAAATTGCAAACAGAACATTACACATGAAAAAGAACATTCCAAATCCAATGCATGTCTAGCTACAATCTCCTGAGTCATGTTGACTATGAAACTAGAAAAATTATGACTCCAATGGCCTGCTCAATAACATCTGCTCCAGTCCCCAGATCATCATAGCACATTCTGGCTCCACCTCCACATCCATTCTATCATTTAATTAACATCCCCTTCCATTTTCTTCGGCTTCCACTGCTTGTTCCTTCATGAATGTACACTAATTTTTTAATCAGAAATAGAATAAAGATATGCAAATAGAACGAAACCACATTGCAATCTCCACGTACCTGGATCTTTGCCATGTCCAGTACCTCCTCCTTTGTGAGATTGTAGAAGCTTCCTATGACTTGTTTCCGAAATCGGTTAATTTTGTCGATGTCCTCAAGAAAGAATGTGACAATCTCAGGCCTCTCGTGCTTTAATCTCATGCTTGCCTCCAACACCTATACTTACATTAGATTAATCGCAATCAAGAATTTATAAATTTATGCACATGATTGTGAAAGATGGTTTATTACCGATTCCTCAGTGTCCATAGCTCCGGCCACCCTTGCCATTCGATCAACCATTTTTTTCTTTTCCTCAATCGAATAATCATCGTTTGCAGTTAACAAGAACAAACTTGGCTGCCGTGAAGAACGTGAGGATGAATCTGTAAAACCAAAAGAAAGAAAATGGGTGGAAATAAACCCAAGAAAAGATCGGTACCGTCATCGTGAAGGATGACCCGTGCTTTACGCTTGTGGGATCGTCGAAGCACCGGTCTTGCCGCCGCCGGAGTAGTGATCTTTCTTCTCGGGAACATGCTCGGGACGACAAGATCTCCACTTCAATGGGTGTGCGAACCGACGATACAAGAAATAATGTGAGCGCCAGGACATTATAAATAGTGATTATCGATATTTACAGGACTAATAACTGTTTTTAAGTTTATATGTCATCAAATCAATCTTGTTCGAGAAATGAGAGCGCCAGAGGACCTTATAATGTTATGGCATTGATTTTTTTATTTACGAACCCCAAACCCGCAAGCCCTATGCCGAGACCAAACAATTGCCCTGCCAGCATAATACTCTCGGCTAGGGGTGTAAATGAGCCAAATTGAGCTTCATTTTGGCAGGCTCGGCTTGTGAAAAAAGTGTTCGGATCGGGCTTGAACGAGTATACAACTAAGCTCGAGTTCGGCTCGAAATAAAATAAACAAGCTCGAACTTGAGTTCGGCTCGATTCGATTCGATTAGCTTAAATTTCAATATAAATATTTATTAAAAATTAAATAAATAATAAGCAATTCATTACATGATACATGAATCAACTTGAGATTGACTTGATTTGATTCGGCTACTGAGTCTTAAATGGTTAGACTTGAGTTCGGCTCGTTTATTAAACGAGCCTTTATTTTGAGCTCGAGTTTGGCTCGAACTCGTTTATAACGAGTCTAAATCGAAAATTTAACGAGTCAAGCTCGAGCGGCTCGTTAAAAGCTCGGCTCGTTTACACCCTTACCCTCGGCTGGCGTCATCAAAGAAATCAAAATCTTCAACGGAAGCGACGTCAATCTTGATGCTCACCATCGTTTTTGTTTTCACAATGAGAATCTTACCACAGGTCTTCAAATCTTTTAACGATCTCCAAATTTTGTATCGACGGCAAAATTTAATAAATATTATAAAATTTTTAATTTGGGATAGTAATTGAGTAGAAACTAGTTTAATTAAAGTTAAGTTTTAGATTTGTATTTGGTTCAAAATGGAAACTTTGAACCAACAAGAATAAGTAGAAATGAAAAGGCTACTAGACAAATATAATAGATTATAAGGAAAATGACACTTTTGTGCACTTAACTATACACTTTTGACATTTTCATACCCTATTTTTTTTTTCTCTTTTTTTCATAACTGAAGTTCATTTTGGGACAATAATTCTAGAATACCCAAAATACCCATGAATTGAATCAAAATTCAGGGTACTTCTGAACCATTTTCCCAAGATACAAATGAATTGAACCAAATACCCATAAATTGAACCAAAATTCATGGCCATTTTTGATAAGTAAATGATCAGTTGTCCCAAAATGAAATTCAGGTATGAAAAAAAAAAAGTTAGTGTATGAAAGTGTCAAAAATATATATTTAGGTGCACAAAAATGTTTTTTTCCCTAGATTATATATCTGCATTTTCAATGCATGTGCTACACCCTGATATTAGGATGCAGTACTATACTAAGATTGTTCAATGTTGATTACATTATTTAGGTGTATTTTGTTGATAGCATATAAAAATGCATGTATCTTTGTATAAGAAAAAATACTTAATTTTTAACTCTTGCTTTAGGTCTCGAGAATTATTGGACCATCCTGGGATAATCCACACAAAAGACAAAATTATACGTGGTATTTAACAATACTATAAATTAAAAAATTGAAACTCACACGAAATGTTTCAAAATGTCAGCATTATAAAAATTGACATGAATGTCGGTCAATACAGTTGCAAATGATCGATGAATTGACAATACAAGAGTTTGGTATTCCATGATCGGATCCATTTGAGAGTTCTTAATTTGATTTATGTTGTAATTGTTTAGGTGATTGTAAGTCTGTAACAATTTCTTAAATTTTTTGATAGAGAGCTTGACCGAGTATAGGGACACTAGATCTCGTACTCGTAAGTTTTCAACTTCTTCACCGTCCTTGAGTACTCTGCCTAATAATTGTAGATACTCAAAAAATGGGTTATTTATGAACACGAGTTGCACCGCTGATGCTTGAACTAAGTAGTGTTGAAATATTAATTTCGACGCGTCACTGTAACAAAAAATATACATTTAAAATCAATTGTATATATAGTGTTAGAGTATAAAACTATAATTGGTCATTTAACTATAAGCTTAAGTTTTTAGTTGAGTTGGTCTTCTAATATGGTATTAGATGTAACTTTTACCTCGCAGACACAAGTTCAAATCTCCAGATAATACATATATTTCGAATCCCTAGATCTTAAATCGAATTTGAATTTAACAAACAAATCGATCACAAGCTCTTTTAGTTTTGATAGACTCACGAACTGAGTCGTTTATCAATTAGTGTGAAATAAATTTCTGGTTGTAGAGGTGAATGGATCAAAATTACAAAACATTTTTAACCCAACAAGTATTCAGGTCGAATCGTTTTCAATGTCCATGTGCGATCAAATTGAACTTGTACTCGGTAAAAGTTTCACTATCTTATAATATACATGTATGAAAAAAAAATTAAAAAAATTGACGATAACATCCATCGAGTTAGGAACAAGTGGACAGTGAATTTATTTTTATCGAAATTTGAGGCGGTATGTCATTTGTTTTCTATACTCATCCATTTCAAGGAATTGATAAATTTGAGTAACTTCAATGACTACGTCAATCGTAATGTTAAATTTGAGTTTAAAGATTTTACGGTAAGAAAATCATAGACAATATGACAACTTTAATGATGTTATGGTAATAATTCAAACGCTTTCCTAGTAAGTTTTTTTTATCGATAAGTTATATATATAAAGATTTGAGCTCGACTATATGTTATGACGAAGCAAAACAACATATCACATAATAATGAGTATATCAGTGTTACGATGCTGGACCATCAAAATTCCATCGAACACCATCGTATTAGTAGAGAAAAAGATGTTATTCAAACCCAAGAAAACCAAAAACATTAACAAGAGAAACAAGCACAAACAAGGTTGGTGATGAATTGAGAGTCTTTATTGAGAGCAAGGCTGAGACGAGAGAGAGAGAGAGTGAGAATCAGAGCCATGCAGGACTGTGCAGAGGAGTGACAACAGCTTTCACTTGCAAATAGTTGTTGAGACTGTAAATTCCCTTTTCTCTGCCTATCCCGCTCATCTTGTACCCTCCGAAAGGGATCGCTGCGTCGAACACGTCGAAGCAGTTCACCCAAACCGTCCCTACCCTCAGCGCACGAGTCAGCGTGTTCGCCGTGTCTATGTTCTTCGTGAACACTCCCGCTGCTAGGCCATAGCGAGTAGAATTCGCCCTCTTTATCACCTCCTTCATGTCCCTGATGCACACGCAACAACGTCGTTGAAATGATATCGATGATAACGTTTAAGCATTTGAACTAGGGATAATTGAAAAATCACACACAGGAATGTTCGTGATGATCGATAATGTTTAGCATTAACTTTAGAACTAGGGATAATTGCAAAAACGCCCCAAGAAATATTATTGTAGCACGTTTATTGTAACAAGTCTGTCAACTATCCTGTTTTTGTACCGTCTAACAAAATCCGTCAAAACAAACAGAAAAATCACTTACTCGGTCATGTGCATCTGCAGGTCATGTTACCACCTATTTGTTAAAATGACGGTTTTCCCGCTATTTTCAATTATCATTTTCAATATGACTATGTAAGAACATGTTCGCATGCAATCGTTTTATCTTGAGGGTATTTTGTCTTTTCACTTCCTTTCAACGGTGTTATTAACTGTGAAAACAATATAAAATTGACATATAGTTATTGCAGTAAACTTAATTCACGGATAATTCTTGCAAAAGTTGGACAGTAGACTACTGGACTTTTGTTGTTGCAATTATCCATTAGAACTATAATGTGTAAGGACAGTAAAGGAAGGAAAATGATAAATTCTGGAAAACTTACTTGAATTTGAGGATGGATTGAACGGGCCCGAAGATCTCGTCCTGTGCTATCAGCATATCGTCCTAAGTAAATGAAAATGATTGGTTCGTGTTCAGTCAGATGATATTTAAGTATAGTACAGGTAGGAGAAAGTATGGGGAGGAATGAAAGGTACCTGAACGTTTGAGAAGACGGTGGGCTGAATGAAGTAGCCTTTCGACCCAAATCTTTCGCCTCCACACTCGAGCGTAGCATTGCTTTCTACGCCAGATTTAATGTATCTCAGAACCTTCTGAAACTGCTCCGAGTCAATCTGAATTGTCCACATGTCCATAAACAACATAAGTTAGCTAACCCGACATGGCATTGTTGTCTCAATGATGATAATCACAGAGTGAGAGAGACGGAGTACCTGAGGACCTTGCTCGACGCCCTTTTTGAAAGGGTCGCCAACAACGCGTCTCAAGGCACGAGCCTTTGATTTCTCTAGGAACTCATCGTAGACACGCTCGTGCACAAATGTCCGAGACCCAGCACAACAGCATTGTCCCTGATTGAAGAAGAGAGCAAAATGTGCAAGCTCCACGGCCTTGTCAACATCCGCATCCTCACACACAATGAAAGGCGATTTCCCGCCAAGCTCCAATGTTACTGACTTGAGATTGCTTTTTGAGGCCAATTCAAGAATAATCTTACCGGTATCTGTTGATCCCGTGAAAGCAATCTGCACAACCAGCATCCTAAGTAGATACTCGTATAGAACACTCAATTATTTTTCACAGGGAAATGGCAAAACCTGTTGTAAACTATCACATTTTTGCAAGAGTATGTTGTGTTATGTACTTTGTTAATGGCAAAAATGTTCTCTGAACTTTGACTTTTTTGTCCAAAATGACGAAATTTCCCATGAAATTAAAAATAATATTAAGAGCAATTTTGTCATTTTTGTACAAATACACGTATTTTGCACCCAAAAAATCAAAGTTCAGAGAACATTTTTGTCATTAACAAAGTACACTGCACTACATGATCTTGCAAAAGTAAGATAGTATATAACAGGTTTTTGCCATTCACCCTATGTTCTATGTATCCCGACTTTAGAGCATGACGATATAAAGTACCTTGTCTACGTCCATGTGACTAGCAAGAGCTGCACCAGCAGTCGGACCAAAGCCTGAAACCACGTTCAAGACACCCGGAGGCAGGCCAGCCTGTCACAACAAGGGCGTAGAGCAGGTTTCAATTATAAGATAAGCCATGAAAAAAACATTGACACAATTCCAACAGCGATACCTCGAGGAATAGTTTGGCAACGTAGAGAGCAGTCAGAGGAGTTTGTTCCGCGGTCTTCAACACAATGGTGTTACCGCAGGCCAGAGCGGGCCCAACTTTCCACGCGAACATGAGAAGAGGAAAGTTCCACGGGATAATTTGTCCCGCGACACCTATTGGCTCGTGTAATGTCTGTACATGATAGTTTCCGTCTGCTGGAACTGTAAGGCCGTGAATTTTATCCGCCCAACCTGTGGATAATTTCTCAGAAGATAAATCATTATTTTTTTTACTGCCCACAACAAGAGAATGTGAAATTTGTTTTGCATCAGAAATCTCACCGGCGTAGTATGTAAATAGCCGTGCAAACATAGGCACTTCAGCCTTGGCGGACTGCTCGTAAGGCTTCCCATTGTTCCATGTCTCCAAAGCTGCAATTTCATCGCTGTGCTTCTCAACTAAATCCACAAAGCGCAACATTATCCTCGATCTTTCCTGAAACCAGAAAATTGTTGCAACGATACATCAACATCTCGTGTATTTTATTTTCCCACATACACGCAACGTCTTAGCTCTTACATATGGTGACATTTTTGGCCACGGCCCCTCGTCAAATGCCTTGCGCGCAGCAGCCACTGCACGGTTAATGTCTTCTGCGTCACCTTCAGCAACATGGGCAATAACTTCTCCAGTACGAGGGTCATAGGTAGGAAACTTTTTTCCTGAGATCAACAAAATGTTCATGTTAATCCCATTTGCAACATACATGTTTCACATCTCTCTTTATGAATACGAGATTACATTACCTGATGCTGCATCTACAAATTTCCCATCAATCAAATTTTGGGTGTGATTAATTTGAACATTTGGAGTGATTAGTTCCTCCTCGGCCACAGCAGTGCTGTACCTGCTGCTGATGACTGTCCCACTTCTTGAAATCCTTCCTGAAAATCATGTCACATAGAACCAATCCATATCAAACCATTCTGAATTTTTCATAGTTCTTTCGTTTTGGTGACGATCATGATTTTTTTTAGATTTAGTCATTCTATTTTATCCACAAAGCTCATAGAATAGTATAAAGGAATTTGATTTCCAGATTCTAGTTCATTACAGATAATCCCTAATCCTTGTAAAGTTCATTTTCCCCATTTAGTATATATCCATACAAGGATTGTATTGGTTCGAGAATATTCACAAAGATAGTGAAACCTCTGCTTGGCTGCCCAGAAAAGCTTGGTTAAATAAACAGAAATAAACTCATCGTATATTACAATTCAACCGGTTTGATGAATCTTTCCCAAAGTTTGAATCTTTTCACTGTTTAAAAGCAGGTTTGATTAAACCCAGATCATCCATGCAGATAAAAGCATCATAGAAGGAGAATATAAGGACAAAACCCATAACCATGTCACCCAAATTGAGGATCAAGATTCAAGAACAAACTTCAAACACAAAAAGAGCTGAACTAAAAATTAGATAAGAAGCCAGAAAAGATAAGGTGAGGAGGTAACCTAATAAGGAAGCAGAACCAGAAGAAGCAGACAGTGAACGAGAGAGCAAAGAAGATATCCTCCGAGCTGCCATAGCCTCTCTGAAGAAGAAGAAGAAGAAGAAGAAGAGAACACAAAACTCTCTCTTTGAGTTTTGAGCTGCGACACTTTCTGCACTTCAGAGCTGTGAGTCACTGCTGTTTTGCCACATGAGTCATGACTATCACTAAAAATGAGAGTGCTATTTTTATTAGATTAAAAGTCACTTTCTTTTGTTCCTTACTCAAAACTAAACCCACTAATACATTTGCATATATCTTTAAAGGCAGCGAGGAAGGTTAATGCATAGCCATAGATCACTTTCACCTCAATGCCATTTGTTTTTTCAGAAATAAAAGTCATGGCTACATTATTGTTCTTGTAGCTATCTGAGAGAGCTAACATTTCCTTGGTACCATCACCAACAAGAGCTCGTGTCAACAAATCTGTCCTTTTCTAAGTGCATTGCCTTTTATTTGTTTTGTTTATTTCTTCTTATCTCCTTGTTATTTGTAGAATTTATCTTCAGGCAATAAATAAATAAATACATGTCTTGTTATCTCTTCTTTTCACAAATTAAATATAGCAATAATTAGAGATTGATTGGCATCATTATACGTGCAATTATGCTAATTAGAGTTTTCTTTTTCATTTAGAGATTGATAGGCATCATTATACGTGCAATTATACTAATTAAATTTGGGCCCTCTTGTCCAAATCACAGTGATTGACAATTACAGGATTGTTTTGAAAGTTTTCAAGAAAATGATTTGAATCCTGCTTTTTTATCTCTGAAGATGTAAACAAAAACATATTACAGTATGGTACAATGAAGGATTGAAGAACAAGGATCAAATCTTCAAATATAACACAAATTAAAAATGTCAATTTTGTTCTCTATTAATGTCACTATAAACTATCTCTACAATTGAATCAATTTAGTCTTGGTTAAAAGTCAACAAAGGCTTTACTTACAGGTAATGGTGGTCTTCTTCTTCTTCCTCTATTTCTCACTACATAGGTACTTTTCTTCTTAATCTATTTCTCAGTCTGCACTGAAATCAGGATCACTTGGCTTGAACATCTTTGGCATTTTCAGACTGGACGAATCGGGGATGGGGACTTTGACCTTCCGGACTACACCTTTTCGGGTGTTCTTGGCGAACTTTGATGCCAATATGGTAGCACTGAGATGCTGGACATTTCCTTGATCTGCTGACGAGCTTCCTGCGTCGTCATCATCCTCAACATCAATGAATTCACCATCTTCGTGATCCATAACGTGTGTGTAGTAATAGTTCTCTTGTTCGGCCAGCTCCTTCGCCAGCTTTTTCTTTTTATACCGTCTCCACGCTACTTGTATGAAACAAGTTCCCCAAGTTCTCCACTGGTGCGAGTAGTACCTGAAGGCGTGCTGGAGTTTCTTGCTGTGGAGGCGCTTGAACTGCTTTGCGACGTACTTGAGGTCTTCAGCTCGGAGTGCAAATGCTTCCACTTCGGTGACAGACTTTACTGTCCGAGTTGAGGATGGGCGGTTACTAGTTGCGTTGGGAACTAAGGCCCATGTTAATAGCTCTTCTCCGCAGAAGTCGCCTGGTTTGAGAGTTATGGAGTTGAAGAATCCTGATCGCCCACCGTTGGTCGTGGAGCTCTCCAGTTGACCTCTGATGATGAAGAGCATCTCGTTCACTGGATCACCTTCCCGAACAACGTAAGAGTCTCTAGTACTCAAGAATGAGACGAGGCGCTCACAAATGGCATCCAACAGCTGATCATCCATTTGTGCAAAGAAAGGAACCTGGAATGTGAAAACCCACAATTCTATTCAGCAGATGTAAAAACCATGGATGCAGATTGCATAACGTGAATAGAGAAACAGAACTTACTCGACGGACAAGAGCCAGACAAAGATGCCTCTGAATTTGACGTTGAAGATCCAAAGGCAAGGCACGTAGAATTGATTGTTCATCTACACCCCTTGTTGCAAGCCATTTATATTGAACGAAACGGCGTACACGTTCCTGCAACTCTTGAGGTAGTTGACGGTGTCTCATCCACTCCTCAGTATCTCTTCGTTTAACCCTCCATTCTTCAAATCGAACTGATGTAGATTGCAGATAGGTCTTTAAAAAAATGAGATAAAATGTCACTAAAATGATGCAGCTATTAAAGTAAAAACTCACCTAGAATAAAAGCCACATTGCTTTCTTGATTTCAATAGCACATCATCATAAAGCGAAACAGGATACATATAAAGGCACTGACAACCTATCTCTTTTGCATCCAAATTTCACACCGAAGTGTTATAAGACTATGAATCATCCTATACTGTCCACCACCAATACAATTTGTGCTTATGGCATGTCATATAATCTACGAGAGGCAAAAATGGTTGCACGGGGTGAGCACAAAGATCTTCATGACCTTGACACTGGATTACGAAGGTACGCGAATGAATGCTTAATTTAAAAAGGTTCCGTGAGTGCATATACTTTATAGGGCTAGCTTTTCTTCACTTTAATCACCCCTAATATTGTATGCTGATGCTCTCTCTTCTATTGTGGATCAATGACTAAGTCTTAACATTCCCAATCATATAATTCTACCATAATTTTTGGGCCAAGTCGGATAATTTCTTTTAGCCATCTGGTAATGTGATAAGACGAAATGTGCCTTAAATAATAGTTATCAGACATGCATAAGATGGGACAGATATACCTGCAAGTTGCCTATGAGAACAGCAAACAGAATCAGACCGATTATGCATATAAGAGAGCAAAGTAATGTTTCGCTAACATATAAACTTGTCGTTAAGCTCTGGCCATATGAACTGCACATATATCGAAGGGAACATTTCATCAATGATCAGTATTAAAAATCAAGTGCAAGGAGAGAGAGAGCTTATATAATTTTAAAACAGTTAAAGGGTGAGAGTTAAAAAAACATCGCTAAGATTGTGAATCTGTAGGAACATTTCGATCACAGGTTACTTGACGACTAAGCAACAAGGGTAAATATGGTAACTGAGAAGAAAAGTATATAATAAACTACATCCAACCAGTAATTGCATTAGTGATAAGAAACGTACCTTAGACTCCTTAAACCCCACCAGAGGCAGTACAAATACTTTTCCCAGAATTCAGCCGAAGCAACTTCATTTGTAAAAGCTTCAGCAAACATTCCAAACTCATAATGCCGATTCCTTTGAGGGTTACATATGGTACCCAAATGAGTTTTTTTCAGCCACATTCTCCGTTCTGCATTTTTCATACTAGTGCAATCAAGAAAAGAGTATTTACAGGTTGGTGAATGTGTGCCGTTCATCTCAAGAATGCATTGTTCCCTCCAGCACGTGTGCTGCCGCTGAATAGATAACAGATACCACGAAGCTCCTAAAACCTGCACTGACAGTTTTAAATAGAACAATAAAAATGGTAGCAATAGCAATAATCAAAATGACCAAATATCCCGTACACTTCCCCATGACCTCGCCGGTTCTCAGTAAAGTACCATATTTTCCGGTTCAAGCAACATAAAGCAGGAGGATAAGGGAAACGTAGAGGGAAATAAGTACATACATGACCAGCTAGTATGAAGAGAAGAAGATTATAGGCAGCCCCTGACCAAGCAGTCTTTGCTACAGCTCCCGTGGTCTTAATGATCCGCCGGTTCAAAGGAAAAATGAGGAAAAAACGAGGAACATATTGCACAAGAACAATCAAAGACAGAGAGTGATTAGCCGAATCAGCCGACTTCGATAATGGAATAACAAACCAAATCATTATCTGCGAAATCAGAAATCAAACACCATAAATATCAGTTACATATCCATTTTAGGCAACAAATCGATTGAGTATTTCATGAACACTCAATTAAACCCTAATATCAATTGAAATGGCCAGACATTGCCCAATTCGGCAAAAATTAAGATGGAACCCCTATTTTACAGAATTGATCAATTGAATAGCCAGACATTGCCGTCTTCGATAATGGAATAATAAACCAAATCATCCTCTGCCAAATCAGAAATCAAACACCATAAAATATCGGCTACACGAGCATTTCAGGCAACAAATCGTTTGGTCATTTCATCAACACTCAATTATCTCAGTCCTAAATGAAGCCAGTAGCAGATCAATTAAACCCTAATATCAATTGAAATACCCATACATTGCCAAATTGGGCCAAAATTAAGACGGAAACCCTATTTTACAGAATTGATCAATCGAAATAGCTAGACATTGCCGTCTTCGATAATGGAATAACAAACCAAATCACTATCTGCCAAATCAGAAATCAAACACCATAAATATCATTTGCATTCGCATTTTAGGCAACAAATTGTTTGGTCATTTCATGAACACTCAATTACCTCAATCCTAAATGAGATAATTAAACCCTAACATCAATTAATACACCCAGACACTGCCAAATTCGACAAAAACTAAGATCAAAACCCTATTTTACAGAATCGAGCATAGAATCGAAGAAATCGACCTGTGGGAGAGGGAGCGTGGCGAGGAAATCGATAACGAAGTCCTTCTTGAGGTATCGAGCGGCGATCTTCTTGGGGTCCATGACGAGCTCGCCGCGGCCGAAGATCCTGGACCTGGGGGAGACGTAGGCGATCCTGAACTTCATGACCATGTGCATGAGGTAGAAGAGGTCGGCGACGGTGCGGAGCAAGGTGACGGAGACGCTGAGCCCGACGTCGGACTTGAGGCAGAGCGCCTTGGGGTTGGGGATCCCTGGGAGGAAGAAGTAGAGAGGGTCCACGAACAGGGCGAGGATGCAAGTCACGAGGAAGATGTGGTTCCACCGGCTCACGAACTCGCTCCCCGGGTCCAGGATCTGGTCCCACCACGGAACGTTCTTGCGGAGCGTTCCCGGGAACCGCCGGAACCGCCCGGTGCCGGCGCTGTAGTATCTGTGGAAGCTATTCATCGGCGACCATAATCACCGTTTGGGGATAGAGAGAGAGAGAGAGAGTAGAAGAGAATTGAGAGGGCTCGCGTGGCCATGGGTGGTGGTGGGTCTTGCTCTGGTCTCTGAGATTTTCGTGGAGAGCCATTGGTGATGTTGCAGAAATCTCGGGCTTGCATGGCTGCTCTGTGACTCGGCGAAGAAGAAGAAGAAACGAGAACCTGAAAATGGTAAGCTTTATTTTCTTCTCTTTACTATTTTTTTTTCTCCAATTGGGCCACGTTTCTATACCATGGGCCCAATGGTGCGGACCCAGGAAGCAGAACGGCCACCTTAATTTGGTTATGGATCAAACCGGACCAGATCAAACCGGACCGGATCAAATCCGGTGGTGCGTGGTCCCGCGCGTGTGGTTGTTTCCCGACCTGAGTTAGTCTGCAGGTCTCCTCACAACACACGGTAAGTGATGACCTAATGCCACGACTTTTAGCTTTCATATTCAAGTATATAAGGAGTCACATTTGTTCAAGTGTGAGGAATGTGGTACTCGATATTTGAACTAGTGTTTTTTGTACAATTTGTAGCGTCTTTAAGTGTTATTATCTCATTCAATATTTGATTGGTTTCATAAGTGTATATCCTAAGTTGTAGTTCTCGTAGAGACGAACACAACAAACATACACATGATTCAATTTGATTACTATAATCGATTGTAATGATCACTGAAAAATCTAATCCAAACATAGTTTTCAACATGCGTCTCCATCTGGCTTTTGCTCTCAATTCACCGCATCGTGAGGGAACTCCATATAAGCATGTGCATCATCAACTCAGACTTGTGCCCATGCTCGCAGGCATCCCCGTCATGAACTCGACGCACTCCGTGTTGGAGGAGTGCCATAGGTACATGATGCTTGATAATTATGGTTCTAGAGGAGAGAGAGAGAAATGAGGGAGGAATAAGAGAGATAAATGAGAGATGAGAGAATGACATGAGTTGAAAATTTAAAATACATGTAGGGGCATTTTATTTATTTTACCCACAAAATTTAACAAATTTGGTTGGAACTTAACAGAGAGAGGGCAAACTGAGAAAGATGTCAAACTAAGGAGAGGTCGAAGCAAATGACTATGCTCTTTGCCAATCTTCTAATAGAATCGTCGAAGAAGAATTTTTTTTTTCCTTTCTTATAATTTTTGTATATTTAATTATTAGGATTTGATTATTGTAAAAATAATAAACACTTGAAAAAAGTGTACATATACCTTTTTGTAAAAATGTCATACTATATTTTATATCACCTTCATTTGGCTACCCTTTCCCTCTCAACCGTTCCTTCGCCTCAATATCCTTCTTCCCCTTCGGTGTCCTCCACTCCTTCCCCCTCAATCTCCTCCCTAGTAACTCCATTGAAACCCGGAACTCCCTCTTCCTCTTTGACCTCTTGAGTTTCAATTTGAGCCACAATCAGTGGAGTTGGTCGCTGGAGAAACATCCTTGGAAGCGTTGAAGAAATTGCCCTCTTCTCCTTTTGATTTGGAACCCATCATTTTTTTTCTAAACAAATAAATCTTCACATAGCACGTGAAGAGCCAGCCACCTGTATTATTGATCGGTCGATAGGGGTGTTATGTCCACATGTGAGTTCAAAGTCCCACATCGGAAGAGTATTGAGTATAAGGAGGGTTTATATACACATTGGACCCTAGACCCACTAGGCTAGTCTTTTGGGTCAAAGGTGGGCTCTAATGTGTGTATGGGCTTTTCTTGGGTGCTCCTCCTAGGTAAGGCCCGTATCTCCCCAACAGTGGTATCAGAGCCTTGGTTCGGTAGACTCTCCTGGTTAAGTAGGTCGGGTATTCCTATGGCTGGTAAGACTAGGATCATGAGTTGGCCACTCTCATGGTGAGGCTCAGATAGGATGAAAAAGGGCTCTTGTGGGAGAGTAGACCAAGGTAAATATGTGGGCTTAGGGGGAGCCAGCCCGATGTGATGGGACTCAATGTGGAGGGGGAGATTGTTATGTCCACATGTGAGTTCAAAGTCCCATATCGGAAGAGTATTGAGTATAAGGAGAGTTTATATACACATTGGACCCTAGACCCACTAGGCTAGTCTTTTGGGTCAAAGGTGGGCTCTAATGTGTGTATGGGCTTTTCTTGGGTGCTCCTCCTAGGTAAGGCCCGTATCTCCCCAACAGTGGTATCAGAGCCTTGGTTCGGTAGACTCTCCTGGTTAAGTAGGTCGGGTATTCCTATGGCTGGTAAGACTAGGATCATGAGTTGGCCACTCTCATGGTGAGGCTCAGATAGGATGAAAAAGGGCTCTTGTGGGAGAGTAGACCAAGGTAAATATGTGGGCTTAGGGGGAGCCAGCCCGATGTGATGGGACTCAATGTGGAGGGGGAGATTGTTATGTCCACATGTGAGTTCAAAGTCCCATATCGGAAGAGTATTGAGTATAAGGAGAGTTTATATACACATTGGACCCTAGACCCACTAGGCTAGTCTTTTGGGTCAAAGGTGGGCTCTAATGTGTGTATGGGTTTTTCCTTGGGTGCTCCTCTAAATAAGGTCCGGATCTCCCCAACAAGGGGAAGTGAGGGCAAGGAGGGGAAGGGGCGTACCAGACGAGGGTGAGGAGGGGCGAACCATTTCAATCAAATTAAAAAATCTCATATCTCTCGAGGGGTAATTTAGTTTTTTTGACGAAATAAATCTTTTTACAAAATCAAATTCTAACGTAATGACTAACGGTACAAATTTGACAATTTCAAGATATTCACAGCCAAAAAATATTTAAGGTTAGTCAAGTGCAAAAATTTTAATTTTGAGAATAGTCAAATGCAAGAGAATTAATTTCAAGAATAATAAGTTGATTCTGATGTTATTATCTTATATAATATGACCACGTGTCATGAATTAGCCCATGGATTAAAACATAAAAATAAATATTAACCGATTTATAATTTTGGTTTAAATTAACTTATTAAATTTGTAATAATGTTTTTTATTTGAATTAGTTTATTAACAATCACAAATCATTCAAATATGTAGAAGGGGTAATTACATATCAGTACACCAGCTGAAACATCATTTCAAAATTGGTACTCTAAGTTTGACTTTTTTAATCTTGTTCCCCCAAGTTTCATTATGTTACACTTAAATTTAATTCTGTTAAATTTAACTGATGTGGTTTGTAAAAAATTCAAAATGCTCTTGTTGAGTTGTTGTGTACGTACCAAATGTATAATTATCAGTAAATGTGAAAAAACTATTTTACCATCACTTCAATAATAACTTAAGTGTACAGTGGAAGGTTATGTTAGTCTTTTTCAATAACAAATTAAATATAAATAAACATATTGTCATGAAAATGACCAATTTACCTTTCTAACTCCTTACTCTCCACCATTATTCTCTTTATCTTTTTCGTTCTAACATAACTTTCTCTCCTCTCTTAAATTAAAACCAATAAATTACACTAACAAATTGAGATTACATGAACACAAAAAAAAATTAAAATTACAGAAAAGGTAAAAGGAGCTAAAGAAAAACATGGAGGCAGAGTTGATTTTGATGTTTGGGGAAAAAAGTAAGCCATAATAAAAAATCTGGTATTGAGCTCCGATTGGGTTCGTTCTCTTCGCATCAACCCTACCCTCCTGATTTTCTTCCCTCGAACACCGACGTGGTTGTGATCGCTTCTCTCCGTCGCGACGGAGTTAGTGCGAAGAGGGTGTGATTGAGATTCATGGTTGTCAACATCGATTCGTGGTCGTGGACGCCGATTTGTGGCCGCCTATGAAAGGATTCGTGAAAGGGACGATGCGGGGAAGGCCGACCCTTGTTGGCAGCGTTCGACAACGACGAAGGGAGGGCGACCCTCGTTGGCGGTGTTCAGCGATGGCGAAGTGAGCGCGACAGATCTGGACCTCTTTTTCCAGATCTGGTCTCGCCGGAAAGGTTCGTCGTCGTCACGAATGCTTAGAGCCCATCTTCTCGTCGCTGGACTGATACGAAGAATAAGGAGACGAATGTGAAGATCCGCGCAAATGGAGGTTAAGCACACGCTGCCACCCCAAACTCGTCGGATCTGGTCTCTAACGAACACGAATCGAAGGTTGTGGGATTTGGTTCTCTGAGTTTCAAAGGAAGGGTTGAGGTGAAGAAGATGAACAAGTTGAGAGGAGAGAGACGAGTGGTTGAGATAAGAGGGCGAGGCCAATGAAGTCATTTCATAGGATTTTTTATAAATTTATTTCTTTAACTGTTAAATTGAAAAGACAAGTTTGTCCTTAACTTTTCACTTCAATTGATTATTCAATTAGAGGTCAAATGGTCATTTTATAATTTATCAAATGATTATAAATTTATATATCGAGTGACATTTTGGTCATTAAAAAGAATTGGTGTTAGATTTAACTGAATTTGGACTAAAGTGTTATGTTTTAAATTTAGAGGATCGAGAAAAAAAATTTCAAACTTGAGTGACTGATATGAAAATGAGGTTTCGACGGACGTTCTAATATGTAATTATGGAGCTGAAATAAATAATCTAATTTACATATTTTTTTCGACTGGAAATCAACTTAACCTCTGTATAAAAAGCCATTGGTGTAATAAATTTTCACGGGCAGCACCGCGGTTTGCGCGGCGCCCCCAACTAGTAAGGCTAAGAATTAATCAACAACATTGGCATTGATTATTGACATTGATGACTCTCGAAGAAATGTCAAAAGCGAACAACAAACAAAAACCAGCCACCACCACCACCACCAACCAAACCCAACGGCTCCATTTCATTTCATCGCCTTCCTCGGGTCGGGTTCCAGGCGCATGCACCGATGCCGGGTCCGGGTCCGCACCTGATCTACGCCATGGGCACGGGCCTAGCCCTGACCGGGCTCACCGACGGCCGGTTCAGCCCCCACCACACCCTCTTCTTCTCCGTCAACTCCTTCTTCGGACCCGACATCGGCTCCTTCTCCGACTGGCTCGCCGACACCTTCGGCGTCGCCGCCGACCTCTCCGCCGTCCACCACCCATTTTACTACTTCCTGATCCTGGGCCTCCCTCTCTGCGCTTTCTATTCCTGGGTCTCGCGCCTCCTCCTACAAAAGGGCCTCCTCGATTCTGTTTCTGGGGTAAGTCCCCAGTTTCTTTGAGCTGGTTTGTTTGGTTACCGAGAAAATGTGGCATATGGAATGTTTGTTCTGTTTAATAATTTGAAAATTCTCTCGGGTTTCCAGATATGGGATTTGACAAGAATGTGAAACTTACTAATTTTAAATTGAATCCTTATTTGTTGCTGATAAATGATTTTATGGGTTTTTGGCTCACCTGTTTGTTTCAGTCTATGGTTGGATCTTGTGGGTTGAAGATATGGTGATTAAGGGAATTAAATAAAGCTCTGAAACAAATTTCTCAGATTGTTTCTTCAATTGGATTGGATAATAAAAAATTAAGTAGAGGATGAACTCAACTCCCTCCAAATTTCTTGTCCAAACACAACTTTAATAGTAATAAACTATGCATGATTAACTTGTCCATTGTTCAAATTTTGTCACCTTATTAGTTATTACACATCAGTTGCAGGTAAAAAAAAATTCATAAATATGTTATTTAGATACACTTTAGAATCTTTAGGAGAGTGTATGTGTAATATAACATGTCTACCTGTATGGTACTGATTATACTTGGCTTTATTTTGCAAGAATTAAGACTCACAATATCATATATCTTTGTAGTAAAAGTGCTTCGTTAACTGTCCATGGCTTGGAAGCTATAATTCTATGAATTTTCATAGTTGGAGATCTCATATAACTTAAAAAAACTGGTTGAATCTTGAGTCTTGAATATAATGTATATTAAACTCTCCTTTTTGTTTTATAGTTATATGATGTGGGACTTGAGGTAACATTTGGATTCCTAACCGGCAGATTAAGTGTTAGCTGGTTATATTCGGTGCAGGTGCCTCTTACTAGAAAGCAATGCTTCATGTTAGTTTCAGCTGGATCGCTATCACACTTCTTTCTCGATCACTTGTTTGAGGTAAAACTTAAAGGTTCATGGAATTTGTTGTTCTGTTTGGTTCTCGAGATCAGCCTAAAAGATGTGGATTTTGGGCCATGTACAGGAAAACGGACATTCTACAACGTATACTTGGATTTTGAGCACTGGTTGGTGGGAGGATCGCGCCCGTGTTAACCCAGATGCTGTTGTCGTAGTTGCCTTACTATGCGCTTGCCTACTCGGTGGCTTCATTTACATTAACAGGTTTTCATTCACCACCACACTGTTTTAGCTATCACATGAAATTGGTTTCTATGTAAGAACCAAAACAAGACTGGGCTGTAACGGCTATTTTGTTGCTTGCTTGTAGAGCGAAGCCTCTGAAGTCCATTAGAGATCGTTCCTATCAGTCTGCGATGCTTGTAATGCTCGTTGCGAGCTTGTACTGCTTGTGGTGTGCGAGTCAGGTGTATTGGGTACACCCTCGTCGCCCAGCAGTTGGCGAAGAGGCTGATCTCGGAGTTTTTGTGTTCCTAGCAACTTATTTCTTTCTCCCCCTTTGTTTGTGCATAATGTCCATGAACCAGAGCACAGATCATCTCCCAGATTAAGCCTAGAACCACCAAAAATACATTAACACTATCATATTCATCACTACATAGGATCTGATATCATATGTTGTGGGTTTGTTACATAAATGTTGTATACATAGACCAAAACAAAATATTTAGATGATAAGGAGATGGAATTGAAATAAAATAAAATTTAGACTTATAGACTATAATAGCATTTTGGTAAACATTTATCACATGCTTGTCTCTTGAGGTTTTGGTTGTTGCATCCTATAGTGGTTGGTACTTGGTTGGTGGTGATGACCACAAATACCTAACTTGTCGCTGGAAAGTACATCTGTTTCTGCCTTTTTCTCCACTCCCCCTTGTTTGTCCTAAAATATCCCTTTATCCCTGCTCATTTTGAGTTGTGTACAACAACAAGACGTGTTTGAGACGAATTTAGTGATCTCATTTACTATTATATTCTATTAGAGAATATCGTGTTTCTGTCGAGTTTTTGAAGATTGTTGTCTCTTTAGATGATGATAATGGGTCGGGTTTAGTAATCCCGTCTCCTCCCTCCGTCGTCGATAGTATAAATCTAATTTATATAGGGATGAAACTTTTTTTATCATTCTTAATTGATATTGGTCCGATAGTTATAAATTTGATTGTTCATTTTATTTTAAAAAGAAAAGTCAAATTAGAAATCACATGTTGTTTCAAAAGCTTGGATAACTTGTAGTTGTAGATTTTTTGGAATAAGGTTTAGGGTTTAAACATGCTCTTCTAGGACACAATACTATATATTAAATTTTATCTCAAATTATGTAAAATATAAATTTTATCTATTTTTTCAGTTATAAAAATTTAATTTTTCATATTTAAATTAAATTGTCATATTAAATGATTAATGGGACAGTCTAAACTAATTCATCTATTAGTTAAAAATACTAAAAAGCGATTGATCTAATATGTATTGGTTCACCCATAAATGGGTTAGCTAAAATTGAAAACCAAACAAATCACTTTTTTTTTGGATAAACATGAAATTGTGCCATCACCACCGTGACACGGATTCGCAAATCAAAATTTGTTCAATCCATGTTGCACAGTATGGGTCTGTGGGCCCAAAACCCGGAACCAGATTCGTCATCACTCATCACCTTGTTTTCATTATCCAAAACAGACCTGACAAAGCACCCTCTGGCCCACCCTTCCCCATCTGGGCCCAGCCCACAAACACACTCTCTACTCTACTCAACCTCACCAAAGCCACGTGGCCCCCCTGCCTACTCTCCAAAGCCCGCGTCGCACCAGATCCACCCTCCAACCCCGTAACGGCCTCACAGAAAAGGAATCACACTTTCCCGCAAAATACCCATCTTGCCCCTACCAGATCCAAAACCGTGACCCCCCCAAAAAACGACACCGGGAGCAACCGGTTTCGAGCATCCAGAAACAGCCTCCTCACCGGCACTACCCGGTCACGGTCACGGTCACGCCTCCCATTTCTCTATATGAGACCGAGTCGCCGAAATTCGCAGAGACCTAGAGAGCCACAGCCATGGCCGCGACGATCGAAGATCCAGATTTGAGCCGGAGCGACTCGGAACCCGCCGGGAGCAGCCTCCTCCGCCACGCGCGCCACTGCTTCTGCTTCGGCCGGAGCCGCCCCTCCGCCGCCGGGTCGGGGTGGCGGGAGTGGGTGAGGGAGGCGGAGAGCGAGAACCGGTGGTGGACCAAGGGCTTCACGGCGATCATGAAGGTCAGGGAGTGGTCGGAGATCGTCGCCGGACCAAAGTGGAAGACCTTCATCCGCCGGTTCAACCGCTCCCGGAGCGGCGGCGCCGCCTCCGGAGGCAGGCACGGGAGGTTCCAGTACGATCCGCTGAGCTACGCGCTCAATTTCGACGAGGGGCAAAACGGTAGCTTCGAGGAGGACGACGAGCACGACCGGTTCAGGGATTTCTCGGCCCGGTTCGCCTCGGTCAATTCGGGCCCGGTCAAGGATTTGCCGGTTTATTCGTGACGAGCGGTTGCTGGATTGAATTGTTCCGGCGTAGCGGCGGCGATTGATTGGGTGGAGCGTGGAGTTCTGATGACGTCATCGTGGCGGCGCCACTGATTCATAGGTGGATCAGTACTTTTTTTAATAATAATACTATAATATCAATCATTAATTATAATATTAATATAGGTATTAAGTTTGGTTTTGATTTACAATTTGGGTGTAAATGGAGGGTTAGCGTGTAAAGTTGAAGGATTGTGAATGAGATTGAGATATGATGCTAAATCGATAAGAATGCTTGTAGTTGTAGGGTATAAAAGAAATGCGAAAATAGGTTTTTTATAGTGTTTATTTTGGGTTTTCTTGTCATGATCAATTAGGACATGAAAATGATGTAAGATTCTTAAAGGAATGAATTGTGGTAGACATTATTTTACGTATATTGGAAAATCAATTAGAGTGTTGTGCTAGTTTTGTAATGATATTAGTGGGTAAGTGATATTAAGTTGAAATTAGATCTCCCACCCGTATTTTCAAATTCGCTTCAAAGGTAACAATGTATATATCGACCCATATTAAAACCCTAAATGAGCACAGGTTGCCATTTGGGTAAGTAAAAAAATTGGATTTAATTTGTTCAATATTTTTTATCAGCAAATTGTGTATACGGCTACCAACGAAGCTAAGCTATCGATGAAACATCTTTTCAATAGTTTTCAATACATAACATGTCTAAAAAGCTATAGTTTGAATCTTATAAATACCGGATTATGACAAATTACCGAGTTGGTTCCAGATCCGGATTAATTATACTCTTCGGGTCTTCCCTAACTGCAAGTTTATCTATACAAAACCTATAGTGTTTTCTTAGCTGCAGTGGCAGTGAGGCTTGAACTACAGGGCTAGTTGGTTCACTCAATTGTGTGATCACTGTGATGAGTTGTGCCAAAAGAAAAAGAGATCTTAGGAAAGGTGAAACCATATAGATACAGCATGCTTGGTTCTCAACAAAAAACCCAATACAAACACAATGTTGCACAACCATTGATCACACAAGTTAACTTTTATCATCACTTCCCTAACTTGAACAAGAAGAGAGATTTGAAGGAAGCCACAAGTGGGCACTTGCAGAACCTGAGAATCTGCCTCTCTTTGACCAGAGCCACACTTTAGAAGCAGAGAAGCTGTCACCGCCAATTCTCTTATCATCACCACCCACACCCAAAGCCACCTTCAGATTTGATTCCCCAACCACATACTGAAATGAGCCCATAGAGTAGCATCTCCTTGCACCCACATTGCTCCTACTGCTCTCTCCCATCTCTCCCACATCATTCAAGCTTCTCCACTTCCCAAGTCTCACTGCCAAAACCCTCTTCCCAGTCCCACTGCTTTCTTCACCATTTTCCACAATCACTTCTTGTTGACTGCAAAAAAGTCCACTCTCCTGTCTCTCCACTTCACCAGGAAACCTATTTGATGATGATGATGATGATTCCCTCATTGGGTTTTCCATGGGAAGACCAGAACCTAGGAGGGTACTCCTACAAAGGGGACATGTTGAGTTTGAAAGCAGCCATGTACCAATACAGTCAATGTGAAAAGCATGACCACAAATGGGAAGCAACCTCAGCTTGTCCTCCACTGAGAACTCACACAAACAAACAGCACAATCAAATTGCTCCTTCAAACCCATAATGTCCTTGTAGTTGAAGACAGGCAAAGCATCCATGGAAGCTTGGTCTAGACCCGAGTCGTGTAGGCGGAACAGCTGCTGAAGCTGCCTCTGGAGGGAGTGAGACCTGGAGGTGTCTGGGAATCTGTTGGAGTGGTAGATCATTGAAAAAGATGGCCTCTTTTTTATGAGGTATCTGATGAGCAAGTGGATAAGGCCACAAATGAAGAAGATTGCAGCCAGAGTCACTATGATCCAGAGAAGAGTTGGGCTTATTCTGCTAAAATGTGATGATGGGGTTGATTCTTCTTCATAGCTCCTGCTGTAGAGAGGGGGTGGAAAGGGAAAGGAAGGAGATTGAGGAGGTGGGTATGTCAAAATACCACCTTTTTGCTTCATTTCATATGGTTTTGAAGACATTTTAGCATATGGGTATGCTCAAAATCAAAACTTTCTTACCAAAGGAGGTGAAAATCTCAAAGTGCCACCACCTGTTTGCTTCATTTCAGATGGTTTTGAAGACGTTTTACCATATGGGTATGCTCAACAACACAGCTTTCCTACAACAGTGCCATGAAATGCAGCAATCAAATCCTCCAAGATCTATAACCTACCCTCCAAATGACACTATACTCTTGAAATGGATATGGAAACTGTAAATTTCTTCAAAATCTATAGAAAACACCACAGTGAACATCCATCATTAAGTTTTGTTGCATTGACATGAAGTATGGGTGATAGAGAGAGTGTTGATAAGCTTAAGACAAAACAAAAAACAGATAAGAGATCTAAATGTGGATTGCTTTGGCTGCAGGGTACCTACCTCTGGTGTTGAGTATAGACAAGAAACCATTAATAACACTGCAGAATCTTAGGTTGGTTGGTGCTGATAGGTCCCTTTCTTTGAAAACAAAACCACTATGGTTTCATGATGTTAACTCAAGATAGAAATTATACAGCTCACAAGAAAGAAAATTGTGAATTGGATTGGTTCATTTGCCACAGCTTCTCTTATGTAAAAAGATTGGCCCTTTTTAATCCTTCCATGGGGTTTTTGGTGATATCTTATTGTGGTCCAAATTTTGACTTGTGAATCCAAACCCAACTGTCATTTCCTAATCCAAGGATCTTGTCTGAACAAACCTTCTCTAATGGTAAAGGAAAGTCTCTAACTTTAGGCCTTTTGTCTCCTGATTTTAGGTGGAGATACAGTTAATAAAAGGTGAGTCCTTGATACCTGTAGCCTTAATTCAAAAGTTAAGAAGTGGAGACAACAAAGAGAATGAGGAATTATTGAAAGATCCACCACCACACTAGAATACATTATTTGATGACCAAAAGGCAAAAGTTGTTAATATAATGTATTAATCATGATTAATATTGTTGATGATTTTTCTAAGGCAATCTTGGCACGCTTTGACAAGCTTTTTGACAATTAATTTGATCACATTTATGATGATTGAAAAGAATGCTTACATAACACTTTTGGCCTTCCTTCCACAAAACCAGTTGACAATGGCTGCATATTATGCTGAGTGTGGATGACTTACTCCAGTGAAGTTGAGCCCTTCAAGAACAATTCTCTAGGTATGAAAAACATAACCATTGTCAAGGGGGCTCCCAAAGTAGTGTTAAGATGTAACTTCAAGTTTAGATATGTTTTGAATCGAATCACGGCCCATTGATATTAGCAAGTATGGTGGCGTGAAGAGGTCTCTGACATATGTTATGTTTGTCGAATGACTTGTCACAACAAACTGTTTCAACAAGACTAGATCTTAAGAATGTTATGTATGTCGATAGTCTTGTTATTGTTGAATATCTTGTCATGACAAATTATTCGACAAAGCAGAAGGTTACAGTCATGAAGTTTCTTGTTTCTTACAAAATATAAACTAGTTCTTCTTTTGTTATTTTCTTGTTAATTCCTCTTTCATGTTTTTTGGATTTCTAGTTTATTTTTCAGAATATGGCTTTTCCATCTTTTTAATACTATTGTAAATCGTTTATAAAAGAAGTAATATAAACAAGCACAACAATTTGATAATTGTATACCTTTTCTCTTCAATAAAATTTCTTTTTGTAAATCTAAAAGAAAGATAAGTGACATGCAATCACTTCAAAGTCAAAGGCCTGCGGCTCCAAGAACACAAAAGACAAAAATAACCCAATTCAATTCAATTTGACAGCAGCTGAGAATATTCATCAGTATAAAGAAAGGTGTCTCATACCTCACCAATGTGACATACAATATTTATTACTGGTTATTTCAATGTTTATTACATTGTGTCAGCTTTCAATTGGCCAGCCATGAAAATATCAAGGAAACAGAATCCTCACCAATCAATTTTCATGGGACCCAAATTTATAATAAAAAAAAGTTGCTTATGGTCCTTGCTTGTTCAAGTCTTGAACAATTAATTGCTGCAAAACAGAAGAGTAATTGTGGAGCTAACATTAGGACAAGCTGTTGTGCAAAAATTGTGCAGCAAGTTGTTGACCTTCACTGTTCTTGTCCTCTGTATTTCTCCATTGAAAGCATATATGGTTTCCTGAGTGTGTGAGAGAGAGAGAGAGAGATGGGGATGAGTTCTTGGAGGTCAAGTTTGGTGCCAATAGTAGCCATGGTGATGGTGGAGTGTCTTGATGTGGGGTTGACCACTATGACCAAAGCAGCTTTGAGCCAAGGCATGAGCCACTTTGTGTTTGTGGTCTACTCCAATGCTCTTGCCTCCTTCATCCTCCTCCCTTACTCACTCTTCTTCCACAGGTCTCTCCTCTTTCCTTTTCTGCAGATTTGATTTCATGTCATGTCCCCAATTCTTCAACTTGTTTCACTGCTGTGAGTCTGAATGTGTTGATGCAGAAGCAAGAGACCTCCTCTCACACTCTCTCTTCTCTCCAAGCTCTGCATCCTCAGCTTTGTTGGGTATGTGATTCTATTTTATCTGCTCAATTGGTGTGCTTGACTTGCTTTCAAGATTTTTGATGTGATTTGAATCGATTATGAACTCACAGTATGATATATTCGGGTTTTTAGTATTATGTTATGCGCCTAATTCAGGCCGCCTAGTGAATTAGAGTTTTCTATTTCTCTTTTTCCATCCGGATGGAAAATAAAATATTACATATCAGTGATTGTATTCGTTCTCTCTCTATAAGAATTTATCTCCCCCATATGTAGTCTACACATTGTTGGCGTGTTTTTATATTTACTTTTACGAGTTTTTGTAACATAATTATGATGGAGGACTGTTTGTTTCGGGCCTAATTCAGGCCGCCTATTGGATCAGAGTTTCCCATTTCTCTTTTCCTGTACGTGTATGATAATAAAAATATTGTATAATGTAATCGAACCGAACTACTTGGTGACTGTATTTGTTCTCTATCAATAAGAATTCATCTTTTACGTCTTTGTGGTCTACACATTGTCAGCAAACCACGTGAATCTAGCTGGTGTTCTTATGATTACCTTTACGGGTTTTGGCAGCATAACTCTGATGCAGAACTGTGTGTTCACTGGTCTGGGCCTCAGCTCCCCAACCCTTGCATCTGCCATGGGAAATCTTATCCCAGCTTTCACTTTCTTGCTTGCTGTTGTCTTCAGGTTTCTGTTCTTCATCTCTCCATCACTCCACATTGTTGGGAGCTTCTATTCTGACATGTCCTTGTCTCATCCCAGGTTTGAGAAGTTGGATTTGAGGAGCTCAAGAAGCCAAGTCAAGATCTTGAGCACCTTGGTCTCAATATCTGGAGCACTCATCCTGACCCTCTACAAGGGTCCTCCCATAGGCACCCCCAACCAATCACAGCCCTCCAAGTTATTGGCAGCAACAAGTAATTGGGTCATTGGAGGCCTTTTTCTTGCAACTGCTAGCCTCTCTGCTGCAATATGGAACACTTCTCAGGTGATTTGTTCACCAAATATGAAACTGACCATATACATATAGTGACAATTTTAGACGAAGGGTCTTATCTTTGCATCTATGTTTTCAAGGCAGCAATCTTAGAAGAATACCCTTCGGAGATAACAGTAGTTTCCTTGTGCTGCTTCTTTGGGACTATACAAAGCGCAGTTATTGCTCTTGTAGCAGAGAAAGATCCAAATGCTTGGAAACTCAAACCCAATATAGAGATCATTTCTGTTATTTACTCAGTAAGATCAAGCTCAAATCACATTTTCTATAACTGTCATAAAATGATAAAAACCATGGAGATCATCATATCACTAACCTGAAGCTCATTCTCGTCTCCCCCAAAAATTGCAGGCTGTTTGTGGGAGCATCGTGACATATTCAGTTTGTGTATGGTGTATACACAAGAAAGGGCCAGTGTTTGTGGCAATGTTCAAGCCTGTTGGGATAGCTATCGCCGCGTTAATGGGTTTTGTCTTCCTCGGCGATGCCCTTCACCTTGGCAGGTCTCTCTTTAACAATACTCATTTGGAGGAGTTGAGGTTTCAGAGCAAAACAACAATTCAGAAGTGTACTGATATGTTTTTTTTTTGCTTGCAGTGTCGTTGGAGCAATAATCATTGTTGCAGGATTTTATGGAGTGATGTGGGCACAATCCAAGGAAGAGCAAGAAGCTGCCAAGGAAGAACCACAGAGAAGACCTATATTGGAGAATCACATATCAGTATGAACCAGTTGTAGTGCAGTTGTTAACAACAGCTTAGTGTCACAATGTAGTGACTTTTTATGATGCAGAATCTAAAAACTCCCCGTCTTCATGTACTAATGTTGCACATTCTTACAAGAATGTGTGATTAACATGTTGCAAGATACTTACAGACATAAATGCCCAGGAGAACAAGTTTGATGTAAGAAAGAGGGATTAGGTGTATGCAATTCAATAACCTGCAAACAGAAAGAGATCAGAAGATACATGAGCATAAGGAATGATCTCACTTCTTGCCACAACACGTCACGCTCAATTGGGTAGGTTAGGAATTCCACGTGCAAATAAATCTAGATCTCACGTCTCGAGCATGGTTTATAAGAAGAGTTTATATGCACATTAGACTCAAGACTAGTATTATTAGAGATTGAGTACTGATGTGGTACTGATGTGGTGCAATTTTAATATTTTGTTTCAGTTTTCAATAAGTTTATCTTTTCTTCAATTAGGGTTTGGCTATTTAAGCACTCTTATGCGTTTCTGTTATTTAGTTTTTGAAATTTAATAAAAAAAATCAAAGTTTCCCTAAATCTATCATCTTCGGTAGTCTTACGAATCAACGAATTTAAATAAAAAATTATTCATAGTCACGCACGCTGCATCAGTTGGTATCAAAGGTTCTAGCTTCTGCATACTGACTTCCTCGACCGCACCGCATCAAATATTCTCATTACATTTTGTATTCTTTCAACACGAGACTTTGAAGGAATAAAGTGAATCGGAGGTCAAAAGGTTTTGATTCATATAAATGTGAAATTCACAAATTCATCAAGAAAATGAAAATTAAAGTAGGGATTGAGAAGCCCATTTCTCATGAATCCATGGACAACAAACCAATCCAAAACCATACAAAAATGAGGGGAAAGAGACTATAGTACTATGATGGGCTTGGACATAAACCATGTCACTCTTAAACCACCAATGACCTATTAGCTTATACATAAAAGAGTGGTTGAAATTGAAAACATAAGAGTAATATTCTATTAATAAAATTAATGTTTTAGGTGTAAATTTGACTTGTATACATTACCTAATACAAGAGTTTGATTGATTTGATTACGTCAGCATTTGATCGTATGTTACTTTTATCATATATTTTATGAAGTATGCTAATTCATATATACAATAAAATACTTATTACGAGTATTTGAATCATATGTTAAACTACAAACTTATTATAATACATGAGAAACTTATAATAACACATATTAGAGAGAATAAAAAATTCAATATAAAAATAAATGTCATCATTCATTAAAAATGTTAATATTTTAACCACAAAACTATACATATACAGGGTCATAATCTCATGCAAATCATAAAGTCTTGTGCAAATATGTGAGAACCGTATTTCTATTATTAAACCATGTATTTCCAATATGTTGTTTTTATTATTATGACATGTATTTCCATAACATTATTATGACAGACAAAAAAAATAAAAAATAAAACTTTTTTTTTCTTTCAATCCCTCGTAACACTCATCTCCTTGACGGATAACATTTTTCCTTCAGATTCTCACGCAACTCTTGGTTCTCACTTAAATGCATCCCTATATATATAGAGGACAAATCAAGTGAGAACCAAACTCTTTTGTCAGAACTGACTTTGACCATCGAAAATGAGTGAATATCTACGGAAACAAGTGAATGTTTAATAAAAATGGTGATATCCAATGAAAGTGAATGTCCAACGAAAATAGGTGAATGTTCAACGAAAACACTATGTCCATTCAAAATAAATAAATGTCCAACAAAATAAGTGAATATCCGGTGGTTTTCATGTTCTCACACTACAATTGGTTTTCAGCCGAATGCATCCCTATATATGTATAATTCGACGTTAAAACAGTATTGAACTATGAGAGCCAACAAAATTAGGTCAACTAAATAAAAACAATGATTTCAAGTGAATCATATCCATATTGTAGTTGCTACTAATTAAATTGTGTTAGATACATGATAAGTCTTTAAATATTGTCACCACCTTTGTGGTGGTTGAGTTTTGTGGGTCTATATTCAAACTATTAGCTAACAAAACCTCCATACATGCACATGAAACTCCCATTTTTCCAAGGCAAATTAAAGTTATGATAGTTTCTCTGTGTTGATATAATAAAAAATAAACACAAATGCAAAACAATGAATCAAACCAGCAAGCCATGACCTCACTTGACCCACAATAACTCAAAATTTGTTGAGTCTTTTGGGTTGTCAATGCTTAATTATATATTTTTAATTGTGATGTTGCTTAATACTTACTCATGCCTTGGACCGACCCTCTTAAAGTTTTCAATAATTCTATGCTCTACCTTACCCATTTCTCTCTTGTTGCCTTTACACTTTCACATAGCTGGCTTTTGGATGTTCACACCAACAATAGTAGCCACCACATCCTTAATCTTCACCTTTACAATCCCCTTTTTATTATCTCATTCTTTTTCTTCTTTTGTGGGTTGATTTTTCCAAAAAGATGCGGAAGAAAATTATAATTTGATTGTGAGCAAGCAAAATTCGAAATCGAATTATTAAGATTATATTTTAGATAATGACACTTTGTTACACTTAATTATATCGAAATGAACCTTTAAAACCCTAACTATTTTTCTCTTTTTTAGTACCCTAACAATTTTTTTGTGACAACTTACCTCTAAAATGCTTAATATACCTAAAATACCCCTGGTTCAATTGAAAAAAAATAGAATTGAACTAATAGTGAAATCAAACTGGTTCAAATTGGGCCGGTTCAAATCAGATTCATTTATCCGACCAGAGGTATTTTAGGTACGTACATTAGGCATTTTAGAGATAGGTTGTCACAAAAAAATTGTCAGTATACTAAAAAAAGAGAAAAATAGTTATGGTATAAAAATGTCATTTCGCTATAGTTAGGTGTAAAAAAGTGTCATTGTTCCTTATTGTTTTATTAAACCGTTATTTTCTTTGTTAATAAAAAAGATCACTTATCATTTCTTTTTTCGATCTCGATGACCTATACATATGCTTATAGAATATATAAGATAGTGATTCTAATATAATAATTCAAATAAGAGAGTTTGATACAAGCAAGTGTGAATCTCCTTTCTAACAATGAGAATAATTTGGATAATTGTTATGTTTAATGCGGTGCATGTTTATTGTCGTGTTTGTTATATGTATGAATTATTGAAATTTAGTTCGTTAAGATTAAAAAATTAATAAGAATAATGTTATTAGATAAAGCTAGAATTTTAGTAAACCATAGGTTAAGACATGTTTGTTCGAGCACTACAAATGATTATAAGATTTGTCCAAACAAGAGATAGGCCAAATACATTTTGTTCTTTTAACATTTACTATTTTTGGTGCATAAACATGTTTTTTTATAAGAGAGTGCATGACATGTTAAAGTAGAGCTAACTTATTTACTGTTGTCTCAGACAACATGTGAGAAGATACACAAGAGCATGTGATAGAATTTATTTGTAATATTACTGTTACATGGAGATTAACTTATGACATCAATGACATTATTGAACAAATCAAATATTAGTCACTCCCATTATCATATCGATCTTGAACAGTCAAATTGGTGAATTAAAACCAAATTATGGAACAATAACTTACAAATAAGTAAATCAATAGCCAAATTGAACATGAGATTGATCAGTTAAAACAATCAAGGATTGGATCATTTTCCAAGAAGCACAATATTCTTGAAATGAAATTGCTTGTGATATAAGGTTGTTGCCGATTCATTATAGTATATATTGGTGTTTGTGGTTGTGGTCCAAGGATTTTCAATGCTCTTATTATTGTTTTTAAATGATTTTGGTTGCACCAATATCAGTTGCTCATTTAAACTCTGCTTGGTTTCGAAGTTTTCATTTCTTATGTAAGTTTTTTATAATAAGGAAAACAAATTTTAAATTAAATATATTATTTAAACTAATTCAAAATTTTAAAATATCATGATTATATTAAGATATAATGGAAAGAAAGTGTGAACTATATATGTATTTATACAAAAATAATATGACAAAGTTACTCCTACAATTGAGAATTAATTTTTTTATCAAGGGTTTAAGAAAATAGTTTTTAACTAAAAAAATTAAATCACAAATTTTAATTAAGAGATAAGAATAGAAATTTTTTTATTTTGTTTTCTCAAAAGTTTATTCTTAATTATAAAGACAATTTTGTCATTTGTTTTAAATTCATTCATATTGCAAAAAATATAATAAAAAATAAAGTTCACCCTTTTGCCATATACAAATTATAGACATTGTTGTAAAAAGTGTTTGACGCTAGTTGGTAGGAAAAAACCTTATAAAAAATTAGTCGAAAAATAAATCGGATCAAATGAATAATTAAAAATTATAAATGATCAATCATGGAATAGGTGAGATTCTTACAAAATTGAATATAGGGCACAATTTTAACCTTCTCCCTTATATCAAAATTCACCAACAAAATTTCCAAAAATTGCTGTATAAAACAAAATTAAGTAGATTAGACATGTATTTTAAACTTCCCATTTTAGTGTGTTTTAAAACCAAATTTGGTAAAAAAACGAAGGCCACGCGCGACACGCGCCAATAACGGGTATTGCCGGAGGGTCGTCTCTGTCTCTGGGAGTCCTCCAATTCTGGGACTCATAAATACAATTCTACAACAAGCTGTCTTGAAGCTCCCACTAGGAGGATTTTTCTTATCCTTCTGGGTTTCTTTATACATATAGAAATATGGTAAAATAGTAAATTCACCAGAAATCATAATGAATACCAAATTGAATTTGCTAACAGAAACAGCAGAATAGCTATCAGTAACAGACAGTGGTGAGTGAATGAGAATCATGTGATAAACCAGTACCAAATACATCCTCTCCTTCTCATTTTTTTCCTCTTTGAAACAGCTTCAAAAGGCCTTTTGCTTGTTGGGTACCAAACAAAACCTCTTCTTTTGGTTGTTTTGGGACCTTTTTCTTCTTCCTTGCTTTCTGGGTTTTGAGTTTCTTTTCCAATGGCTGCTAGTGTTTCAAAGTTCATCAAATGTGTGACTGTGGGTGATGGGGCTGTTGGCAAGACCTGCATGCTCATCTGCTATACAAGTAACAAATTCCCAACTGTATGTTCCTTTTTCAGTCAAAAGGCCCATCTGGGTCTCTCAAAGTTGGCTCCTTTATGCATATTTTTAGGGCTGTTGTGCTGTTTGGGGTGATTCTTCATCTGGGTTTTGCAGCTTTTGTGTGCTTTTCATTGATATCATGGGTTTTTTGGATTATCCACTTTTGAGCTCCTAATAAGCTCATATGTGTAGGTGTCTTAAGATTTTTCTATGTGGGTCAACTGAATTTCATAATTTTCATTTGCCTTCTCTATATATTCTTATTTGTTCATTCCTAGTTGTAATTGGTGTTTTGTTCTTTGGTTGTCAGGACTATATACCCACTGTGTTTGATAATTTCAGTGCAAATGTTGTGGTTGAGAGCACCACTGTCAACTTGGGTCTCTGGGATACTGCTGGTACAGTTTCTATAACTCAGTCATGATTTCAGGTTCATCAATTTCGTATCCTTTTGTCTAAAATCTAGTTCTTCCAAACTAGCGGGTTCAATTAGTTGCAATTTTCTTTGGATGTACAGGCCAGGAGGATTACAATAGGCTAAGGCCGCTGAGTTATAGAGGGGCTGATGTCTTTGTCTTGGCTTTCTCGTTAGTTAGTCGTGCAAGCTATGAGAATGTGCTTAAGAAGGTGAATTCGATTTGCCTGGGAATTTATATTGTTCTTTTCAAAATAGTTGTATCGGCTGTTTATCGATTTCTGATACACATTCTTCTGCAGTGGATTCCTGAGCTTCAGCACTATGCTCCTGGAACCCCAATAGTGTTGGTTGGCACTAAATTGGGTAAGTAAAAGGAACAATAATCATAATACTTTGAATCTGATGTCATTGAATCGTTTAATTAGTTTGTCAAGTACATGAGCTTTTCATACTCATATAATTACATGAACCAAAAGCTCCCCATTTGTTTTTATCTGAAATGAGTACTATTGATCTTTCAGTGGTAGGGGTTCTAAAATGTTGTGCTTAAACCTAGAGTACAAGTTCCATTGATATAGACCTGATATTGAACTGTTTTCACATTGGTTGAAGCATATGTAAAACCCCTGTATGATAATGTTCCAACTCAGTAAACTCCTTTTGTGCCATTATGACGAATGTTCTAGATGACTATGGAAAATAGTATATACATGTGTGTATCTAGCTTTGGTGTATGGAGATTTATCCTTATACCATTGTGAATTTATGTGTCATATGAGGCAGTGTTGATTTCTCCTATTGATGCATGGTACGTACTGTATAGATCTTCGGGAGGATAGGCATTATTTGAGCGACCATCCTGGATTGGTGCCTGTGACTACTGCACAGGTAAAGCGAATTTATTCAGAGTTCTTTATCACTTTATGTATTGCTTAGTAGCGTGATTAATAATGTCTAAAAAATGTTGCTCTTGTATCGACCAGGGAGAGGAACTCCGCAAACAGATCGGTGCTGCATATTATATAGAATGCAGCTCAAAAACGCAGCAGGTATGTAACTTATAGTATTCATGACGTATGGTAGAACTAGCATCAAAGAAAGCAAATCAAGATGATCGTATATTTCAAAAGATTCTGAACCAAACTGAATTCTTGACATTACCATATTAAGTGTAGAGGAGTCAATAAAATAACTTATTGACCCTTATACATTGTACTGTAGAATGTGAAAGGAGTTTTTGATGCTGCAATCAAGGTTGTCTTGAAGCCGCCAGCACAAAAACAAAAGGAAAAGAAAAAGAAGAAACAGCCGAAGGGGTGTCTACTGTTAGTTCCCTCTAACTCACTATACCTACCTTATTATTATCTTCTTAATATGTTATTTCAGGGTGTTTCCTTCGTTTCTCGGTTCCTTCATCGTAATCAACTTCTTGCCTGTGTTGCAGACATATTTTTTGTGGTAGGAGACTTGTGTGCCTCAAATGAAACACATCATCAATTTCATACAACAGTGGCTACTTGAAAAGCTTTTCATCACAATAGGGATGTGAAGATCCTTGGATTTGATTTGTTTGTTCCTGCTGCTATGGCTACAGAAAGTTGCAGCATTCCTCTCTTGACTTGTCACTAAAGACTGGATATCATATAAGGATTAACCATAAGGACCCTAATCTTTGCTTATTAGTTCTATGTAAAGAGTTTGAAAGTGACTAGATAGTGGCTTGATGTCAGTGGTGTTTGCATTTACAGGCTCCTCTGTTACATTTTTTTGCTCCAGAGGGGTATAAACCTTGCTAATGCCTTAATAATATTTGTTATTTCTATTTATAATCTATGAGTAGAAAGTAACTACAATTAACAAAGCGATCCATCTAGAGCAAGAAGAAATTTTATTAAGCACTGGTTGTAGTGAAGTTTTGATCATGTCCCTAACAGTACTAATCTACAAAATTGAGGCAGCAATGCGTATTCTTTTCAACAAGGAAAATAAGACTACTACAGAAGCATGATCATCACATTGCATTTACCATTCTCTTCATCTCGGAAGACCTCCTGGAACCGGGCTCTTTCATCGCTCTCTCTGTGAGTACATGCTTGATGCGACACATTGACTTCCTCACCTGAAAAAACATTATACCAAACAAGAGTTCGGAGGAAAACCCGAACAAATTGAACCGATAATACTAACAGTGTAATTGAAAGCAATGTTGCAAATCTTGAAGGGGAATTATATCGATATGCAACATTTTGGAGTAACAAGAATGGCACGTTGTTGCAAAGATAAGCAACAGGGGATGAGTGATGCCTTGGGAACACGCTCTGGATTGGAAAATCGCAGGCTCTGTGCCTGAACAGGGCGTTGACTCATCAGCATGTTCTTCTCGTTTAAAAGAACATACCATAGCTTATGAAGGTCGTCCCATGATTTCAAACGTAGTTCAGAAGCCTTCAAACTTCAACCTGGCATCATATTTCAAATATTAAACCAGGGCATGCCAGTAGGAGCTTTTGAACTTCGTCAAATCAAACAAGGCATACATAGACATGCTAATGTGGAGGACACAACTATAGGTTTGTTATCTGAACTAGAAAGGCTGAAGTTGACAAATGATATATAATATAAACATCAAATAACAAACTTCAGCAAATAAGAAAAATGATGAATACTAAATGAAATTTTGATCAGCTAGTCGTGCAAGATGCCACACACAATGTTATGTATGATGTTATAACACAGTGTATGACTTCTCGTGTCGATAACGCAGGACAGTAAATATAAAGTTAAACAAACAATGACACAGCAGATTGTTTACCCAGTTCGGTGCAACGTCACCAACGTCTGGGGGCTCTCAACCTAGTGGAAATGTTTCACTTATCAGTAATTCGTCAGAACATACAAGTACCTGTGATCATCCCTAGATCTATACTTTATGCTACGTTCTACAGTGTAACCTATATCAGGGTCTCCCCCTGAATCCAAGACTCCGTCTTGATTCCACTCTTCGAGCAATCGCCTTGCTCTGTCGGTTTAAGTCGTCGTTGAACGTTGTGGTTGCGTGCAGTCTTCACTCACGCGATCAGCAAACCCTCAATCACCTAACTCTCAATAGTTATGGTGATACACAATATTCTTAGCACAATCTGCAACCTCTCAGCCCGCAAACCTTCACGTCTAAAAGCTTTGCAAATTATTGCTAGGAAACAAATAAAGAACTACCCGATTGCTAAGGGGGTAGCCTAAGCTTTTATAGCAATCGAGGATGAGTACTAACCCTAATGGGTTTCCTCTTAATCACCGTCTTTCTTCTTTCCAGAATCGGAGTCCATCTGGAATTTCCTAATCGTCTTCGTACTTTCTGCAGAAACTGCACTTTCTTGATTTCTGTCGATCAGGATGTTTGCCGAGACGCCGTCAACAATGTCACACAAGATGTCGCATAGAATGTTTCGACATTCTTTGTGACATGTTCTCTAGTTCCTTTAAAAATAAGTCAATCTCTAAAACCGTCGTAACTACACTAAATAAAACCAGAAACTTTCTTGTCTACATCATACTAGAACGACATGCAGTATCAATTCCTGAAATTTTAATAAGACAAGTGTCCAATAATAATTAGAATAAGACCATTTGACAAGTTCAATGGCACCACTAAACTCCAATAGTATGAAGGCCTGTTGTGACTTGTGAGACTCCAACAGACAATTCCACACTGAATTTGCAACAAGAGATTGTAACATGAGCCATGCATTCCAAGTCCAACATAAGCAATAAAAAAAATCCAAGTCACAGCTTATTTCCCAAAATAAGTGTATCTATTTCCTAAAATGGATGTCCTGAGATAAGCGTTTCATTTCCATTTTAATCAGTAAATTAAGCAACATCCCCCATAAATTAGTTAGAACAACTTAAACAATGAGCGCATAAACTTAAACTTGAATGCTTAATTTCTGTCAGTTAAATGGAGACTTATTTGGAATGGATGGAGTACTATGTAATGCACACAAACAACTCGAAATCATACTCAATATTTCATGTCTTTCAGTGTGCTTTTTAAGAAGATAAGTGTCCTTCATGGAAATAACTATCATATTCGTACCATAGACAACAGGTTTGTCATCCTCTGAACTTCTATCTGCCTCAAAGAACTCTTGAAGTGGATTATGTCCCGTCCTAGCTGTTGAAGCAGCCGCAGCAGAACTCTCCGATTTAGCAGCAGCAAGGAGTGTTCTCCAGAAAATTCTCGTGACAAACATGACTTACAAGTTACGCCTAATTGATGCATACTAGTTAAAGCAACAAGGATCAGAAAAAATGATCTGCAGTAAACGTTTTTAGAATGAAACAAGCAGCGTTAGTCAGAAACCAAGCAAGTACATTATTCCATTATACATGTTACTACTTACTAGAAACACAGAAAAGATCTATCTGGCTTAGCGTTGTTCCAATATTACGAATGAGCTTATCACATTATTTCTAACTCGTCCTAAAATAATATTTTGATAACAGATAGAACTCACTCGCCTCAGCTTTGTCAAGGTTGCTTACATGGAAAGAGGAATTCATTTCACACAAAATAGAACACCACAGTAGCATTCATTTTCAATTTAGAGAATTAAGAATTAAATAAGTAGCACACCCACTAACTAAATGAGTAGCACACAATCCCAGCAAAGATTAGAAACACTGGCCAAACTATCAAGCTATACTAGCAAACTTCATGCCAAAACATACCCACCAGATACCAAACATAAACATCCTTGAATTTTGCTGGAAACCCAGAAACACATTCAGATTTTGAAGAATATTCCTATTTACAAGGAGTGCAGTTCCACAGAGAACACAATCAATAAATGGGGCTTCAAATTTCAATTTACAGGGAGTGCATTACAATTTCCAAATTTCCACATAGAACACAATCAATACACGGAGCTCCAAATTTCCACAGGCAATGCAGATTCATAAACGACGCAGAAATGGGTTACAAAAACGACAATGGGGTCTGTATACAAAATAATATAATTCGCTTTAATGGGTCATTTGGTGAGCAAAAAGATCGTGCCTTTAATCAAACATTCTGATCTCAACTGTCGAAAACATTTGGTGGAAATTATAAAAGCTTGATTAATAAGAAAATCAGAAGCAAACCTACCTAAATCGCGTGAAGCTTCTAGTTCTAGCTATGCTCTGTGTTGCTCACTCTTCGTCTTCGCAGCAAAATGGGGTTTTGGGTTTTGTACAGTTCCTATCCGGTTATGTACGGTCCGGTTCAACCGGTCCACCCACAAATATCAAACCGTTAAATGGGCTCTTGGCCATATTCAATGAAATGGGCCTCAAAAAACGGCCCAAACTATTTAATTGAATATTCAAAATCAAATCAAATGATCTAAATATGCAAAACTTTCAAAAAATACTAATTCCAAAATCTTTGGATCAAAACCAACATTTGTCGGTCCAAATTACCATTTCAGTAAAAATGATTAAACAAAATTTTGCATTTTTTTTGCTGTAAACTGAACGTGAAAACACAGACGTCTGTCGTAAAAATCTTTTGTTACAAAAACCCATGCCCTGATAATAGAAATATAACCTAAACCTCCTCCAAGTACCCCGAATTTAATGAACTCAATAGTAATGTGACTAATTTGTGCAAGAGAGTGAAGTAAAGAAGCAAACAATTATTTGACTAGCCACACACCCATATATAACACTAATAAAAAGGACCCATATAGAATAGCTAAAAGCATGTGGTCCCTATGAGAGAGCAATTCATGTCATGTATGTAGGTGGGGTGTGATTTTTTGGGTATCTTTTCAAAGATGTGAAAACAACACCCATGTTCTATCCTTTGTTTCTTTCACACTTTACACTTTTTGCTCTCTACCCTCCTAATTGCACTCATGTTTTACCATAATCACCTCATTAACTGTTAATTTCATTCCGAACCTCAATTATGGTCATCAGTCCGAATATTCAAACAGTTAATCACTCAAACGAACCGACGCTTCTCAGCATGAACATTTTTCTTCACGTCGTGATCCTTACTTTTTCATTTTGTTCTATTCATGAGTTTAAGGTTAGGTGAGATGGGTATATTCATTTTTGAGCTCATTCCAATGAGTTCATGCCATGCCCTTAGGTGCACACAAAAAAAGGTGATGGAGAGATCTATAAAATTGAAAAAAGTTGGACAAGGAGGGCACAACTTTACACTAAAATTTCCATTAAATGATGAATTAGACAAATACTTTTCCCCTTTTCAAATATTGACAATTTTGACCTTGGGCCCACCTTGTATATTCAATGGTTGATAGTTGATGGTTGATACAATCATGTGGGATGTGGAAGAATTTTGATATTAGGGCAATTCATGATCACTTTATATTTGATTTGAAAAGTAATATATTTTTGTCCCTTGTTTTGTCATGGCAAACAGATGTCTTCTTTAATCATTAAACCCCTAATTAAATATTTTAAATTACAAAACATAATATAATGTTAATCTTGTGCTTAGTGATAACAAATTCAATGAACCATTATTCTCCCACTCTTATTATATTGTTTTTGCTTCTTTATCCTCAAAATTACCTAAACACCCCTATTTATTTTTCTCATAATATTTTCACATCAATATATTTGCTTTGTAGGGAAAAATATTTGAGGAGGACAATGGCACATGACCTCCTCTCCTTTTCATTTTGACTTTATGCAATAGCAAGTCAAGTCATCATTATTCAAAAGCTCATTTTGTGATGTTACATATAAATTAAAAACCCTTATTAGCTATTGTCACATTTATGAGGAAATTAGTTAAATTTGATTCGAATACAACGATTTCATAAGTCAGATTTTCACCCGAAAAAGTAAAGACGAATTTAATTTATGACTATTTAATTTATTGAAGCTATGAGTTGAATGTTGAGGTTATTACATGAATACAAAAGTTGGAGTTTTGCCTAATTTTTTGCAAAAATAATGAATCTAAGTTAAAATTTAGGTACATTGCTTGATTTGAGCTCACAATAACCTATAGCTAAACATTATTTATCACCACAAAATTATTCAAGCTTACATGCTATGATCCTACAACGGTCCATAGCATTTATTAGTGGTTGCAACATTTTTTTCAATGCATGTCTCTTTTCATTATCAAGCACTGTCACATATTTTATTTTTTCTCCTGCATAGTATGTTTCACAATTTAATCAATTATTAACTCAGTGAAACTTACATTTGAACCAACAAATTTTCCGAGAAAAAAATGCACTCTTGCTTAATAATTACAAAACCTATATAGACCTATTATCTCATCAACCAAGTTATTAAGATAGGAATTAGGTGTAAGGATTAGATGTTGATAGTTAACTGTAGAGTATTTAGTTACATTAAATGAAAATATATGAAGAAAAGAAAGTTAAGATTTGTTAATCGGATTTTATATAGTAAGTGTAATTATATCACTAACAACATATTAATTTAATAATTGAATGTGATTTTTATCCTCACATGAACTATAAATTAAATTATCTTGCTAAATTTCTATACACGGAGTATCATATTTTAGTCAGCACAAATCCAATTTATAATAAGGATACCATACATAAATGTTAATGTAAAATTATATATTTCGGTTCAAAATTTACAGTTAAAAGCAGAAAATGACAAAAATATATTAAGTACCATCACATTTTTTGCTGAATAGTATCATGTACTTTGATAATAATAAAATGGTGATCTGAACTTAAATTTTTTTTTTTGCAAAATGTGTCTCCTTGTACAAAATAACAAAATTGCCCATAAAATTAAAGTTTTCTTAAAAAATAATTTTACTACAAAATTTGATTATATAAATTTTAGTTAAAGATATTTGAAGAAAACTTTTAACACATCTTTTGCAAAAATATCAAATTTCATAGTATATTTCTGTCATTAACAAATGTCATTAACAAAACACACGCTACCCTTTTTCACAAAATGTAATAATATATAACATAGGGATAATGACACTTTGATATACTTAACTATAGCGAAATGACACTTTTATACCATAATTATTTCTTTTTCTTTTTTAGTACCCTAACAATTTTTTTGTGACAACCTACTTCTAAAATGTCTAAAATACCTAAAATACCCTTGGTGTAAGAAACTATAAATTGAATTAGTTCAATTTGATTTGTACTTAAGATGCAAATACAATAATGCCCGAAAATATATAATTAAATTTGAACCATTTCAAATATGGTTTGATAAATCATATTGAACTAGTTTTATTTTGATTTCTTAAATCAGGGGTATTTTAGTCATTTTAGCATAGATTGTCATATAAAATTTGTTAAGGTACTAAAAAAGAGACAAAAATAGTTAGGGTATGAAAGTATCATTTCGCTATAGTTAAGTGTAACAAAGTGTCATTATCCCTATAATATATTTTTGTCATTTTTCACCATTGAAATCTCTACACAAACGCTAAATTTTAACTATTCCAAATTTTTATTACATTATTGTTAAATTTGATATTTACATTTCAATGCCAAACCAAAAGAACCTCACTGTGGTTTGTGAGCCACACCACACATACCCATGAAGGTGTCTCTATAAAAAGCAAAAACTACTATTTCCAACATGTGCCCCTAACTAAGAGTACTATTTATAAACATGTGGCACCACCTAAGTTTTTTAAAATGGGCAATTGGGTATTTGTATTTTCCAACCATTATTTACAATAAAAATTATAAAATATTATTCTTTGATCTTTATTTACCTCTCTATCTCTTTTTAGGGTTTTTGGTTCATTCATGGAGCTGAGGTTGCAGCTGCAAGGACAAGCCAAACCAGCCTGTGTTTTTTTGGGGTTTTCTGGATAAGAGAATGTGTCGGCTGTCCCTTTTTTTATAAATAATTATAAATTATAAATTATCTTTTTGAAAATACATAATCTATTTTACCTTTTTAATTTTTTTCTTTAATTGGATAAAAAGTTTAATTGATTTTAGTTTTTGGGACAAGGTGTGGCACTCCCTGATATTCCTCCCAGAAAATACCAAGGGCCCACGTGGTCACCGACGGTGCGAATTACAGTCCTGCCCCTGAGCTCAATTACTGGGTTTGGTGTGAGGATGTTGTCACCGGAGGAGGGCATTGTGGTAAATTCGACGGCATGGGAAGGTGCAATTCTGGGAAGTTGGTATTGGCGTATTGCGAACTTTATTTTGTTAGGCGCTGATACGGTGTCGTTTCTGTACTCACTCGCTCGCTCTTTTCTTTTCCTTTGTCTCTCTGTCTCTTTCGGTTCGCAGACTGAAACACACAGCACTGACAAAACAAGATTAAATTATCATAAACCTGATTATGGCAGTCTCATAGAATTGATGTGATTTGAGCTAAACGAGTGATTAAAGAAATGGGTTGGTTTGTGTTGGAATGCTGTGGTTTTTGGGAGAGAGAAAGTTTTCAACTTTTTTTTCTAGAGTGAGAGAGTGGTGAAGAAAGATAGAAGGAGAGAGAGAGAGAGAGAGAGAGAGAGAGAGAGAGAGAGAGAGAGAGAGAGGTGTTGCTAGTTCACACATGTATACATACATACACACCTCTAATGCTGCTTCTGTTTTCTCAAAATAACATCTGGGTTTAGGCTCTGAAAGCTCCTTTTTCTGGGTGGTGAGTGAGAGATAGAGAGGGGACATTTTTTTGGGTGTGGGGTAAAGGTAACATGAGTTGTTAAATTGACTTTCTATTGCTTCTTCTTCAACTTGATTTTTTTTTGTGTTGTGTTGCTTCACAAGGAGTGCTGAAAAGGTACTGTCTGTGTGTGAGTGAGCCCTTTGGGTTTTTTTTTTCTCTCTGCTTTTCATTTTCACAGCAATAGTATCATTCTTGTTGCAATTACTGTTATCTATCTCCATTATTTGTGCACTGAACTCAAGCATTTGGTTGTTACACACACTCTCTCTTATGTTACTTCTTCTCTCTATATTTGTGGGTCACTGGGTCTGCTTTTGGGCGGTTTGAGCACTTGGGTCCTTTTATTTTTGACTGTTTCTCCACTTTTCTATCATTTTCTCTGGATCTGGGTTGTTCTCAGATTTGGGTTTCATTTCTGCAGCTCTCAGTACACTTCTGGTTGGTTGGTATTCTAGAGAGAGAGAGATCATGGCAGGAGGTGGAGCTCCAGGGAAGTCCGATGAGCCGCAGCCACACCCACCCAAAGATCAGCTGCCCAACGTCTCCTATTGCATTACCAGTCCCCCTCCATGGCGTGAGTATCTCATATTCATTACATTGCTTGTCTTTTACTTGCTTTAGTGTTGGGTTCTTGAGTATATTAGTCTAGAATCTTTGGTTGAGGAGAAGAATTGTTGGTTGTGTATCTTTTATGGTGTGTTTTGGTTCCTGAATTTCTGATTCTCTTGTGAATCTGTTTTAGGATATTTGAGGCTGCTTTACTTGTGTGCTTTGTTAATTGTTGTTTTGGATATGCTCTATGGTTTAGTTTGTCTTTAAATTTCTTCAAAGTGGCTTTTCTGTATCTTTTAGTTGATACCCACTTTTTGTAAAGTATAATTCTATTATGGAAAATTGGAGATGAAAGCTCTCCTTTTATGTTACTAGAAAATATTCTAATATTTTGAGAAAAGAGATAAAGGATCCAACTACTACTATCTGATTCATAAATGTACAATATATTTTCGTAAAAAATCTACTAGGAGTTTTCTTTTTTAAACCTTTATTTCACATACTGAGTTTTGGAGCATGGTTTCTGGTTTTCATTTGGTGCTAATCTAACATTTGTTAATTGATTTCCTTTCTGAAACTCTTTTTGGCCCCGTTTTTTATATTAAATCGATTCAATATGATTCAAGCTGATCTGAATGAAGCTTCTTTTGACTGTTAGCATAGCTCCTTGGGACTTCCTTTGTCTGCAATTCTAATCCGATACTTTGTTGTAGTTCACTTCAAGAAATCGAGCAAACCATTTTGTGATTTTTGAACATAGCTATTAAAGAATCAGATCTCTCCTGCTATTAAAGAATTTGCATTGTTTTTTGTTCTTACTTTTAAACTATGGAATGTATTTAATGCAGCCGAGGCAATTCTCCTTGGGTTCCAACATTATCTGGTGATGCTTGGAACAGCTGTTCTAATTCCCACTGCTCTGGTTCCCCAAATGGGAGGTGGCAATGTATGTTTTCAGATAACACAATAGCATTCAACGAATGATTCTTGTAGATTATATTGCATCTGATCCAACAGACATGTCTTATTTGACATACCTAGCTTTCTAAAAGAGAAATAAGGTGCTTATTTTGGGACATCCAAAATTTGAAAATATGACACTTATCTTGAGAAGGAAGTAGAAGTCGATTTTCTCTATTGTAAACTTTTATCCAATCATATGACTGACATTATCGTTGTTACAGGAGGAGAAGGCAAAAGTGATCCAGACTCTACTGTTCGTTGCTGGTTTGAACACATTGTTGCAGACATTGTTTGGGACTCGATTACCTGCTGTTATTGGAGGGTCTTATACGTTTGTTCCAACCACAATTTCTATCATCCTCGCTGCTCGATTCAGCCAGATGAATGAGCCAGACCCTGTTGAGGTATAATGATCTGAATCACATTAATTGGTTTAAATTGTTTATTTGTCTGTATGAAACATTGAAGTGCTAATTAACATGATATACATGTTAGGGATACAAATGATGTCCAGCACGGGATGGGAGAGATGTTAATATCTATCCTAAATTATGTCAATTTACATGTTACGCTATAATGCCCAAGGGAAATTTTTTAATGAAAAGAAAATGAGGGAGATAAATTTATGCATCCAAGTGCCATATTAGTCTTATTGGATTTTGTGAGAAGTTTATATTGACTGTGTTTATTTAAATTCAGAAATTTAGGAGGACAATGCGAGCAATACAGGGTTCCCTTATTGTTGCCTCCACTCTACAGATTGTTCTAGGCTTCAGTGGCCTCTGGCGTAATGTCACAAGGTTGGTCCATTACATTAATTACTGTAATAAGCTATTGTGAATCTGCTCAGGCCATGCACTCATTTGTTTTTTCTTCTTCACTACGAGTCTTGATTCCTGTCATCCATCAACTCATTGATATTTTCATTCCTTTAGGTTCTTGAGTCCAATTTCGGCTGTTCCTTTGGTAGCTCTAACTGGTTTTGGGCTTTACGAGTTTGGTTTTCCAGGGGTAATTATTCTCTTGCGGATTGAATTTATTAACACGCCCCAAATCTTTTTCTTATGGCTACATGACTTTAACCATGTCCTTGTGGTTGCTAGGTTGCCAAGTGTGTGGAGATTGGACTGCCACAACTTCTTATTCTAGTGTTTGTTTCACAGGTAATTTCATCGGAGCTTTATGCATCCAGTTAGTCGTTAGAATTTTAATCGTCCTATGTAGTCTCTTCACTTTTTTTAATTTTTATTTCTCTGAAGCCTTTTGGCTCATGATCTTTATTGATGCAGTATATGCCCCATGTAATACACTCGGGAAAGCATGTTTTTGACCGTTTCGCAGTCATATTTTCGGTGGTGATTGTTTGGATTTATGCCCATCTTCTCACTGTGGGAGGGGCCTACAATCATGCAGCGCCAAGAACCCAAGCGAGCTGTCGTACTGACCGTTCAGGGCTCATTGATGCTGCTCCATGGTAAGTTTGTTCTGTTTGCCTAGCCAGGTGCTTTATCCAACATTTTTGTAGTGATAACTGTTTGACTGTAAACATTTTAGATTTCCATATGCTATGGACTTATGGTGTTGTGATATGAGAATGAACAGAAATGGTTAATATAATTTCTATTTGACTCTTTTGACATAGAATATTTAGTTATATCTGAGATATATTTGGATCTTTTAGAGTAAAGAATTCTGTGAGTTTATTTACAAACACAACATGGTGTTGTGTGATAATTTAGCCTGTACTTGTTTTTGCAGGATAAGAGTTCCATATCCTTTTCAGTGGGGAGCTCCATCATTTGATGCTGGTGAAGCCTTTGCTATGATGATGGCTTCCTTTGTAGCACTAGTAGAGGTTTGTTTTCTCTTTTCAATTATTATTTGTATGCTAATAATTGAGATATAGCATAATTCTTCATTGTTTAGTTTGCTTTTGTTATTCTCTTCCCTTATATATCTTACTAGTCATCTCATTGACAAGCTGTTAAAAAAGAAAATTAGTTTAGCTATTTTTATTGAGAACTGCTTCATACCATCTTGCTAGTTTAGTACAAAGTATCATAAAAAAGGTTGTGTATAGTATTTCTTTGAATATATAGCTTTCATCATATAATATTGTATTCCTTATGATTTTTTTTATTTCGCTGCTTCAGAATGCTTTCATGTAGATTATTTGGACAAGTTTTCATCATCTGAGCCTTGTTTTCTCCTAAATTGTTTTTTGTCTAATACGGTTATACCTCGAATGGCATATCAGTCAACTGGTGGCTTTATTGCGGTGGCAAGGTATGCAAGTGCAACTCCAATGCCACCTTCTGTCCTCAGCCGTGGTGTTGGTTGGCAGGTAACGTCAAAAGCTTTTGTTTTCATATTTTATTTAGATGGAGTTTGACATTGCTGAATATAAGGTTATTTGGTGCATTCTCTGCTCTTATCATCCATGTATTGGAAGATCATTCCCTCACTGCCTATCAGGAAAAAAAAAAAATAGTCCCTGTGTAACTTCACATGTTGTACATGTATTTTCACCAAAAAGATAACCGGCTTCCTGATGTGTATTAAATTTTTATACGATTATCTATCGCGTGACATTTTTTTGAAGGGGCTTAGTAGAAAGCATAGTGTTCATGGTGTGATTCTCTATTTCCATATATGATACCCCAGAACCTTACATGTGCCTTTTTCCTTAACCCAATTCCTCAGATAAGATGAAATGAAATAACAGAAACATTTTGTATCCTCATTTTCTGGGTCCAGAATGATTGCATGAATTGATGTTCAAAACTACTTGACTGTTTCTGGTATCAGGGTGTTGGCATATTACTGTCTGCTTTGTTTGGAACTGTCAATGGATCCTCAGTATCCATGTAAGACTTCTAACAAAGCCTTCCTGCCATATGTGCTCATTGATCAATTGGAGAAATGTAAATATTTCTGTGTTAATGTCTCATTTTGCTTGACTTCTCCGCAGAGAAAATGCTGGTCTCTTGGCCTTGACCCGTGTCGGTAGTCGTCGAGTCGTTCAAATATCCGCGGGTTTCATGATTTTCTTCTCCATTCTAGGTAAGTTCCCGATGCATGGTAATTTCTTTTCAGAACATATAAATTGAGGTATATGTAAGTTCTTGACCAACTTCTCTTAACCGTGCAGGGAAATTTGGAGCAGTTTTTGCTTCGATTCCAGCTCCCATAATTGCTGCCTTATACTGTCTTTTCTTCGCTTACGTGGGTACGTTCACTTTTCTATTCAACAGGCCAAAAAGGAACATGTTCCGGTTTATTCTCTACCGTTTTGGTTCATGATATTTTCGTTTTCAATATGAGTGTGCAGGTTCTGCAGGGCTTAGCTTTCTCCAGTTCTGCAACCTCAACAGCTTCCGCACAAAGTTCATACTAGGCTTCTCCGTGTTCATGGGCTTGTCCGTGCCTCAGTATTTCAATGAATACACCGCCATTAACGGATATGGCCCTGTCCACACCGGAGCAAGATGGGTATATTAACATTCCCTACTTACCCTTCCATCTATCTTAATGTATTCATGGTTAATTATGTTTTTTCTTCTTGCTGAGCAGTTCAACGATATCATCAACGTTCCATTTTCATCGGAAGCGTTTGTTGCTGGGTGTGTGGCGTACTTTTTGGACCTGACCTTGCACCGCAAGGACGGGGGGATCAGGAAAGACAGGGGCAAGCATTGGTGGGACAAGTTCCGATCCTTCAAGGGGGATACAAGGAGCGAGGAGTTCTATTCCCTTCCCTTCAACCTGAACAAGTACTTCCCGTCCGTGTGATCAAAAACTGAGGTGATACCGTCAAGTTGCTGTTCAATGTGAATCTTATCTCGGAGCGCACGCAATAGCATATTATAACATTATAGTATCTTGTTATCTACCTTATTGCCTACTTCTCTATAGGGATTGTGTTAGGAACAATTGTTTTAATTGTTTTTTGTTGCTGTAAATCCAGTGGGAGAAAAAAAGGATATGAAGTTGCAATGAAGCAGTTCTAATTGTGTTTTGATTATTGCTTGCTTCTGTGTGGCCTTAAATTAGAGTGTGAGCTCATTTGTTTGTGCATTTACTGATCTTGTTTTGTGTTTGTGCAATATGAGTTAAAGTGATGTGTGGAAAATGTTGGAATTGTCATATACTATTTTTTGTAAGCTTTCCAGGTTAGGTGGTGAAGAGCACCTCAAATTGATGTGAGTCAACAACCTCACCTGATCATTCATCACTTTGTACCAATACCAACAGTAGCACATTTTGGAACCAATATACTTGAGCAGTCTGCATTTATCTTCTTGTGGACTACAGATCACATTGAGTCCTGGTACCCTTAATTAGGGGTGGACACTTCAAATCTGGAACCGGTCCCTAATCGAAAAACTGAAACAGTGGTTAATAGTTCGGTTTTGATTTTAAATTTGAGAGAATTATTCAATTTCAGTTTGGTTATGGTTTCTGCAAGTTAAAATCGTCGGGTAATCGACAAGAACCGAACAGGTTCACGTCGCCACATGTCTGTATCTCGTCCACCCACATATATTATTATTTTTTATCTTGGTTGCAAACTGATGCAGCGTACGTGGTTAGGAAGAACTCTTTATCAAAATTTGTTGATTCTTGCGAATACCGAAAGTGATAGAGATTTGAGAGAAACCTCGATTTTTTTATTAACTACTAAATAACATAAACGTCTGACAGTGCTTAAATAGCCAAAACCTAATTGTAGAAAATGAAATCCTGACCTTATTGGAAAAAGAAAATAAATTATAAAAATTGTCTCGGAACTTAGGAAATTGCGATTTACCCCCAAGATGATCTCGGATGGCCGAAATCCATCGTACCTCATGGCAAAGCGATGAGTTTTGCTCAAAACGCCGTTTCTGCCCAGAAAACACTAGTCTTTTGTCGAAATCCGACACTTTCCTGATTTATACTGCATCACAAACTTTATATTTTGATTGGATTGTAAAAATTAAATAACATTTGGTTTTCGTTAGTAATTGTACAATTGCAATCTTAATGTATTTTACCATCAACCGAGATTAAATTCAGCCTATAAATTAAGCATGGATTTAAGATCGAAGTCTAAATTAGTCCCAAATGGATAGAACCAGAATCGAACCAGTCAAAACCAAACATAAAATCAAACAGTTTCTCACATAGTCGTTTCGGGTTTGGTTTATATATATTAAGAACCGGGATATTCGGTTTGGGTCGGTTCCGGTCTGGAACCGTGCCTACCGGTTAGGTAAGGGTGGATCCTCTAGATATAGGTTTGTGTAAGGGGATATATTTACTTGACAATATTAGGGTTTTTGAAATCTAAGCAAAGCTTAGGATTGATCTTTCTATCATGGTGATATGAAATATTATTTTTCTAATAAAACATGATCCCCTAAAGTTATGCTTAGGGATGAAGTGAACATTATAATATAAGAAGTTATCAAAATCAAATTCAAGTGGGACATGTAAGGGTTATGAAAAAAGTTTTTGCTCACTGTATTATATAATTCTATATGAGATACAAAAAAGCATATTGTATGTAAAATTTGATTTTTTTTCCAAAAATGCCTAGATAAAATAACTAAATCAATTTTGAAATTATGAAAACCCTACCAACATTAAAGGATCCACATTGGATGGTCAATGAGATGGTCAACAAAGTGAAGCTGGCCAATATGTTATTTTATTTATAACTTAAATTATTTGGAAGGCATGCCTTGCCCTTGGTGGTGGTTCAAATTATGACAAGAATCCATGATCATAATCTTGTTTAAAAATAGGATTAAGAACTTGGTTCATGCTTAAGTGCCCAAATAAACCCTTAATGCATGAACTTATGGAATTGAAAAGAAAAACATTCTCCAATTTTTTTTTATTTCTATTATGAATTATATATGCACCTACTACTATTTTTATCAAATCATATATTTTGAGAGAACATGACTTATTATTTTTATTGCAATTGGGCTTGCTTCTGGTCTCTATCTTGTATTGTATATGGTACCTACAAAAAACAACCCATTTCCAAAAACATTTTTCTACCTTGAAAATTAAAATTCCTTCTTTTAATTTTATTTATTTATGGGGGTCCATTTATAGTCATGCTTTGAAATGTTGAAGACCAAAATGATTTTGCCCCCACCCATTTGAATTCATGAAAAGGAGGAGAGGCTGAAGAATATTGTCCACTAGTTACTCTTTTCTTGGTATCAATTAATACAAATGTTAGGGTTTTTCACATATATATATATAAAATGCATTGATGTGAAGATTATATATAAAGAAAGTTTAAGATCTTTCATATAGCATTTAATGATGAAAGTAAGAGCCTCTCTCTCTCCCTCCTTCACTCATATTAATCTAAGAGCATCTTATTCACTTGCCCACCAAACTCTTCTCACATGCTTTGCTTGCCTCTTCAACTACCATTTTTCTATTGCTTTCTCATATTTATGTCAAGTAATTACATTCACAACCATAGCCATAAACCATTTGGCCTTTATGAGGATAGTTTAGAGAAAGTGGTGTGTTAAAAAAAATACCTTAATATCAATAGTTTTTTATCCATATCAAGACCATCTCCACTCCAACTTAGTGGTTCTTATTATTTTTTATATTCTTAATTTATTTAGTGCAACCACTTGCATTAGATTGAAGTACAAATTAAATATTGAATCAAATGTTAAAACAATATTTTGAGTTGAAATTGCTATAAAATCTCTCTTTTTAAAATTCAAGACTTTCTTTTAATGAGGATCTAATCAAAATTTACCAGAAGCAAAGAGATGTTCATGTAACTTTAGAGTTAAATTCTCAAAGGTTGGAGCATATACATATTAAAGTTTTGAAATAATATACTTGTAAAGGGTATGCATGGTTATAGAACTAGACTGATTCGTGCAGCTAATGTAACTTTAGAGTTGAATTCTCAAAGATTCGAGCATATAAATATTAAAGTTTTGAAATAATATACTTGTAAAGGGTAGGCATGGTTATAGAACTAGACTGATTCGTGCAGATAATCGAACCGATGGAATGGTTTGTAAATTTTAGTTTGTCTATGGTTCTTAATTTTTCAATTTCAATTCTTAATTCGAGACCGGTTTCGGTCAAAAAGAACACCCTAATATTTGTACCATATGCAATAAATTAAGCATGAGAGATTTTTAATAGTAATCATTAAAGTGTTACTTGAAATAACATGATTTAAAATCAAAAGAATTTATTTATTTTTGAAACCCAAACTTTATGAAAGTATTGGGGCAAACAGATTGAAAAACTACATCAAGAGTTGGAGGGACAACCCCTACAACGGACTCCAAGATAAAAGAAAAAAGAGGAAGATTAGCAACCCTATAAACAAAATTGACCGAAACAAACGGAAATAGTTAAAGCAAAAAAGCGCAATCAAGTAGAACTTCTCCCACTTTGCAGTTCGGAAACCACCAGAACTGAATCAAGTTGACAATCTGACACAATCCAAACCCAATATGATAGCTCATCGAATGACCTCTTGTAGTGTAGACTTAATGCCTCCATCTCAATTGGTTGGAAAAACCCTGTGAACCTCTTACATCATACACACACAAAAAAACAATCATTATATTCTGGAGACACGCCAAACCACTTTAAATCTAACACACACACAACCCCCACTTTACCAAAATCCATAATCTCAAATCTAAGATGTAAACACATATATAAATCTGACTTTTGATCATTCTGTGGAAATCGAAAGCATGCGAATCATGAAACCCAAACATGAGATTTTGTTTTTAGATTTGGACTCAAAATTTATAAACCCAAAAACAAAGATGGTCCCGCGAGCATAGGAGCACCTAAATCCTGGAGCTCCACCGCCTCCTCCTTGGCCAGCGACGACGACGTTAGGGACAGCACCACCGGAGCCCCGTCGTAGACCTCCATGTCAAAGAAGCCAGGGAGCTTCTTCTCCCTCCTCACATCGTTTCTCATCGAACGACGATTCCTCCTGCGACGACCTCTGCGACAACTCCCACTCCTCCCCTCGTCGCCGCCCTCAAACGCCCATCCATGGCCACGGTCACCGACCCATCTCCGCCTGAGCTGCTCCAGAAACATAGAGGGGGATTTGTGGCATTTTCAAAAAATATCCCACCCACGTGATGGTCACGTGGTCGAATATTAACGACGTTAAGGTTCTGTGAGAAATTGGTAAAGTTCAGGGAATTGTCAGAACGCATTAGTGAAGTGAGGGAGGTAAGTGAAAATTGCGTATACTACGAGGGAGGCAAGTGACATTTCCCCAAAAAAAACATCACAAAAACATATCGAATCTTAAGAAAACGAGACCTCCTAATTTGATGTATTTAATAAGTCTGTCCAATGACGTTAAAGAACTAACAAGACCATGTAGTAGTAAAAAATGTCTTTAATACATGTATAATAATAATTATAAAAATCTATAAAATTGTAAATATTAATGATTGAACAAATATAAGTTTTACCACGTAACAAAATTTTCAATTTCAATCAGGTTCCTTTCATCAGAGCCAATTTTGTGTACAATTATGATACATAGATTTTAGGGTTGCTTCAAAGTGAAGGTACAGTTATTTTCCCAATATATTACTCTTGTTTTTGAAGAGGTCTCCACAAGGGTCAAAATTGCATGATCGAGCATAGGTGAGTTCTCTTTAGGTCAAGCAAGCCCTAACCACAAAAATAAATAAAAACCATGTGAATATGCTATTTTCAATGTGTCAAGCACTTAATTTATGGAGTTAACTTGCATCTTAAAGTCATGTGTTTTAATTAGGGCTTCAAAATCAAGATACGGGAAAGTACAATTTGGCATGTGACTCCCGTCATTTCACATGACTTGGAAATCCATGTGCTTCCTATCATTTTTAATTAATTAATTAACTATTATATTATATTAAATTAAATTAAACTAATCATTATACTAGCTTCGATAATACAATTGCAGAACTCATTCCAGCTATGCTCACATTTTAATATATACTTGCTAATTATGAATTCTCATATGCTTTTAATATTAACACAAGAATAAATAATATAAAATAGTAATTTATAATGGTATTCTTATTTTTTTGTCAAAAATAATTTCTCATTTGAGCAGGGCAACATTACAAAAAAAAAAAAAAACTGTACCATCAAGTTTTAACGTTGAAGTGATTTACGTCGACAAAGAATCTCTATAATTGTAAATTCTAATTTTGCCGAACAGTTTGTCTTAACCAAACTTTCAAGAAAACAACCGTACAAACTGGTACCGGCTGATTCCAATATTAAGTCATGATTCGATTCAAAACATATCTAACACTGACTCGTATCTTTAATTAACATCGTAATTACAACTCCGTGACCTCAACATAATATATTTTGAGGAAAACAATAATGCTTAGAAAGTTCTCAACTCAACTCATATCTTGCAATAAGAAAATGGTGGCATACCTAATAATGCCAACAGTTGTTCTTGGTAAAAGATAAGAGAAAAATCCATAAGCCAAGCCATAGGACCCTACATGTCAAGGAATCAAAGGTCAAAACAAAATGTGTAAATAGGTACAAAAATAATCAGGTAAGTGATAATAGAATAAAATACAGAGGGAAGTACATAATAATGGGAGGTAATGACTTGTGAGTCATTGGATATGAGAAAAGAGACAGAGGAGTTTATAGGCAAGTGGCTCCACATATTGATCTGTATCAATTGGGTTTGTTCCCAAAATCTGATAAACCAGCATGGAAGCTTTGTCATGGTCCCCTCTCCACTCCACAATAATCTTTATATGCCATTGCACTCCAAATTAAAAGTACACTGCCTCTCATTCTGCTTCTTCCTCACCCACCTATATCATCAACTGCAATATTATTGCTGCTGCTTCCTTGTAAAAAAGCATGTCCACTCCATACAGACATACAGACAAGGATTTTCATTATTGCTGTAAACTTCTCCTTTTTACTCTGTCCCAAGGGCAGGTACATATTTCTAAAATAGTACTAAATTATGATTTTGTTTCATATATCACACCTTTGAGTTTGAGAAACCACACTATTCTAGTCCCCTAAACTTTGGGGTCACTAAATTTAGTTCCCAAACTTCTAAAATCAGGCTAAATAATATGTGTCGTTAGTCAAACCGTTAAATATGTCTGTTCTTTTGATCGACAATAATTCAGGAAATCCTCCTAATCCACCAGATTGTCTAAGTTTGAACTCAAGAACATACATTTGTTTAGAATTTTTTCATACTTACCATTGAATAAAATGTGACATTCTAAAATTATTTTCCAGCATACACATAATGATTAACTTTTGAAACTTTAGGGATTGAACACACCCAATATAACCTCAAAGGACTGAGCTTGTATTAACTTTAATGATCAAAATGTGCAATAATTCTATAAAAATGACAACACTAGTACTTTAAAACCCACATTTCAATAAAACAAAAGAAAGTTTTGAATCCTATATTCAAACAAAACAGACATTTTGAATACCATTTTTAAATATTTCCTCACATTTTCAACCATAAACCTGCATTAATATAACACATGGATCAAGTTATGCATCAAAACACAGTCTGAAACTTTAAATGCCACATGAATACATGGGAAGAGATCACAGTGATTCTACAGTGATATGCAGCAGCAGTATATTAGGATCTCCCTCTCATTCTCACCTCTCCAAAAACTATGCAAAACATTAATTATATTTTCTTGGGAAGAGAATCCCGTGTTTTAGCCATTAATACCCAAATCTGAATCCCTCATTTCCCATGCAGAAGAAACTAATCTGATCTCACCCCAACTTGCCCACTCTCATTTGGATAAGGCGTGCCTCTCACACGCCATGATTGGGTGCTTGGAGCATATTTGCATCTTCTTAGTTCTTACACTCTCTGCCCTATTTCTGTGGTCCTCACTATACTCACTTCTGGGGGTAAGTACCTTATTTAAGATTGGCATTTGGGACCATTTTTAGGTTCCCTCTCATGGATCACAAGCACCCATCACATTCTTTTCACCTCTTCTTTTCCGGTCGACTCGAATAATCTTCTCCAATAATGGATAGTTTTTTTCCCTAGTGCTCACTTCGAGTTGTGTGATTTGGACTTCACCCGTATGACCATTTCCGCGGTATCAATTCGAATAAAAAAAACTCCCTAGTGCTCACTTCGAGTTATGTGATCTTGACTTCACTGGTATGACCATTTCCGTAGTATCAATTCGAATGATTTTTTTTCCTAGTGCGGACTTTGAGTCCAGAGATTTAGACTTCACTAGGAAGTGGACTGTTTTTGTGAATCTCTGTTATCTACTGGGATTGGTCTGCTCTTAAAAAATCAGAATTTCTCCTAATTCTTGAACAAGTACTGTGATAAGTTTGGCGCGTGAATGTCACGTGACATTAATCGCGCGTGGTTTCACATTGTTGCTACAGTAGCAGCTTATGTATTACACGTAAGCGCTCAGGGAACAGAGACTGTACATCCAGGTGACGTGTCAACCACAGAAAGGATCAACGGTGATAGACCTATTTGAGGGCCACAATCAGCTGCTCCTACCCTTTATCCAGTTCTATACTAAGACCAATCATAACCTACCACGTCACCCATTTCACCATCATTTGTTCCACTGTGTGCTCACACACGCCATGAACCATAATGACGCATGACCATTATTTTCTTTTCTTTTTTTCAGCTTCCATGAGCTCAAGAATAAAAAATTAAAAACCATTTTAGCTATTTTAAAAAAAAAATTACCTCATAAGGATTTGGTGAGTGGTGGGCTATAAAAGAGGCATGCTTGCTTTGCTTCACATCTCTTCCTTTCTCAAGCTTGCTTTGCTTGTTCTGCTTCTTATATCACTATTCTCCTTCAAAGCTCAAGCTCTGTACCTTGTTCAGCTTCTCTGGAACAGAGCAAAAAACAGAAAACAGAAATGGGAAATTGTCAGGCAGTTGATGCAGCAACTCTAGTGATACAACACCCAGGTGGGAAAGTAGACAAATTGTTCTGGCCTGTGAATGCTAGTGAGATCATGAAGACAAACCCAGGTCACTATGTTGCTCTTCTCATCTCCACCACCCTCTGCCCTGACAAGACCACTCAGAACAAGCCCGTCCGGGTCACCAGGATCAAGCTCCTCAGGCCTACTGATACTCTGGCTCTTGGCCAAGCTTACAGACTCATCACTGCACAAGGTTTGTTTTGTTTCTTGGCTTTCTGTATATGTTGAATTTGATATATATGAGTATGGAGTTTTGAGTCTAATTTGTGTGGTTCTTGGGTTTTCAGATGTTATGAAGGGTCTTGGGGCAAAGAAGCAAGCAAAAATGATGAAAGCTCTATCTGAAACAGTTGAGAAGCTTCCTTCAGGGGTGCAGAGTGCCTCAAGAAGATCTGAAACAAAGAAAGAGAATCATCATAATCATCAGGTAGCTTCAATATGCATTTTTCCGCAATTTAAAGAATAATCTTATGTAATTATGGGCAAGTGTTTATTAATTATAATCATATTAATGAAGGAGGTTGTTGAGTCTAATAATACCATAAATTTCAGGTGACTGGACATGAAAGAAACCAACAGAGGTCAACTCCATCAACCAACAGCTCTGGTGCCACAGCAAGGCCAAGAACATGGCAACCTTCACTGCACAGCATATCAGAGGCTGCAAGCTAATCTTGCCATGTGCTTAGATAGAGAAACAAATGGATTCTTCAAATCTTGCATCTCAGAAAACAAACACACTAGATTCATGGAGATGTGAGCACTTCAAAGAGCAATCTGAGAAAACAATAGAGCTCCTTGGTGATGAATATTCTTCTAGTAACCCACATCCTTGTAATTAATATCATTTTCTGTAATGGAAGTAAATTTTACATAGAAATTAATCTTAGTGTCATGGTTGTGCAAGTTCTCTTGAGATATTAGCTTAACATTCAAATCATCAATTAGAGAGAGGGTGTAAGAACTAAAAAGAAGAAACAAATACTATACCAAGGTCAAAAATTGAAGTTTTGGTCAACATACATAGTAGATACCTATATATAGACTACCACTTTAGGTAGCATTATCTATAATGGAACAATTGAAACTATGTTGTAGATAGGCATGCAATACCAGCAGCTATGCTTTTGCTCATAACACTTCATTATTCAGGGATCAGATATGCTCATCCTACAACTTATAATTCAAATAACATATTTCTATAATTTGGAAAACTTTGCACAAAAGAACAAAAAACTGCTTCAGAAGCTACCAAAATCCAGAAATAACAGTGATGGTGGGTCTGATATGGTTACTGGTGCTCAATAGATCTATTGTGTTTAAGCAGGGAAAAAGTGTGTGGAAACATTTCAAGCAGAGAGGCAATTCCTTTTTCAATTGTGAGAAAGATGATGTCATGTGTAATTGAGTTGAGTGGTGGAAGTGAACTGTGTGCCTAAAACACATCATAGTTTCTCGAAACCAGTGGAAGTACTAATTATTGTTTCAGCATGCCAAAACCAGTTTAGCAGTAAAGAAAAATTAGAATCTCTTACCTGAATGATGATGGTGTCCCTGAGCACATGCTAGTTAAGAACCAATCAATAATTATTAATTCCACCCTTAATTTCATCATGACAGTCAATGTATGAGTTACCTACAAAAACCTGTGTGGTCAAGCAGCAATGATTAAGCTACATGAAGCAAATTATCTCCCTCATAAATATAATTATCCTCTATTCTGTGGGAGCTGCAAGATCTTAGGCAATATTTTACTAAAGAGCGCATTTCTAAGGCTTGCTTGCTTGCTTGAACAGTCACACTAAGTTAGCTAGAGAATTGTTTAGTAATGCAGTGATAAAAGGGATGCTCATTATGAAAGGTTGGGTGCTCTCTTTGTGCTGAATATAAAATTGGTGGCCAGAGTATAACTTTCTTAACTTAGAATCTTCCCACTTCCTAAGTCTCTATCAATCCCTATTGCTTACCAAGAGCAATAAGTGTGTGAAAAGAAAATGTAACCACTGTCATGTAGATTAAGTGTTTAGTCTTCGCGGTGCCTTGCCAACTAAACCTTCATGATAATCCCATCACTGCATAGACACCCACTTTTCTTTTGCTGGATAACTGTGACGCTCAAGTTGATTATGCATGCGCATTTAACCAAAAAGGAAACAGAAAGAGCGGAAAGGTGATCATGCTTCGTGCATGCATCGATTTGTTCCAGATATTAAGTTTGTAAGATAGCGGGAAAGTTAAAGCACAAAAAATAAGCAAATCAAACTTGTCAGGCTTATTAAGGCAACAGTAATATGCTTTGATGTGATTGTGACTTAAGTAAGAAAACTATAGTCCAATAAGACACCAAGGAGCTTAATAAGATATGCATCAAACATTAAACTGCACAAGATGAGAGGAAAGTAGCAAGAACCTGCAATTATCTTGTCTGTGCATTTTTGACTTTGAGATAATTATCAAACTGAACATTTTCAGTGCAAAAGTAGAATCTTTCTCATTACCACAGCATCAAATGTTCTTTTCTTTTCATGTTCCATAGCAGCTCAGGCCAATGCTGGTAAAGCAAAAGATGGCTTTTCCATTTCTTTTCCTTAGTTAAAATTGTATTGCTCCACTTAGTAGAAACTTTTGTGTAGGACATCTGCAAAACAGCTCACCATGAGAAATTTTTATTGTTAGAATGAAAAAAGATGTGCATAGAATTGTTCTGTGTGGGGCATCAACCATTTGACATAGTTTACCAAACACATAAGCCTTGTCTCTATTCTAAACAATCATTGAGAGCATAAAATGAGAGGTTACTGGGTTGTGCAGAAGTGACCTCTTTTTCTGATTTGCAATCTTGGCTGTACCTGTAGAGTTGTTGTATCCACACATCCTTCTTCACAACCCAACCTACCAATAAATTTTCGATGGAAACAACTTTTGACAAATCGTACAAGGAATGCTTCCTAACCTCGTCTAGCATAATCCTAAACTTTGACTTAATCTGGGTCTTTCTTGTGACGGTCTCATCAGCAACGTGGTATCACTCCATATTAGATCGGGAGAGGAACATCTCAGTTGAAAGTAACATGTTCAACTTGTGTGTCTTACATTTAAGTGTGAAAGGACTGACAACTACCAGCAACCATGATTCTTCTTGGTAGGTGTGGAACCAAAACAATGTCCTCCAAAACTGAATTTGCCAGTCTTGACAATGTCCTCCAGTTTCTCACAACCTGAATCAGGGTCTCAATAGCTGATTTTTCAGTTTTCCAAGAGGCTACCGACTCTTCTTATTAAGCCTCTTTGAACGTTTCTTGGCTCTTCGCATTTTTATCCGAGTAATGACCGAGTTGTGACTCATACATAGGATACGATTCGTTCTTCAGGCTCATCAGCTTCCTCATTTCAGTAACCCTCTTAAACATCATTGAAATTCAGTTGCTTGATGTACTTATGACACATAGCATCAAAATCAAATGCTCTTCTGAAGCATCCAGGTCAATCAGATCAAGATTAAAAGAACCATCTTGCTTCCAAATGATATAACAACAGCAAACATTTCAAACCCCTAATACTGAGCTCCACTAGCTTCACATTTTCAATGAACCTCAACCCAGAAAGCCTCATGAACATACAATCTTAATACAATGACCGTAAAGCCATAGAATATCTTTCCTACAAAATCTTTCAAAAAAAAAACCCCTATATGCAGTCCACATTTTAATATGTATCAAGAACAGCCTCACATAATAATACACTTTTTACCTCTATCCAACCCAAAACCAGACCATTTCAAAATGCTATTTTGCACAAAAGGGTAAAACAAAACCGAACAATTTCCCCATTTCTGCATATTCACTTCAAATTCAGTCCACGTCTGAGCGTGTCTCATTCAAGCATTTCATCGAACACTTTCTGGGCATCATCCAATCTCACAAACGCAACACCCATATTAACCAATGATCTTCTCCTCCATTCAGATCACAAACAAACCCAATCTCCGATCATTTAAACGCAAATATGGAACCATAATGAAAATTTAGCCGCTCTACAGAAGCAACGATCATGGCTTTTCGGTTTAACTCAGAAAATGGCGGTTGAGGTCACCGATTGATATTCCATCAGTGATTGAGTAGCCTTTTATAAGCTTCGCAATTGGGCTTTGCTTGGGTCTAAATGTTGATTTCGGCCCATGAAAGAAAAGCCCATTAACTTGAACAAAAGTGAAAACACATGAAGCTTCAAACCAAAGAACAAAAAACAGGACAATTGTGCCTCCAACATCAATACATGGTTTATTCAAACAAACACAATGATGCTAATTATTAGTTACTCAAAGCTCACACTCAAAAAAATAGCAAACCATCAAAGAAACAAGATCACCTTATCATGTTAAAATCTAATCCACTTAAAATCAAACCCAACCCAATAAATAAAGACATCAAAATACTTATCAAGCGGCGACGCGATCGATCCACATTCTGCTCACACTCTCCTTCAGCAATATTGTTGTTGTCGTCCTCATTCAGCTGTATCTGTATCTGTTGTGGTAGATGTGGATGTGGCTGTTCCATTCTCAGTCTCCACTGCTTTGACATCTTCGTGCTTGTCGAACTGGCTGAAATTGCCCTTCACAAAGAAGAGTTGGGCATGGTGGTGTTTGCAATAGAGACGCTGCTCGTGGGCTACATAACTTGACGGGGTAAGCATGCAACCTCCGTGCGTGCACTTGAAACACGACTTGTGGTACGCCGTGCCATCAACTGGAACCTGAAAGAAGCTCCACGCAGCAGTTACTATAAATGTTGAGGATTCACATCCCTTAAATAATACAGGGAAAATGGCAAAAACATGCTCTATACTATCACACTTATACAAAAGGGTGTTGTGTATATTGTTAATGACAAAAATGTGTTCTCAATTTTGATTTTTTGTGTAACATGTTTGTAAATGGCGAAATTGCCCTTAACATTCATGATTATTTTTTTACAAATAAATGTTTTTTAAAAAGTTTTTTTCTGAAAATATCCTTTAACTAAAATTTGTATAATCAAACTTTGTAATTTAATTTTTTAGTAAAATTATTTCTCAAACTGTTTTATAAAAATCTTGTTTCTAAATTTCATGGGCAATTTCGTCATTTTTGTTCAAGTACACACATTTTGCACAAAAAATCAAAGTTTAGAGCACATTTTTGTCATTAACAAAGAACACAGCACCATCTTGCATAAGTGTGATAATATAGAGCATGGTTTTGCCAACAATATATTATGGATTTATCATGTGCTAAAGAGAAATTAGGATGAAATGGGCAATAATATGTGAAAATTAGAATAATTTTAGATTGATTCATTACCTTCTCAAGTGGGTAAACAGTTTTCTTGCAGGCTACGCATTTGTCTTGAGTTCCACCGAACATATTTGAAAACTTGTTGCCCTGCGAAATTCCTCTTTCATTTTTGGCTCCAAACATATAGGACCGAAAAAATGGAAAATACAAAGTTGCAGAACATATACATACCTGATCCGCAGATCTCTCTCTTACAGTTTTTGGTGCACCTAAGAAGGAAAGAGAAGAGCACGAATAAGCTTGAATAATAAGATAATGGAAGAGGTCGATAAAATAAAATTAACAAAAGCTAAACACCTTCAAAACTCTTATCCAAGCTGCCGGTCATCTTGAACAGCTGGTCAAAGTGAGGCATGCAGTACAGAACACCCTCAAATGAGCTATAGTTGGACAGCTGCAACAACAAGAGAAGATGAAAAACATGGATACATACAGATGACACTAGACGATAATATGAATATGATATACGAGATACTACAAGAGAATATACACAGTAGAGAATACATATAGGAACACTACGTGTGAACAGCATGACATTATCTGGATATATATACAAAGGCTAGCATAGGCCTGCTCGTGTCTCGGGCTCTCCAATCTTAAGTATTCTTAAGAATCAAAAGTTTGGTGCTCCCTTGCTTCTACACAGCAAGGTCTTGAGTCCAAACCTTGATACACACATTGCCAAGCAAAAAAAAAATCAATTTCAGGCTACTTTGGCAAACAACACTATTCTGTGTGCGGCTAGGACAGGCTCGTCATGATGAATTAGTTGCTTGAACATGAAAATACTTGGAATAGGCGCAATCAAGTAAGCAACACATAGCAGTTACATGTAATGGAAATAATCCACTGGTGATTGCAAGCTTGGAAGATTGGAGAGCATCAATCAAGATGCTCTAGAGAAGGGAAACTATATGCTTTGCTAAGTTAGAGACGACTATGAATGACAATGAAGATGGCGAGCAACTTCCAGTGGACACATGCAATGATCAAAGTAAATGGCTCTCAATCTGTGGGCAACAACATAAGTTTGTTGGTGAACACGTCCAATGAAACACCTCTGATTCTACTTAAGACAGAACATTTATCATGATTATAATACAAACTGAAACCAAAGCTCCAAACTAAGAACCACAATAGATAAACGATTCTTCTTTTCATTACATTCCTACGTAACTGATTAGGAACTCAATTATGAACCATACTAGTGTCTGTATCCTCAAACAAGAAAAGGTCAAAATAAGGGTAAGAATGAAAAAGGAAGCAACTTCCAATCTGGGTTCATCATAAATTCTCAAAATCAACATCATGATCATCAGATGTCAGTCTCCCACCTACCCATCATCAACCAACATGCAAAAACAGAACCAAAACACTGCAATCAAGCTCTCAACCACCATAATTCAAGCAAACCCACCAACCCAAGATGAAGCAGAAAAAGGACTAAACAAGAAAGTGACAGTGACAGCCAAATCAAATGTATGAAGAAACAAAAAGGTCAGAAAACAGAAAAAAGAAGCACAAAATCAAGAGGGTTTTGGGTAGTGAGACCTTGAGAGTGCCCTTGCAGTGGTGGCATCTGAAGCAGGCCTTGTGGTAGACCTTGTTGTCAGCTGTGAGCTGATCAATGAAATAGACTGTTTTGTCACAAGCCAAACACTTCTGGGTTGTTCCTCCATAAGTCGCCATAGCTATCTCTGATCAGATCCTCAACCCCTTCTCCTCCAAAAACACACAGAACCCAGAAAAAGGAACAATCTTGAATTTTGATTCCCTCAGAAGACTTTTCCTCTACAGGCTGTTCTGCTTTTAGACTTGAACAACACACAGTGATGATGATTATGAATGAAAAAAAAACACGAAATGAATAATCAAGCTGTCCAAACAGGGGTAGTTTCGTAAATATTGAAGTTAGTATTGGGTGGCAGCACCAAACCTCGATTGAATTACCATAATACCCTTTCACGACACGTGTCAGTTAGTGTATTAAGCTCTGGTTAGTGAATATTTAGCACATAGATTTGAAAAAATCACGGATTTTGCGAAGTTGGGTTTTCCTTAAACGTGGTTTATTTTTATAGGTTAATTAAATTTCTTGTCAATTTGAAGTGGACCTCCACCAGTTTGGAATTGTACTTGCTTTAATTATTTTGATAATTACGTTGATTCTTTAATATATATATGCAGGGATTAATAAATTGCGTTAATGAATTGTTTGATACCTTCTTATCTGATGTTATTATTTATAATAATAAATACGTAGGGAGTAGCAAATAATTGTTAAGCCGCTTTATTCATGATAATAAATGAACATTAGAATTTCTTGCATGAGGTTGATAAGTACCATCAGTATTGTTTGTTTCTAAATTTTAGGCTGTTTAAGATTAATTGAATTCGTAAACAGATTATGGTTTAAATCATCTTATCCAAAACATTTTGGTCTTTCTATTTTTATCAAACAAAAACATAATTATAAATTATTATAAAGATTAAAATAAAAAATGCCATGAAATTCAAAAGAAATTATAGTCGTCTAGGCAGAACAATTGTTTAAAGAAGTAGAAAGAAGGAAATGTTCATGAACAAGCATTTCCCTACTGATACACACCTAAACTTAATTCTGGAAAACTAATTTTATTAATCACCAACCAGCAAAAGATGATCAAAACAGCAGAATTTTCAAGTTCAAGCATTTAAAAACAATGCACTCTTATTTAACATGAAGGCCAGATCATGAAAGACCTATAGTTGTTCCATACCAGCAAAAGCTGCACACTACTACATTTATGCTTTTCCACTCGCCTTTTTTTGAGCTTCTTCTCTCATTGTTGTTCTGACATAGATTTCATAGACACAGCCTGTGGTAATCATCAAACCTTTAGAAAGTATATCAGTATAGCAAGAATAGGAAGTGCAATCAACCAAACAACATGCCATGCACAATGCCAGCAAGGTGAACCTAAATCGTCTAGGCTCTAGCTGTTGATTGTTGTTCTCATTGCGGTTATGGCTGATTAAAAGAAACTAGATTGAGTATATACACTCGTGTATATACTGAATTATCAGAGGCCATGAAGCTTGAAGATCCACAATGACTGAATCACGCCTACAGACTAAAAACAACGCCTGTGTCAGATCTATCTAACTTATAGTCAGTTCCCTCAAAACTACGGTCATGCCATCACATTGATGACGGGAAATTAGAATTTTTATTTATTTCAGTTGTAGGTTCATATCCTACTATTTTAGGTGATGTGATGTGGGCATTCACATTTCAGACGAAATTTGCACCTAGAAGGCTCTCAAAACATAATCGAACTCCCATATCTTGTCCCCACAGGTTGAACTCTATATTTTAGTACATATAACAATATCATGCATACTATTGTTCATATTCCACTTTCAAACCTATATATTACAGTATTGTAACTGAATGTACTACATGTAGTGTCATGATTTTTATTTACCAACTGCATTTGGGATATGAGCATATGACTATATAGTCTATATGTCAAATACTGGATGAATATGAAGACAATATTGACTAGTCTATCCACGACTATCCACACAACTAGATATTTCATGAAAATTGGATAATTTCAAAGAACATATTATTTGGACAATACAACAAAGAGACTAGCATACCTGCAACAACAACAATTGTGAGAGCATCGCCGATTTTTTTAATTCGACGAACAGTATTCTTCTCTGATTTAAATCGCCTTAAAGCTGGGTCTTCTGCCAAGAGCTGCATGATAATCGACTTGAGCATAGCATACACAAATAGACTAGAATAATTGCAACTCAGAGCATATTTAGAGGATATACTACTTGAATCAACCAAGCAAACTAGCCATACTTCATATGTACAAAAATTAGTGTTCTAACAATCCCCGACTTGTCCTTCAATCCGATTTGTTTTCCAATTAATCCCCGAGAAGGCCCTCTCCGCCCAACTAGCGCCTAACGTTTTTTAGAACATTGACAAAAAAATATTCATGTATTGATTGAACAAAATACAAAAGATCAACAAAACTAATCAAGCACCATGTATAAGATACCTTGAAAAGAGAATAACTTAAACTAATTTCATCACACAAAAGGTAAATACACTATACAACTAAATTCCCCTATGGGTTTCAATTCTCAGAAACCAAAAAATTGAAATTTTAGGTCATTCAGTTCTTTAGATTCCTATCATCACAAACAAAGATTGCCCAAATGAACTTTAAACAAAATCCCTAACAAATCAGTAACCAATAAGGTGGTTTCTATAAACATAGTTTACAGAAAATACGATTGAAACAAATCAAAATACATAAAACTCATGAAGACGAGAAATGGAACTGACAGCTTTCTCGCGAGGACCTAGCTCGACGTGATATCGGCGACTCGGGAGGGAAAGCGCAGCGTCTGTGTTCTGCAGAAGCTCAATAGTTATGCAAATTGAGATATTGATATAGATCAGGTTTATGTATAAGGTGGAGAAGAGAAAGCGAGTACCTGAGAGCGAGATCTGAAGTGAGAAGCGATGGAGGTTTTGTTGAGCAAGAACGCCATTGTCGCAGAAACGGATTGAGGTTGCAGAGAGACGCAGAGCTGTGAATCGAACCAGCGATGAAGAAATGGAAGAGATGACTTTTTTATTTGCAGAGGTGGGCTTGCAGTTTCGTCAAATTGCTGGAGGTTGCCCTGGGACTTAGGGATGTCCATTTTTACCTGGCACCCGACTCACTCGACGACCCAACCCGACCCAAACCTGATTTATCCAAAACCCGACAAAATCGTGGAGAAATGGGTTAAATTGACCCAACCCGACAGGGACCGAGTCAAGTCTCGGATGACATCTGCGAAACCACCAAGTCACCCGACACCAATTAGCATCAACTTTTTTATCTGTAATAGAATTAAAGTAAGGGTTCCACTTACAATTTTCATTTGAGATTTAGAGTTTCGAATTCAAATTGATTTTAATTTTGGGTTAAAATGTATGAATTTGAAGGTTTAGGGTTAATGTTTGTATTTCGGGTTAACCCTGATTTCAATTATAATAGGATAATTTTTTTGGGCCCATCACCCGACTACACTGAAACCGGATCACCCGACACCTCTTCCAAGTCAAGTTTTGGGTATGATTTTCTAGACCCAAGACTTGTTAGGTGAACCTAAATTCGTTCGGGTCTACCCGACCCAACCTGATGAATACCCCTACTCTGTAGGGTTGTCTATTTTAAACAAGATTAAAACGGCGTTGCAGTGAATAGTGGTGTTATTTGGGTGTGGGGCTGTGTGAATATTCAGTTTAGATGGACAGCTTAAATATGAATTATCCGGTTTATACTTCAATTTAGAGTGTTTTTCAATTGAATTTTTTTGGGCTTTATTAACGTTTTATTTTAATTAGTGTAAAATTATTATACATAATTACTCTAAAAGCCGACCGAAATCTAACAATTTTTGTTTGATTTATGAAACTTTTTGGTTTTGTGGCTGATTTTTAGTTCAATTCGGTTCAAACTGAAAACCAACCGAACCGGTCGGCTTGGTTTGACAAACCAACCAAAAAAAATTCGGTTCAATTTCAGTTTGATTTCTTCAAGAACCGAACCGATCGGTTCGATTTAATTTTAATCGGTTCGATTCAAAAACCAAACCGTGAACACCCCTCAATTTCATATTCCAACATCTCCGCTCCTCAACTCTACTCTACAAGTTATCATAATATGATATATCACTACTTTCATTTATCGTGTCATGATTAACGATACTCATTGAGGCACGGAGGGGCAGCCACCACATTGGGCGGAGAATTCAAAAATTATTAATGTATTTTTGTTCGAAAATTGCATTTGTCCCACTTGAATATATATTGTTTAAATTTATTTAGAAAGTTATTTAGCCAAGTAGAAGAAAATAGTCGTATTAACCTAGAGATTGATATAAAATTAGATCATATAGTTACAAAATGTCACCGTAAGAATTAAATACCTCACCATCATGTTTACTATTATAATGAATTATCAAATTATATTACTTTAAATAATTAAATATTAACTACAATATTACGTTACTAAAATAAAAAATAATAATCTGAGCTCAAGCCTTTAGTGAGCAAATAAATCTCTTGTCATAAAATTAAGGGATAATTACACTTTACCCATGCTAAAATGACCAATTTTACATTTTACTACAGCTAAAAAAAAAGTTTACATTTTACAACAGCTAATTGCATATTTTTTACCCTTTACGCTAACGGTGTTAGATTTTGGATGGAAAATTTTCATGTTGTATGAAAAGTCGAAATTGCCCTCAATTATTAATCAAAATTTCAAATTGATGTCATTATTCATCAAATTATAATATTTATTAATAATATATAATTTATATTAATAATATTTATTAATAAAAAAATATTATTATTTATAATTATTTAATAAAAATAAAAGGAAATCATTTTTTCAGTTATAAATTTTTAATAATTAAAATTAAAAGTAAATTAATTATTATTTATTAAAATAATTTCAATTAATAGTAATAATAATACTAATTATAAATAATAATAATAAGAATTAATAGTATATTAAAACTTTCAAATAACATAACTCTCTCGTACGAGTTTTGTTTCGGGCTCATATATTATATCAAATCAAAAAAAATTGGAAGTCAACAACTTTGAAGAAAGAAGTATTTTTCTATATATTATTAATAATTGATTTAATTTTACATGATAAATAATTATTACCAAAAATATAAGTAATTAATTATTAATAACTTTTTTAACATTTTGCTCTAACACTGGTAATTGTTAGACGAATTTTTTTTAAAGATTAAAAAATTTGTCGTCGTTGGATGGAATTCTAGACAAAAACTTATTTCTTCGAAATGAATTTATGATTTGATTCGATTTGATATATTATGAGCCCGAAACAAAACTCGTATGAGTGAGTTATGTCATTCGAAAGTTTCACCATATTATTAATAATTAATATTTTTTAATTATTAAATATCAAAATAATATTAAGTTTTAATAAATAAATCTTTCATTAAAGTTGTTGATCTTTCGATTTTTTTCGATTTGATACACTACCAGCCTTAAATGGAGTTCGTATGAGAGAGTCGTGTAATTCGAATGTTTCAATATATTATTAATAAATAATATTATTTTAATTATTAATTAATATTATTTGAATTATTAATAATTAAACCGAGTATGACCGGATTTGAGTTGAGGTTGATCTTAATTAGGGAAGAAAACCCTAAGGGTATTTTGGTCTTTTTGTTATAAAATGAAAGTTTCCATCCAAAATCTAACACTGTTAGGGCAAAGTGTAAAAAAACGCAATTAGCGATAGTAAAATGTAAACTTTTTTTTTAATTGTAGTAAAATGTAAAAGTGATCATTTTAGCAGGGGAAAGTGTAATTATCCCCGAAATTAATGGGTTAAGCCAACTGAGATAACAAAATAGTTAAAAGATATTTAAAAATCAAGTTTTTGATGAAGGTCTAGGCGCAACTGGTGTTTATTTTGCTCATTTTCCAAGCATTCACATAACTCTTGTCTCTGAAATTCAATAACCTTGCTCTCAACCTTCAAGCGAACAATCAAAAAATGTCCTTCCATAAACACCCATGACTTGACAACATGGACTATGCATTGATTTGGGTTGCATTACTCAAAGACCAATGATATTAGCTCAAGCAAGGCACATTTGCATCTTAAGGTTCTGTTTTTTGCTCTGTCCAATTCAAGCCATAATTAGCAAGTATGGCCAATAAAGGAATCATAAATAGAAACCTCTTCAAAATGTAGAATCGAAAGATTTAATTTCACAACACTGCTTGGTTGAAGATTCCAACAAAATGGTGCTCAATCGATGAGCAAAACGTGCCATAAGCAAATATGACAGCACGCAATGGTAGATCTGCTGACATATTGCTTATACAATGAAACTGCACTAATTTACAAATGCTTACAACTAAACATAACACAACTTTCAAAGATTCCTTAACATAATCATAAACCCAACTGAACATACTTTAAATTCAACAAGATATATACATTAAGTATAAGAATGTTGGGGACTATAGGTGATGTAAAACATTTGCATGTGCATTTACAATAAGCTGCTCAACATCTACATTGTTTCTCTTGGAACTCAAAGGAAAACAGTGCAATCAAGCTGCCAATAGCATCTAGTCGCAGGTACTTCTAGACTTCTAATTCACCCAAAAACAAAAGACCTAAGTCAACATTCCTAAACCTGCTACATCAAGTTTAGTAGACCCCAATACCAATCAAAACTGATTACGTAAGCAAGTTCACATTAAGCTAGAAGCAGAATAAAATCACAACCAGATAAACAATCAAATAACCAAGGGCGGAAAACATAGAAGAGAAATGGGATCAAAACATTGCATAAAATTTCATAATCATAATCATCAAAACTCAAATCTCATTACAACCCACTAATTTGACTCTCCTTGAGTTCTCAAAGCTTAAATAACCAGCATATAAGTCTTGCAATGAAACTAAATGAACTAAAACCACAGACCAAATGCAAATGATATCCATCTCAGAACCCGAGCTTGGTTCGGCGCCAGTGCCTGCGCTTGGCATTGTACCTGAACACAACAAAAAGGAACATCAAATCAGTCACAAATTTCTCCAAAAGGGAATCACAACTCGAAAACAAGCACAGTACCTGATGGTGTTATCAGTCCTCATCCTAATCCAGTGAGGGATAGGCCTGTTCTGCCTCATCTTCTTGGCCAGCTTCTTCTTGATGATGAAGGTCTTGTGGGACGGCTACACAAAAATCATACCATAAATTCACAGCACATAGTAACAAAACACAAATTTATCACTACACATGATCGAATAAACAACACATACAACATTTTTCGTCTAGAAATCGAATACAGAAACACAATTCCACATCTTTTGGGAAAACGAAAAGCCCTAATAGATCTATTAGTACATATACTCAAATCGACAACATATAGACACCATTTTGATCTAGAAATCGCAGACAGAAACAGAATTCACCATTTAAAAGAAAAACCAAAAGGTCAGAACATAGCTCGATGTAAATACGAACAAGGGTGTGTGATTCAGATACAGATGGCTGAGAGAGGACTCACCATCTTGGAGATCGACGGCTGGTCGGCGAGCTGCAACAGAAACCCTAGAACACCAGAAACGAAGCTGCGCTTTATTCACTATTTATAGCGACGATAGAGAACCCATTGAAGAATACAGGTTTGGGCTAATGGGCCGGCCCGAGATTGTTCGATCAAACATAGGCCCAACTGTTTCCATGAACTGCGGCTAGGGTGTTAAAAAATAACCAAATCGAACCCCAACTAAACCTACCGATTTGGTTTAAGTCTATAAGATGATAATCGATAAAATATCGAACCGAACAAAAATTTATTTGTTCGATTTGGGTTATTTAATGCAAACTGATAAAAAACCGAATCAAACTGAAAACGATCGATTTGAACACGTGACTCGTTTAAATTATTGATATTTTTAATCAGGCCAGCAAAAAACAAGTCAGTTCATAAGTAAAAATTATAAAAATGTGAGAACTTCATGAAAATTGATTCAAGGTAAATCCAACAAAAATCTGATAAGTTAAATAAAAAGTCGAAACAATTAAAAAATGTACTAATTTTATAAAATTCGATCAAGTTAAATGTTGGGAATAATGCCTCCCAAAAGGCTTCTCTTGGTCTTCCAGGTTTTGTAGGTTAAATTGCTTTAGTGGAGGAGTTACATCCTCCATTATTAGTCATCTCTGTCTTAATGCAATATTTATTCACCTCTAATACCTTGTCTCCATCTCCCTCACCGTATATTCTTTTTGTGACCATGTTAGGGAAACAACCAAGGCTATCCATGTCTTATAAATTGATCCCTCTCAAATTGCTCTTTTTGAATCGGTTATTGGGTATTGATTTATGAAGGCAGACTCCGATACACGAGCATCAGGTGGGGGGCCAACTTGATCTAACCGAAAGATTGGTGTCAAATCAGTGGCCATTATACCATGGCGCGATAACTTTATGTTGAAAATCATTTTCCAGCCTATTATCGTTATATAGTACGAATCATAGTTCTTACACTAAATTCTGTCGATTCAATTTCGGTTTTTATTTTTCTTAAATCAAACTAATTGATTCAGTTTAAAACTGAACCAAACCAACTCAATTCGGTTTTTATTTTTCTTAAATCAAACTAATTGATTCAGTTTAAAACTGAACCAAACCAACTCAAAGTTGCGGCGCAACAGATCAACGTTATTTTTTAAACTTACAGCCAATCACGTAATGCCACTTGGCAGGAACTGATGTAGGAAACTCCTAATGTTACTTGGCGAAGAACTTTCCTTAAACCCCAATCCCTCTCTCTCTCACTCTCTCAGAACAAAATTCAAATCGAAAACCCTATAAATTTCCTTTATATAGCTTCGTCTTCTTCTTCACTATCTCTCCCTCAATCGGCCAATTCGATCGACCCTTCCGATTCTTCAACCTCGCTCCCTGATCGAGTCGAACCTGTGTTACTCTCCTTCCCAGCAAAACATGCCTCCTCGCAAGCCCAGAAAGACTGCCGGAGCCGGCAATTCTCCGCCGCCGGTCGTCTCCGAGCCCCAACCCAGTAAGTTATATTTCCTCTTTTTACCTCAAATCTCCTTCTATTTGGTGTTCTTCGTTCCATAGATTGTGCTTGTTGTTTGTTGATCAATTTTATACTAGTTCATGTTTTTTGAGGTTCTGGTGCGATTTTGAATAAAGGGTTAGTGCCTTTTGATGGAATTGAGTTGAAATTGGGTGTTTGTTGGTGTAATTGGATGAGCTATAAATTAAAAATTAAAAGTTCATATGGTTAGATTTTGATATGAGGCATGTCCTGACTTTATATATAATTGGTGTTTGAGAAGAAGCAGATTCTGTGTTTGTGATTAGACTGATATCACTCACAAAGTCCCTCGTCATAACAGGTTTGTTAGGGATGAACCTTATTGTAAAAGCCAGTAAGGTTATAGAACTGATCGGGGCAGTAATACATGCTTATTATGCAGAAAGGGTTAATTTACGCAGTACGATTTCTTGGTACTTGCTCTGGTGTTTATTCGTAAGTTTTTGCTATTGATCTTAATTATGCTGTCACTTTATAATAACAGCTAAAGCCGCAACCAAGAGAAAGGAGAAGATGGGTCGCCTATTTGATTCATATGCAAACACTTCAATGAACATGATTGAGTAAGTATATGATGTCTTTCATCGATATGTTTCGTGTATTCTGTATATGAATTCCTTTCCGTTTACCAAGTAATCGTTTTTTATCAACTGCCCTTCTATTTTGGAGTTCTACTAGAATATATGCTGAGATGATATTTGTTACTTAGCTCAAATCTGCTGATTGGAGTTATTAATAAAACTTTTTTTCATCATAATTTTCTGTTTCTCTTCCATGTGTTGGTTGGTGAATACATCTCAGCCTTTTCTAAACTAATTAATTTTGGGCCAATGTTAAGAACAGTATTAACATATAGCGCACATCATAATTTGATTGTTTGTAAATTACTATGAGAACTGTACTACTCTATCAAGAAATTCTGTAGCCTATTTGTGTTGTTAGTCTTCTTGAAACTTCTAAGAAATTCCAAGCATTAAATTTTTTTACCTTGGCGTTTGTTCTAGATGTGACTCCGATAAGTGTTGGCTGTATTTCTTTTGAAAACCCAAGTTAGGCTTGCTTCTTTTTCTCCAAAATAATTTTGCAATGTATATTGATTACAAGAATAAATACTCATAGTCCTAGAAAACTTTATTTTCTTCTTTAAAGAACGTTGACTCATAAATCTTACAATGCATAATTCAAGAAGCCATAATTTCATAATCATACTAAAAGAACCCCAAAATTCAACCCATATTCGTACATATCTTTGATTTGTCATTCTTGTGTTTTGTCAATTGTCTGGACACAGATTTTAATATTACTGTCAAATTTCTCACACTTTATTTTTTCTGGAACAGCCCAGAAGGAATTGAAAGGCTTTGTTTGGATATGGAAGTGGATTATACTGATGTTAGGATACTGATGCTTGCGTGGTGCGTATCTATCTGTTATGGATGTGTCAGTCATCCATATTTAACTTATGATTAATTTTATAACCTCGTGAGATAATCGATGTTCTTTGCCTATTTCAGGAAATTGGGAGCTGAGAAGCAGGGCTATTTTACCGAGGTAAGCAAAAGCATCGACATACTTTTTTCTTATAATGATTTAGATTCTACACTCAGAGGAGTTGCCTTACTTGCTCTTTATGGAGTTTCTGGGAAAAGATTTAGATTGTGCATTCCTTCAGTTGTAGTTTTGCAGTATTTTTTTTTTGTTCTTGAATGTCACTAAACCTTTCTCTACCAGGAAGAGTGGAAAAGAGGCCTTAAAGCGCTAAAGGTCGAAAATCTTGACAAATTAAAGAAGGCGTTGCCCGAACTGGAGAAAGAAGTAAGTATTGAATAGTTTGCAGAGTGATATAAATTTTCACCTAAATGCAAGCTTTAATTGGAAGTGAGTTTTAATCTTACTTTTAATACCTTGAATAGGTAAACAGTCCAACAAGCTTCAAAGATTTCTACTCCTATTCGTTTAAATACTGCCTAACAGGTGAAGTTATTTTTTCTTCAAGTCAATGAATCATTTTCTTTTTGTTCCATGACAATTTCCCTCTTTTGTAATTTCTAATTTGTTTTATCCGACTTTCATTGATGGGTTACAGAAGAGAGGCAAAAGGTTGTAGATATTGATACTGTATGTCAATTGCTGGATATAGTTTTAGGCCCCAAGTTTCCCAATCAGATCAAATTGCTCAGAGAGTATCTAAGTGTAAGTGGTCTGCGATGTGGCATTTCTTTTTAGAGGCTATTAACAATATATTCAACTAGGGAATTAACCTGTACATGCTTTCTAGCCTCTAGATTTCTTCAATCACGTTGATACTGAAACACAATTATATTGCAGGAGCAGAAAGATTACCGAGCAATAACCATGGATCAGTGGATGAGTTTTCTGCGTTTCTTAAACGAGGTAAGCTGATTGTTCTTTTCCATGATAAGATAGGAGTTGGCCAGTTCTAAGCAGTGTTAAAATCCTCGACTAGTCCAATTAGTCACCGATTAAGCCCCTAAAGAATCTATCTGCCCGAATAGTGCCAGCGGTTTTTAGAACATCAGTGCTAAGGAGTAACCAATCACCCCCAAAAAACAGTACCCTATCAAGTAAACGTTAATTCGAAGAAGAAATTATTTTGTAGCTTTTCGACTGTCTTTTCCCATCATTTTCCCATACATTGAACAAGATTAGACAATTTACACACATTCTCTTTTTTGTTGCTACAGATTAGCTTTCCAAGTCTGGAGAACTATGATCCTAGCGTAGCGTGGCCCTCGATACTCGATGATTTTGCTGACTGGGTTAAAGAAAAACAAGGTTAAATAGGAGATTCTTAGTCTCGGTGTGCAATACTTCAATCACAGAACGGTGGTGGCCTTCATTTTTGTTTGTTAAGAGTTATTTGAAATGCCATTAGCAATTGTAATTAGCTACAATCTTGTTTGGAATAAATTCACTGGCTCCAAAGGTTTGACATTTTCTCATCTTTATAATAACGTAAATATTTTATTCGTGAATATAAGGATCAAACAAATATGTATAGCGTCGCAGCTATAACATCATTTATTTATAACATATTGATAAATATTGTCTCTAACGTCCCCAAGAAGCAAAGGCTTGGCGAGAGAGATCCCAGTTGCTGTCTCCAGCGGCTTGATTTGCAAAGTAGCCGAGCAGAGACTTTGACTTGGCGTACGTAACCTTGGCGGCTATGGCCTCTCTGCCGTCGAAACCAATCCACGTGGTTCCCCTGTAGCAGTAGTTGGCTACTACTCTACTGTTGTAGACGCGTTGGAAGTTGTTTTGTGATAGGATGGCCTTGATGCGTCTGTAGGTCAGGGTGTCTCCTCCGTTGGCTGGGGCGAAGAGGTTGTGGTTGTTGGCGTTTGTGAGGCGCCATCGGTAGCCGTAGCAAGGGAAGCCTAGCACTATCTTTTTTGGGGACAGGCCCGATTGAATCCATGAGGTGATGCCTTTGTTTACGCTTGGCTGGTTCCGTGAGTTGTATAGGGCCGCCGAAGGTCCTGTAATCTACACAGCAGGTGCAGAATAGATTGAGATCTCTAGAGCTACAACAAGACTGAAATACATGCCGTGTGATATTCATCTATTTATCAGAAGCGAGACTCTAACGTCAAATTAACAGATTTACGGGTTCCAAAACATGATTTGTTTCGCACAAACATATGACCTGTTTTAACCCATAGTAAAAAAATGACTGATAGCGGAAATTTTAATAAAAACCAGTCTTAAATATAAGGAAAATTCTACTACATATAAGTCTTATTTGAATTTTTTTTTTCAATTTTTCTTGAAAAAGATAAAGTTATAAAATTATGTTGGTAGTAAAAATAAATATTTTTAGTATTTTTTACAAAAATAATAAAAACATATAAAATAATTGTTAAACATCATTTTCCTAAAAAAAAGTAATACTAAAATCTTTCATTTTGTAAGAAATTTTTTTAGTTTTTTTCTCAAAAAAAATAAAAACATATAAAATGATTTTTAGACATCATACTTCTAAAAAAATAATACTAAAATCTTTTGTTTTGTAAAAAGAAAATTCAAAATTATGTTTATTTTAATTTTTTTTAATCCAGTGGTATTTTTGTCATTTCACAACAAGTTAACATACTTTTTTTTCAAATTCAGGGAACTCATAAATTCAAATCGAACTTAAAGAGGATAAGTGAAACCTGGTTACAGTCGATGAGTGCTAGTAAAATTTTTCAAAAATACAACTTTTTAAAATGAAACTTGATCGTTACCAGTGGCTGTGGCCAGGTCGGGCCATAGAAGTTGTAGGCTGTAACATTGACCCAATCCAAACTGTTATTTATGGCCTGAATAGGGTAGGGCACCCCCGGGAAGTGAATAGTACTGGAGTTAAACACAGCCGCCGTGAGGAGCAGCTGAGGCCTGCCGGAGATTCTGGCCTCCCTCACAGCCACCGCGCGCCACTCCGTCACCAACGCCCCCAAGTTGGCCATATCCGCCGGCGAGGTCGGGTACAACCATGCAAGGTCAAGCCCGTGAAACCCATTGGCCCTCGCCAAGTGTATGGACGAGCAGATGAAGGCCCTGCGGGACCCGGGCCGGCTCGCCATGGCCGCGAAGGCCTCCCGGTTGGACCTCCCGCCGCTGCCGCCGATGGACAAAAGGGTCTTCACCGATGGGTTCGATAACCGGACGGTGTGGGTGAAGGTGTGAAAAGGGAGGGCGTTGGCGGGGGAGATGGTGACTCGGTAGGTGTAGGGGTGGAGGTCGGCGTAGGCGCAGAATATGTGTGTGAAGAGGGTCGAGTCTATGGCCGACGCATCCATGCTGCCGGAGAACCAGTAAATGCCCTTCACGACGGTTGTGGGTGCCATGACGTGGTTGTAGGTCATGTGTAGGGGTGTTGGTGCAGGGAAGGGAAGGGCTTACATATATATAGAGAGAGAGAGAGGGGAATAGCAGAGGCATGCAGGCCTTTACAATGCGTCTGCTTTGGGAGAATTTTCCAATAGTACTGACATCCATCATAGAAAGTTCTCACGTAATCATGCAAGCTACGACTTTCAAAAAATACACCCTCGGCTCCCTCGTTATATTTGGGTGGTTCTCACAAGTTCTCACGCAACTCACTTGAATATGTCCATATATAGGAGCTAGATTAAGTGAGAACTAAACTTTTTACGAGAATGTGAGGACTGAATTTGTCTATTGAAAATATGTGAATGTCCATTGGAAATAAGTGAATGTCCAATGAAAATTGTGATATCTAATGAAAGTGAATGTCCAACAAAAATACTTTATCCATTTAAAATAAATGAATGTCCAGTGGTTCTCATGTTCTCACGACACATTTGGTTCTCAGCCGAACCATGTATATATATAAATCAAGTGAGAATCAAACCCCTCCGTGAGAACGTAAGAACTGACTGTGTCCATTAAAAATAAGTGAATGTCCAAAGAAAATGGTGATATCTAACGAAAACACTTTGTCCATTGAAAATAAATGAATGTCTAGTTGTTCTCATGTTCTCACGACACATTTAATTCTCATTCGAACAATTTCATATATATATACACACTTGAAACTTGAAGAAGCCGAATATTTCGGGATACCACATTTAGACTTGAACATTTGACCTGAATTCAAGTAGCGAATTTTAATTTATGGCCTAATTCACTGGACTAACTTCATAATGCAGAAAGCCAAGTCAATTAAAGAACGTATAAAATCTTTTTGGTGTCCTGTTATGTTGACCCATTCATGGAATAAGTAATGATCAACTCATGCAAGTGCTGATGTTAATATTGTATATGAGTTTTAGGACTTTATGCTATATATAGGTTATAAATATTAGGGATATTTGTAGAAAAGTGTCTTCTTATTTGACACAAGTGACATGTTGTTTGTTAGTTAAAAAAATGTATCTTGCTGAAATGTGTTTTTTTTATAAAAATGACGAAATTACCCCTACAATTAAGACTTTATGACATAATTTTTAATTTAAAAATATTTAAATAAAAAAATTATAATTACAAATTTTAGTTAAATGATAAAAATAAGGAAAAAAATTAAAATATATTTTTCTAAAAAATAATTATTAATTTTAGGGACAATTTCGTCATTTTTATAAAAATATACACATTTTGCAAAAAAAAAAGTGTAAACAGCAAGCACCTTTTTGCAATTAACAAATAACATGACATTTTTTCTTGCAAAATTGTTCAGCAACATGATCACGGAATTTTTCCATCCGTATGAGTTGGAAGCCGTGGCTCTACATGATGCTAAACAGGTCGAACTGCACAACTTTGGAGGAATCATTAGCGAACGGTGTTGCGTACTACCAACTATCGGAACATGTGTTCTTTGTTTTACTTGTAATCAAATGGCTCACGAATTGACCATGTTTGCTTTAACTAACAGTAGCTGTGATTATGATGAGGGGTCTGTCCTACCAACTGTAACTTCAGCTGTCCGGCTTGATGACGAGTTAGTTGCTATTTAATTAATAAAATTCGCTTTTACTTTAAAAAAAGAACTTAATTTTTGAAATATTTGAAACAACAATTAACTTAATTATTTTCTAAAATAATATAATAAATTATATTTTTTGAAAAAAATAAATCCTAAAGACTTCAACTCAAGTCTTCTATGGATGCGACCACCAAATTCCATTGTAATTTGATTCTCTTCACTTTATTTTCGAATGTCATTTATTAAAGCTCAACTGCATATTGACCGAATGATCACTTCAATATGAAACTTCTTAATTAATGTCCCGTATAAAATGCTTAACCCACCAGAGGAAAATCGTGAGATTATTATAGACTAAGTCTAAACTGTTACATGATATATAAAGACCAAATCTCTGTTTCATTATCGTAGCAATCACAGGGAAATTTCCTAGGTTAGGACCAGGCTAGGCGAGGAGGAGATGGATGTGTTGAGAAGGTCTTGATCTTTGTACGAGGAAGCTTAATTTCGATGTATACACATTAATTAAAGAAAAATGACACCTTTCACAGTTTTATACCTTACAATTAATTTTTTTTAGTACCCTGAATTATATTTTGGAATAATCTACTCCTAAAATACTAAAAATACCTGAACTACCACTGAAATTGAACCAAAATTAAATCTGGTCTAATTGAGAGAACCAGTGACTTACGTGGCCGGTGACTCCGAATCCGACGCCGGCGACACCTGCTCTGGTCGCTCCGGGGGCGCTGAGGAAGGCGGTGAGTTATGTGGTCAGCGACGCCATGGGGTGGACCATTCCTCTCGGCAACATCGACGACACCTACGAGGCTTGGGTTCTCAAGCCACCGCTCCGACGACCCTCGAGAGACAGTTTTCCGGTGAAAACGGCACAACATGGATTGGGTCTTGACGGAGCCGGAGGAGGGGCCGTGTTGGTGTTGAAGGTGTCGAGGAGGGTTTGGGTGAATGGATTGTAGACGGTGATGTGGTGGCCGAAAGCGGCGAAGAGGAGGCCGAAGTGGAGGTTTAGGGAGGTGAAAATCAAAGAGAGAAAATTAAAAAAAATAATAATTTAAAGGGTGACATTCAATTGAAAATTTGATGAATAGTTGAGGGTAATTTTGTCTTCTTACACTCTTTAAAAATTGGACCGGTTCTTTCAATTAGACTAGGTTTAAATTTGGTTCAACTTCAGGGGTAGCTTAGGTGTTTTAGAATTTCAGGAGTAGATTGTCTAAAATATAATTCAAGGTATTAAAAAAAGAAAAAAAAAAGTAGAGTATGAAATTGTGAAAAATGTATATTTAAGTGCACAAAAGTATCATTTTTTCCATCAATTAATGATGATGGATATATAATAAGTATTAAGAAGTTAGTGTCTAGGGATGTTGTATTATTAATATTAGCTAGGAAAACCTAATAAACCTGACTAACTGTTCATCACTTCATCAGATCGGAACAGGCAAGTATTAGACTCTTCCGATTGGTAGTTGAGTGAGACCTCATAGACCCGTTAACTAGAGATGGCAACAAGCGGATTTAGGGCAAATTTGACAAAACCCATCCCCGTCCCTGTTAGGTACGGAGGGATTTCCCGTTTCAAACATGAAAGAAGATTCCCGTTTTTCGTTTCCAGCCTAACATATATTTATTTTTTAAATAAAATTTGTATTAAAATTTATTATTTTAATAAAATATATATACTTACAAATATTATTTTTATCAAAAAGAAATATTTTTAATGTATCGGGCGTGGATACCTCGCCTCGTCTCCGCCTCTTTTCGATCCGGATTCAGGGGTCCTGGCAAGGAACGAAGAATAGTGATACCTCTACCGTTAACGGGCCGTTTTACTCATATTGGGCTTCAGATCAATTACAATCGGGTCATGGCTTGTCCAAACCCGACACCCATTGAGCCTTGTGTGAAGCCCAAATATTATCAACAGAAATTAACGGTATAACTAAATATAATAAAAAATAATAATCCACCTCAGCACAGCAGTGGCTTAAGCTGAGTGCTCTGGGAGGAGATTGAGAGCTGCCCATTAGTTTATATAGAAAGTCTTGGAGTGAATTATTTGCTGTGGAAGTTGCTGAATTGGGCTTCATATATGGGCTTAATAATGGGAAATTGAGTGTGCAGTTTGGGCTCTATTATCAATTTTATCCTCCAAAATTGGGCTTGGTTGATGTGCATCATGGTCATTGGGCTTGGATATATTACAAAATCTGGGTTGAGTGTCGGGTTGTCCCGCGTTTTAGCTTTTAACACAAAATGACCAAAATACCCTTATTTCTCCTTTCATCACCAAGTCGTATACCACTAATTGAAATTAGGGAAAAGGACACTTTTGTGCACCTAAATATACACTTTTCACACTTACATACTCTAACTTTTTTTTTTCTCTTTTTTCCATACTTGAGTATTATTTTGGACACTTTACCCCTAAAATTTTAAAAATATCGAAATTACCCCTGAGTTGAACCAAAATTAAATCTGGTCTGATGGAGAGAACCGGTCCAACTTTAAAGAGGGTAAAAAGACGAAATTACCCTCACATGTTCATCAAATTTTCAATTGAATGCCCCTCTTTACCTTCAACCCTAAATCCTTCCCGTCCCCGCCTCCATCAACGGCCACCAGGAAGAACCGCCTCGTCGTCGCCCCAGGCCACCGGCATCTCCTCTACGAGAAGAACCACCTCGTCGTCGCCTCCAGGGTTTGCGACTCCCTCAGCGAATCCTCCATCGACCTCGACGTCGTCGCCTCCTTCGACACCGGCGGCGCCGAGCTCCTCTACGAGATCTGCCTCCTCTCCGCCCAACATCGCGCGCCACCGTCATGTTCCTCGTCGAGAACCGCCAGCTCCTCTACTCTTGTTGTGGTGCCGATTATGATACAAATCCACAGTTGGCGGCAGAGCCTAGGGTTTCAGAGGCGAGGTCGTCGAGAAGGGGGCGTCGAGAGGGATGCGTCGAAGGGATGCGTCAGAGACGATGCGACGGAGGGCGAGAGGATCTTCATTGCCGGAGGCGGACGGTCGACGCGGAGATGGGTGGTTGGGCTGCCGGAGAAGATGATGAACAGTGAGGAGAGGGGCAAAAATGTAATTTAATAATTTACTTTTCAATTTTTAATTGTTATTTGAAAAGACCAATATACCCTTAAATTTTGTGATAATTTTGTTATTCAATGGAGAGTAAAAAAGTAATTTCATTATTAATTAAAATATGGTTGGATCTGGTTGAAATTGAACCGGCTCAATTTAGGGGTAGTTTCGGTATTTTGAAATGTCTGAAGAAAATTGTTCCAAAATGAAACTAAAGTATGGAAAAAAGAGGAAAAAAAAGTTAGGGTATGTAAGTGTCAAAAGAGTATATTTAGGTGCACAAAAGTGTCCTTTTCCCTTGAAAGTATAACTTCTGTGCTAATTTGTACAACATTTCTCATCATCTTTTCCCATCATTTCGCCACACAATGAACAAGATTTGACAAAATATACACATTTTCTATTTTTGCTACAGATCGTTAGCTTTCTAAATCTGCAAAACGATGATCCTAACGTAGGGTTTTGTAGACGATTTAAGAGGATTCTCCAGCCAGTTGAGGTGGAGGTCGTGGGCGTCAGGGAAGCTCTTTAGTGGATTAAACACAACCAATGAAGCCAAGTAGTGGTGGAGACCAATTGTCTTCAGGTAGCGCAGGGTATCTCGGATAAGAGATTGCTTAACCAATTGGGGTGTATTTTAGGAGACTAGTAGTACTGGTAGATTATCATTTCAAGTTTTGGTTAATTTCGTACCTAGGACATGTAACTCGGCGCACATAAGCTAGCCAAATCCGCTTTAAATCAAAAGAATTCGAACTATAGTAAAGGGTTTGTTCCGCCGTTGTTTGTCGTGATAGTTCGGCTTGATGCCATTCGTTGTTTATAAATTTCTTTAATTTTAAAAAATAAAATCTCAGATTCATCTTTATAATAACATATATCTTTTATTCGTAAATGTAAGGATCTAACAAATATATAGTGTCGCTATATCTACACCATCATTTATTTAGCATGTATTGGTAAATATTGTCTCTCTAAGGTCCCCAAGAAGTAGAGGCTTGACGAGAGAGTGCCCAGTTGCTGTCTGCGGCGGCGTGCCACGCAAAGTAGCCGAGCAGAGCCTTGGACTTGGCGTACGTGACCTTGGCGGCTATGGTCTGCGTGTCGTCGAACCCGATCCATGTGGTCCCGCTGTAGCAGTAGTTGGCCACCACGGTGCTGTTGTAGACGTTTGGGGCGTTGTTTTGTGAAATGAAGGTCTTGATCTGGCCGTAGGTGAGGGCGTCTCCGGCGGCCCCGTTGGCCGGGGCGAATAGGCCGTGGTTGTTGGCGTTGGTGAGGCGCCACTGGTAGCCGTAGAATGGGAAGCCCAGGACTAGCTTTTTGGAGGACAGGCCGGCTTGGATCCATGAGGTGATGCCGGTGTTTCCGCTCTGCTGGTTCCCCGGGTTGTATAGGGCCGCCGAAGGGCCCGTAACCTATAATACAACACGTGCAGATCAGGTTGAGATTCACACATGAGACTCTAGAAGAATAACAATACTAGTAACCATAATACAGGTTGAAAGTCACTTAAGATAATCTTCTATACATATTAGACGTGAGACTCTAACAACATATTAATAAATCTACAAGGTTTGATCGGAGTCGTAAAATAAGACTGCTAAAAAAAATCGAACGATTAGGCACAAACTAGCAGGAGAAGAAAATCGAATTGATTCAAAATGATAGAGTTATAAACAAAAATCCAAATAATATCAATTTAATTTTAGGTTCACAACAGAAGAACTAATAAAAAAATCAAAACAAAAACCGACCAAATTAAGAAAGAGCTCATTGAATCAATGCGCTAGTACAACTTTTCAAACAAAATAATTTTACCGATACATATTTTTCAACACGAGACTTGACTGTCATATTAACTAAGCATTACCTGTGGGGTCCATCCCGGTCCGTAGAAGTCATAAGCCATAACGTTGACCCAATCCAACCCATTATTTATAGCCCGAACAGGGTAGAGAGCAGAATAGTGATCATTGGAATAAAAAACAGCCGCCGTCAGGAGCAGCCTCGCCCTGCCAGAGCTGCTAGCCTCGCTCGCCGCCGCGGCGCGCCACTCCGTCACCAGCGCCCCCAAGTTGGCCATATCCGCCGCCGAGCGCGGGTACTCCCAGTCAAGGTCGAGCCCGTGAAACCCGTTGGCCCTTGCCAAGCTGATCGACGAGATGATGAAGGCCCTCCGGGACTCGGCCCGTCTCGCCATGGCGGCGAAGGACGCGGGGTTGGCGTTCCCGCCGCCGATGGAGAGGAGGGTCCTGACGGAGGGGTTCCTCTGCCGGACGGTCTGTGTGAAGGTGGAGAAAGGGCCGGCGTTGGCGGGGGAGATGGTGACTCGGTTAGTGTTGGGGTCGAGGTCGGCGAAGGCGCAGAAGATGTGGGTGAAGAGGGTGGAGTTTATGGCCGAAGCGACCATGCCGCTGTCGGGGAACCAGTAGATGCCCTTGACCACGGTTGTGGGTGCCATGACGTGTACTGTAGGGGCGTTGGTGCAGGGAAGGGGTTAGCGCAAGCTTTCCTATTATATAGGGAAGCTTGCGCTGCTGGAGCTGGAGGACATGGAATAGCATGTCCTCCGGTGGTTGGGGTGTTGTGTTATTAATGAATGATGTTGGCTTCTGTACTAGGAGAAAGAGAAGTCAAAGAACGTGTACAATCCTTTTTGGCGTCGTCCCATTCATGAAATGAGCAATCAACTAATCATGCAAATGTTGATGTTAATATATTGTGTATGAGTAATTCTATGCCCTTATGCTATGTGTTATAAGCGATGTGTATGTGTAATTCTATGCCCTTATGCTATGTGTTATAAGCGAAAATTTTATGTAATTCTTAACTATAATCGAGCTTAATTTACATAACCTTTTTATAATTTAAAAATCAGAGTTCTTTGAATTTGAAAATGTTTCACTGTACCTTATTTTGTACATTTTTTTTAAAAATTATGTTTATTTTTGTGAAATGACGAAAATACCCATGTATAAAAATTAAAATAAATAAAAAAATGATTTAAAACTTTTTTCTATAATATTTTTATTGTAGAAAATAAAGAATAAAATTTTTTGGCAGTAAAAATAATTTTTAAATATCGTTTTTTGTTTCTATAAAAAAAATTAATACTAATATATTTTTATTCTTTTTTTGTAAAAAAAGTAAGAAAACAAATTTTTTAATGTAAGGGTATTTTTGTCATTTTATAAACAAGTTAACCGAATTTTCAGAAAAGTTAACTGGTAAAATGAAACTTTTTCAGGACATTGTACAAGTGATTATGTGAAATTTTCTCATTTTATAAATATTATACTAGCTTGAGCATGTCTTATTGGTTGACACTACTTGTTCTCTTGCCTCAGGCCATAATTTGAGATAATATTTAAGTAGAGTGAGCTTGAGCAGTAAATATGAGAAATGATGTGATATTAAAAAATCAATTAAATAAATCGTTATTCACAATCACTTATTATAATACCATACATTCATTCCAATTAACAGTATATGTGTCTCTTCATCAAATTCCTACACCTTCAGCTTACCATATCAATCTCTGGCTCTATTTTGATTCTCGTTAATATACTCGGTTTTTGTTACTTGTTTACAGATATTTAAATGCTCAACTTGTTTACAAGTATGTATGGATGATAGTACTTTTAATTTATATGATATTCATATTCATATGAAATAATAAAATATAGAATGTATTAGTGCACTTAAAATAAGAAAGTTATCATCCTCTTAAATTTTGACTCTCGCCAAAGTTAGAAGAATATTTTTAAGTTAACTTTATTGTATTTTTACTTAGTAGAAAATAAGTAAAATAAAAGAGTAAAGAGTCAATATTTGAAACAGTAACTTATCATCTAAAATAATTTAATAAATTATATTTTTTGAAAAAAAAATCTTAAGGACTTCAACTCAAGTCTTCTATGATTGCGACCACCAAATTCCATTGTATTTGATTCTTATTTTATTTCCAAATGTCATCTATTGAAGCTCAACTGCATATTGACCAAATGACTTCCATGAAACTTCTTAATGTCCCGTATAAAACACTTTATTATAGACCAAGTCTAAACTGTTACGTGATATAGGGCCAAATCTCCGTTTCATGAAGCAAGGGTGGGTTAAGTGAGGAGATTGATACGTTGGGGTGACACTTTTTACCCAAAACTGAAACCGAATTGAGATTCATACCAAATTCGAATTGAAAAACCAAAAAATGTGGATATCGGATCGTATTTGGGTATGAAAATTGAGAACCGAATCAATTCGGTTTGATTCCGAATCTGAGAGTGCAAAACCGCTAATTAACCGGTTCAGAACCGAACCAATTTTGGGGATTTTCATTAGTATTTTTTGTATTTCAATTTTATGTTTTAACCTAAAAAGAGTTTAATTGTGTATAATTTTCACTATGAATTGAACAATATATGAATATCACATTAACTGGATCTGATTAGGAAAAACTATACAACTATACCAGAGAATCGGACCCTTAATTTCACAATTGATCATTCAAATGGATCTAATTAAGTAGAACCAGAAACTGGACCGTAGAGCTGTGCTCATAACCGGACCGATACCCACTTATTGGATCCGAATTTCGGTCTCCAAAATACAGAACCGATTAATTCGATTCGGTCTGATTCTGGTCGGTTCAATTCGGTTCCATAACTGTGCTCAACCCTAATTGGGAAGGTCTTATATAAGAAAACATAATTAAGATGTATACATTATGATAATTAAGATGTATACATTATGATGGGTGTATAATAATATTAAGTAAGGATAATTTCAGGTGGTTACGTCTAGATTTTGTTGTTTTTCACCTAGGTACACCTAGAATTTTTTTTTTCCAGCTGACTACGCCTAAAATGTGCAAAATTTTCACTTTGCACATTCCGTCCAATTCTGTTAGTTTTTAACGTTTTTTTCATGTGAAATGACTAAAATCCCTTTAAGGTTTAAAGAGTTATTATAATTTGATTGAAAATACTAAATGCCCTTACCTATCCTCATATTTTCAAAGACATGCCATTCTTCACCCTCACCAACCCAACCCTATAGCCTCGCTCCCTCGAGCTCCCTCTCCTCCACCTCGCCTCCGCCTCCTCCTCTCGTCAGAGCACTGCCCTGAAGGAGAAACCAGATCTGTTTTCGGTCTTTGTCGGCTCGTTGGTCCACCGCCCCGCCGTCGTCGAAGCACTGTCGTGGAGGAGAAGCAGCAGATCTGGAAAACCCAGATCTGCTCTCCACCGGACCGCCACCGGCAGCACGCACGACTCCTCCTTCCGACAACTCCGACACATCCTGTTGTTGTTGATGTCGTCGTCGCTCTTTACCACGCGCCACCCGTCATCGGGGGCGGTGCTTCTGCACCAGGACTCTGCGTCGTCGTCGGGGCCTCCGGCGAAGGCGGGTTGTTGGTGGGCGAGGACCTGCACTGAGGCTGTCTCTTCCTCTTCTCCTCGATCTCCACCCTCACATTCTCCATCTGTAATCAATCAACAAGACCCAAATCAGAATCAAAATCCCAGAAAAAAAGGAATCGATTCGAGAATCGGAAAAGCAAAATCGGCTTACATGTTGAGAAACGAGACGGTCGAGCCCAAATCTGTGGCTCGCTCTTCCGACAAGAGCAGCCACTCCCCACTTCCTCCGTCTTCGATGCCGAGCCAAAACTCGTCCCACCCAAAGTCCCGAGCCTAAATAAGGATGGGCCATCGGAGAGCGTTGCCGGAGGCCGGCCGCATCTCCGGTAACCCTAGGTTGAAGAGGGAGTTGTTTTGAGAGAATTTAGAGAGAGATAGTTTATAGCCTAGAATTTGCAATTTATGGAAGCATTTCAAACCTTCAATACCATAATGGAACAAATAACTGCATGATTCAATAGAAAACTACATTAATTATTACGAGTCCTCGCCGGAACCATCGCCGGAGTGCTCCACCGTGGTGGTGGTGGTGGAAGCTTGCCGGCATTGAGTGGTGGAAGAGAGAGATGGTGAAGAGAAAGAAGAGGTGGAGGGTGGCATGTGTTTGAAAATTAGATGAATAGTTAAGGGTATTTTAGTCTTTTCACTTCAATTATAATAACTCATTTAACCATAAGGGTATTTTAGTCATTTCACATGGAAAAACGTTAAAAACTAACAGAACTGGACGGAAAGTGCAAAGTGAAAAATTTGCACATTCTAGGCGTAGTCAGCTGGAAAAAAAAATTTTAAGTGTACTCAGGTGAAAAACAGCAAAATCTAGGCGTAGCCATATGAAATTATCCTTATTAAGTAAGAAGCTAGTGTCTAGTGATGTTACATTATTATTATTATTATTATTATTATTATTATTATTATTATTATATTATATCAGGAAAACCTCATAAAACTACAGTTGGCTATAGGAATGTTCATAGGGTCAGGCACCCCACTATTATTGGACTCACCCGATTGGTAGTTGGGACCTCAGAAACCTATTACCGGCTCGTTTTACTCTTAGTAGGTCTCGGATCAATTACAATCGGGTCATGGGCTTCTTAGGTCAAACCCAACACCCATTGAGCCCTGTGTGAAGCTCAGAAATAATCAACCCAAATTCAAATACGAACTGATAACTTAGGGTCCACCATCCGTCGGATGCAATCTCATCAAAGGCTGTCAATATTAATCAATTTCTGCTTACATTTAATTCAAAAAACATGAAAAAGAGCATAATAGTCATTTTGCGTCATGAATTGTGCGTTGAATCTCCGACGATTCTGCGATCTCTTCGACAGTTTTGCGATTTCTTCGACCGATCGATCGATAACAATCAATGATCATTGATTGCGCAATTGTCAGTGAGTGATCGATCGATCGATCAGTTCTGCAATTGTGATATGCTATTCTGCGACTTCTGAAATTGTAATCTATCGTTCGATCAATTCTGATTATTATAATCCATCAATCGATCGATTCTGCAATTCTTATTGATCGATTCATCGATTATGAAACTGTAATCCATTGATCGATTCGATTCTTATTAAACGCTAGTGATTGATCGACCAATCAATTGTGCATTTCTGATCAACTTTTGATTCAAAATCTGAAGACCTTTCAAAATTTGAAGGCCTTTCATATACAAAACGACCAGAACAAATAAGAGACCAAATGTGTTCAAAATATAAAAACCTGTCATATACCAGAGAAATCTGAAGGTCTTTCATATATAAGACGATCATAACAAGTAAGAGATCAATGTGTTCAAAGTATGAAGACCTTTCATATACCAGAAATTTTGGTGCACGTGGAATTATTTTGGAAGCTCAGTTGCTGGAAATTGTTGTACGAAGTGAGACTAATTTGGTATTTTGTCCATATCAAACTCAGTATTGGGAGTATCTCCGTCTTCTGCATTTCGATATGTTACTACACATCGGGAAGCATGCCAGAAATGTCCAAGGACCTTAAATTTATACCAATCAGCTTGTCAAAAGAGATGTGCTTCAGGTGAGTCCTCAAGCAACAGGGCAAGTGATTTGGCTTACTGGAATGGACAATTGGCCTTATAAATTGCTGGACAAAGCAAGGTGAGTATGTTTTCAATTTGCACCGGAGATTGATGCTGCTGATTCTTGAGGACAAGAATCATTTGAAGATACATGTCTTTTATTCATAAGGTTTGTTGTAACACGCCAGATGTGTTTATCTTTGTTATCAAATTATTTGCAGTTTTTTTTGGTATGTCTTAGAGAGCTGATTGTCATTAAAATTGTTGCCCTATTTATTTGCCTCTAGTTAGAACATTCTTCATGCATTATTGTAGTATTTGTGGTAGTAACATGTATACTGAAACACATCAATTTGCTTCTTTCTGTAATTACTGATACATTAGATAATCAAATCCATTCATATGATTGGTAAGTGATTTTCTTTTCCTTTTCTTGCTTAAAGGGTATTTGAAACGAGATGGCAGTGGGCGGGTTTGGACGGATTTAGTTATCACCGTCTCATATTCTGTTGGACCCTCGGGTTCAAGAATTTTTGCTTCTCTATATGATTGCGTTAACATGGTAGGTTCAGGACGGATTCCGAGATCTTATCGTACTTTGTTAGATCGGGATAGAAAGTCTCGGTCGGGTTTGAGATTTTGCCACCTGATTTGTTTTTTAGTCCAGCATCTGTAGTCTCAGCCCATTCTGGAGGAAGTAGAGTATTGTATGAGTTTAACTTACTGTTAGCTTCTGTTAAATATTAATGTTAAAATGACTAAATTGTCCTTAACAACGTTTTAAATTTGGAAACCCTACCCTTTTGCTCTCCTCTCTGTAGGGATGGCAACGGGCCGGGTTTGGGTCGGATTCGGCCCAACCCGCACCCGCTCATTTCCAACGGGCCCCCGACCCGCAAGAAATTTGAGCGGGTGCCCGACCCGTAAAAAACCCGTCGAGTACGAGTTTTCTCCTAAACCCGAAACTCGACCCGTATATTCAAATATGAACTTAATTAACAACTTTTTTTACAATACAAGCAAAAGTAATAATATAAATAGATGTTATATTATATTATTTTAGGTTTTTTGCGTGATTGGGTAATTAAAATTTAGGTTTTAACGTTTTTTTGTTAAAAATGATTGATAATATAAATTATATTATATAATATTACCATATAATTTATTATTTTTTAAAATTCGAACGGGTGCGGGTCGACACCGGATTGGGCATACGTCAATCCGCACCCGACCCAAACCCGCTCAAAAAACCCGAACCCGCAAAAATTCGGGTTTCACCCGTTTTGATCGGGGCGGGTTGATCGGATACCCGTCGAGTTCGGATTGTTTTGCCATCCCTACGGCTCTCTGTATCAATTGAACACACCAAATTTCTCAACACAACATCACATTCCTCCAAAATAGTACCCAATAATAACCTCAAAATAGTACATAGCATCAACACCCCTATTTGTGCGAAAAAAAGGAAACCCTAGTCCGTCCTATATACATCCGAGAGAGGATCAAGAGAGGCCGAGGGGATGGAGACGACGATTAAGCGGTGCTCGTCGGTGGGTTCGGGTTCGGAGAAGAAGACGACGACACACTTTTACGTGTATATTACGTGCACAGGCCAGTTGAGGATGTACAAGCTCGACGTGAGCCGACACTTTTCTTCCGATTTCAACTACTCCGTCGACGGACGCCCACCTCCGCCGCCTATGTTGAAGCCCTATTTCAGCATGGATGGTTTCCCATCACGCGCCGCCACGGCCGCCCTCGGCTCCAGAATCTACATCGTCGGAGGCGGAGGCGGGGAAGAGTACAGCGACGCCGTTTTACCCCGATCAGCCGCGTACGCGATCGACGTCAGCGCCGAGAAGCTGGTGACGCTGCCGCCGTTGCGATGGGGCAAGAGCAAGCCCATAGCCTGGACCATCGGCGGCAAGCTAGATGTCGTCTTTACTTCACCTTTGAGATGTTTCGGGTTGGGACTTCCGAGGCATCCAGCATTGCTTCGTGTCTATTCATCGCAGATGAATACAAGCTAGATGTGACTTTTATTTCAATCCCTCCTTCAGTTGCTTTGCCATGGAGGATGGGATTTTCATCAACTAGATGTTTCACTTGACGATTTTGTTGACAAAGTTATTAGTCTTATAGTGTGCAATACTTCAATCGCATAACGGCCGTGGCCTACATTTTTGTTTATTAGAGTTATGTGAATTCTTGTTTGAAATAAATTCAATGATATTTTCTCATCTTCATATGTATAATAATCAGCTATATCGATCTTTTATTGTGAATGTGAGGATCAAACAAATATATAGTGTCACTATATCCTATAACATCATTTATTTAGCGCACATATTAGTAAATAAATATATAGTCTCTCTAAGGTCCCCAAGAAGTAAAGGCTTGACGGGAGAGAGCCCAGTTGCTGTCCGCGGCGGCTTGCCACGCAAAGTAGCCGAGCAGAGCCTTGGACTTGGCGTACGTGACCTTGGCGGCTATGGTCTGCGTGTCGTCGAACCCGATCCATGTGGTCCCGCTGTAGCAGTAGTTGGCCACCACGGTGCTGTTGTAGACGTTTGGGGCGTTGTTTTGTGAAATGAAGGTCTTGATCTGGCCGTAGGTGAGGGCGTCTCCGGCGGCCCCGTTGGCCGGGGCGAATAGGCCGTGGTTGTTGGCGTTGGTGAGGCGCCACTGGTAGCCGTAGAATGGGAAGCCCAGGACTAGCTTTTTGGAGGACAGGCCGGCTTGGATCCATGAGGTGATGCCGGTGTTTCCGCTCTGCTGGTTCCCCGGGTTGTATAGGGCCGCCGAAGGGCCCGTAACCTATAATACAACACGTGCAGATCAGGTTGAGATTCACACATGAGACTCTAGAAGAATAACAATACTAGTAACCATAATACAGGTTGAAAGTCACTTAAGATAATCTTCTACACATATTAGACGTGAGACTTTAACAACATATTAATAAATCTACGAGGTTTGATCGAAGTCGTAAAATAAGACTGCTAAAAAAGCCAAACGATTAGGTACAAACTAGCACGAGAAGAAAATCGAATTGATTCAAAACGGTGGAGTTACAAACAAAATTCCAAATAATATATATTTGGTTTTGAATTCACAACAGGAGAATTAATAAAAAGTTTAAAACAAAAACCGAACAAATTAAGAAAGAGGTCACTGAATCACTGCGCTAGTGCAACTTTTCAAACAAAATAATTGTACGGATTTCAAAATCAAAATTTTCCTAAATTTTTCGTAACAAGATATATATTTTCCAACACGAGACTTGACTGTCATATTAACTAAGCATTACCTGTGGGGTCCATCCCGGACCGTAGAAGTCATAAGCCATAACGTTGACCCAATCCAACCCGTTATTTATAGCCTGAACGGGGTAGAGAACAGAATAGTAATTATTGGAGTAGAAAACAGCCGCCGACAGGAGCAGCCTCGCCCTGCCGGAGCTGCTAGCCTCGCTGGCCGCCGCGGCGCGCCACTCCGTCACCAGCGCCCCCAAGTTGGCCATCTCCGCCGCCGAGCCCGGGTACTCCCAGTCGAGGTCGAGCCCGTAAAACCCGTTGGCCCTCGCCACGCTGATGGACGAGCTGATGAAGGCGCTCCTCGACGAGGCCTGGCTGGCCATGGCGGCGAAGGAGGCGGCGTTGGCGTTCCCGCCGCCGATGGAGAGGAGGGTCCTGACGGAGGGGTTCCTCTGCCGGACGGTCTGTGTGAAGGTGGAGAAAGGGCCGGCGTTGGCGGGGGAGATGGTGACTCGGTTGGTGTTGGGGTCGAGGTCGGCGAAGGCGCAGAAGATGTGGGTGAAGAGGGTGGAGTTTATGGCCGAAGCGACCATGCCGCTGTCGGGGAACCAGTAGATGCCCTTGACGACGGTGGTGGTTTGGGCGGAGGAGAGGTGGAGGAGGATATTGGGGAGGAAGAGGAGGAGGAGGAGGGTGGTGGTTGTTGGTGGTGGTGAAGCCATGGTTGGAGGTGGAGATAGAGATGTGTTGGTGCATGGTAGGGCTTATATATATAGTGGTGCATGTATTAATGGGGAAGAGTCAGAAGCTATGATGATGATGGTGGCTTATCTACTATAGGAAGGAAGCAAAGTCAATGAAAGTATATAGATGATCTTTTTTGATGTCATGTTGAGATTTGTTTTGCAATGATTTCTCAAAGCTTTATCTTCTTATTGTGATGAATGTGATGATATATGTTGACTTGACTCATATGCATGAATTAAGTGACTATTCATGCAAGCGGTGATGACAACAATTGTCTATACTTGAAAAATAGTATCTACTTTTTTTAACCATGAATTAGACAACCTTGGTTTACTTTATGGTTTCTTCATTTTTAGAACCAGAATCAGAATTGTTACTTGCGGTTACTCATTTTTTAATTTTGGTTCTGGTTTAGTTTCAGGTTCAAAGTGTCCACCCTTATTAAAAACTTTTAGAGAAATATATCCTCTGTGTCTTTATATGACTATCGAAATTGAGAGCATCGACATGTAGGTTTCAGGTTCTAACGGTAGTATTAGAGCTCTTGGATATTGTTTTTTTTGAGAAATGACCCGATCTAACCTATTTTTCAAAGTAAGTTTTAACGAGATCTCGATTTACTAAAATTTTGACTTATGATTCTGACGAACATGTAATCATTGAGTTTTCCTCTTTTCAGACATAGGGATAAGTCTATAATTACGTCAATAATAAATACTCGACACGTGCGTCGATAACGATATGTAATTTTCTTTTGAATTTCTATACATGCGGGTTTTCTCTCCAGATGCTTACAAATAGATTAAAAGATAGATAATACGATTCTCTAAATGTCGGTCCATAACATAGGATTTTCCAGATTTGCTGGTTAAAAAAATGATCATATCTGACAAGACATTGATTAAAAGCGTTAAATATAATTTGTATACCTAGCAAAACATTTATCAAAAGTGTATTGAGTGATATATATGTCATACATTAATACTCGGCCATATCTAAATTTCGTATGTCGCGAGAGGTCATTAATTCTCAAATTTTACTGGGTAAAATTGTGGCAAATTTTGATACATTTTTCCAACATATGGTAAAAACGTAAGCTCATTTGTGTCTCTATATAAACTCTCTCAATCTTTTGAATGAAATTTAAACCCACAACTTTTCTAATAAAAGTATATGGTTAAAATTGTTGAAAAAAATACTAATAATTTGTGTAAATTATTCAAAATGAATTTATTATACGTAATTTTTAAAAAATTTGATTCATACGTGTTCTCATATATATATATATATCAACTCATTTGTATTACTCAAGAAATCTCCCTTATATACACCTATGAGTTGTAAGGACTAACACATCAGCACAAAATTAATTAATAGAAATTAAATATTTGAGTTGAATGGTATTTTGTTAGGTAGAATACGAGAGGGTAATTGTCAGAAGCTAATTACGTATTAGGAAGCTAAAACCACCTATATTAAAATACATAATCCAAAACCAAATCTTGTTAATTACCGATCTAATAAATAACGTGTAAGAGTTTAATTGTTAGGAGTCCGAACGATAAGAGTCAAATCAATTTTATTCTTTTAAAAAAAAGTTATCAAGAGATTTAAACTTCTCTTGTTAATTGTATTTTTAATTGATTAGAAAAGGGGTTTCTTGCTGAAGCTTCTAATGGTAGTAATTACATCAATTTCATAACGTAGTAACTGTTCCAAACATCTACTTATATATATATAGTCTGCAAATGTAATTATATATGAATTAATAAAGGATCATTCAATAAAAATCACGGAAAAATTCTAATTAAAATATGAGTAGGATCGGTTTTAAACTGATCTGGTTTAAAACCGAGCCGAATTAAACAATGCGATTTTAAGAAAATAAAAACCAAACTGACAAATTTAAATTTTCGAAAAAAATGAATTACCAATTAATTTTATTTGCTTATTTTCGAACAACGATTAATTCGAAAATATTGTGGACATTTAATATGGGCCCAAACAAAAATGTGGTGGGCTCTCGACTCCTAAATTTTTCTGCAGCGCTCACGTCGTCCACGATATGCAAGCGCATACGAGTTCAAGCCCCCAGCCCAAACCTCCTTATAACCTCCTTAAGGGTTCGACTTTCTCGTAAGCTAATCTGCTCATGTCGAGCTTTACAGTCATGTAACCATCCCGACTTTGGGGCTTCCTCTTCAAACAATGCATAACCAAAAACGACACAAAGATATTCATAATTTGGCATACATTCAATAAATAAAAAATGTCCTAAATTAAGGGCAATCACATCCATAACCAACCAACCAATCTAAATCGCACAAACGCGCCGAGAAAATGGGAATGTCACAGAGTTGACCGCGTAACACGACCGCACAGTCAACCCGACAATCTCAACAACCAATGTTAGCTCCAAACCTTCCTCGTACACATAACTGTCCGAATCAGATATTTAAGGTAGCATCGAACCCAGAAAGCTCTAGGCTTCTTCAGAATTCTGGGAAAAACAAACCGATCCGCTGATTCGATCGCCCACACTCCCAGTTGTTCCTCAACTGCTCATCATCAAAGAAGAGGCCCACCCATAAATAAACCACAACAACAAAAAAACAGAGTTTCAGTCACAAAACAAACGCTAAGAAGGAGAGAGGAGACCCTGTTTCGGCTCGGCTCTCCGTCTCCTTCTCCTTCCTCTATTTTATTTTTTAGATTTAGAATCAAACCCAGAAAACAAAAATTCATTTTCTTTCCTTTTAATTAGAGTTTAGAGTTCATAAATAAATATATATCTTCTTTGGCTTGGTGACTTGTCATGGCCTCTGTCTCCCTAGAGGAGATCAAGAGCAAGAATGTCGATCTGGTGATTAATGTGAAATTGTTTATGTAAAATTTGGAAAATAATTTAACGTGACATCTAATTAATGGTGCTGTGGAATTGATTGATTGATAGGAAAAAATAGGGGTGGAGGAGGTGTTTACGGTGCTGAGGAGCGGAGCGAGGGGGTTGTCGGGGGAGGAGGGAGAGAGGAGGCTGCAGAGCTTCGGGGCGAACAAGTTGGAGGAGAAGGAGGAGTCGAAGGTTTTGAAGTTCCTTGGTTTTATGTGGAACCCGCTGTCGTGGGTGATGGAGGCTGCGGCGATCATGTCGGTTGTTTTGGCTCGCCCGCCCGACTGGCCGGACTTTGTTGGGATCACCGTGTTGCTGTTGATTAATTCTACCATCAGTTTCATTGAAGAGAACAATGCTGGTAATGCTGCTGCTGCTCTTATGGCTAGCCTTGCCCCAAAAACCAAGGTATGCATGTACATTTAATGTTAAATGGGTTCGTTGATCACATTTTGTTTTATTCGATATTGTTGATATTGTTGGAACTACCAAATTTCATGTTTATTACATGACAGTGTTTGTCATTTCACCCGAATTTTTAGTGATTCCTATAGTTTTTGCATGTTTTCAAAACTTGATCTAAATTTTCATCAACACAATTTTACACCGTCTTGTTCTAGATTAGTTGATCATGGTTCACATGCAGATCATGTCAATCTAATATACACGTGAGAGTGAGAGTCACATGTATATAGCACGTGAATCAAAAGACTCGTTAACACGTACGTGTTTTTATATACTATTTTAAACTTTTAAGTGAGTTGAATTTCTAATAATAATATTCGAGTTGACTTTCTGCTAACACTCTTCTATCAGTCATGTTCTAGCCCAAAGCCTTCCGGAATGCCATCAATTCGGCATGCACGTGAGTGTTACAACCCCTCTTATCAACAATTTCGAACTATGGTCATCTTATAAGAAGATAAAGTACACCAAATATAATTTTGCAATCTAAACTGAGTAGGAGACGAATATTACCGAATCTGCTACGTTGCAATCCCTGAACTAAGTTTAGAATAAGATAATTATTTTCTAACACATTGTTTGTCTTTTTGATATTGACACTCAATAATCAACAGTTCGTTGTGTGGCTCTGTTTGGCAGGTGTTGAGGGATGGAAAATGGAGCGAGGAAGATGCGGCGATTCTGGTGCCAGGAGACATCATCAGCATCAAGCTCGGCGACATTGTCCCCGCCGACGGCCGTCTCCTGGAAGGAGACCCTCTCAAGATCGACCAGTCAGCCCTCACCGGCGAGTCCCTGCCGGTCACCAAAAACCCCGGCGAGGCAGTGTACTCGGGCTCCACCTGCAAGCAGGGCGAGATCGACGTTCTCGTCATCGCCACCGGCGTCAACACCTTCTTCGGCAAGGCAGCTCACCTCGTCGACACCACCAACAACGTCGGCCACTTCCAACAGGTAATGGATTTTTTTGATTAAACTATTTTATATAATCATGTTATGAAAATACAATTTTTAATTTCAAGGGTAATAATATTTATACATTTTGTAAAAGAATTAAAACATAAGAACGCATTTTTGACATTAACACACAACGTGACAGATTCTTGCAAGAATGTCGTACAGCAGAAACAACATGACACGTTCTTGCTATTTTCTGTGATTGTTGATTTTTGTGAGCTGAATTGGGTAATGGTGATTTGGGTTAGGTGTTGACATCGATAGGGAACTTCTGCATATGCTCAATTGGGGTGGGAGTGTTGATAGAGGTAGTGGTGATGTTCCCTATCCAAGGAGTGCCCTACAGAGACGGCATTGACAACTTGTTGGTCCTCCTCATTGGAGGCATCCCCATAGCCATGCCAACGGTTCTGTCAGTAACTATGGCTATTGGGTCTCATGGCCTCTCCAAGCAAGGCGCAATCACGAAGAGAATGACCGCCATTGAGGAGATGGCCGGCATGGACGTCCTCTGCAGTGACAAAACCGGCACTCTCACCCTCAACAAGCTCTCGGTCGACAAGAGCCTTGTTGAGGTCTGTCCTGTGCCTTAAGCTCTATGGCATTGTTAAGGTTTTTCATTTTTGTGTTATTGAGTTGAAGATGCGTACTTTTTTGTGTATTAGGTGTTTGCTAGTGATATGGGTCGGGATGATCTGTTGCTGCACGCAGCCAGAGCTTCCAGGGTCGAGAACCAGGACGCGATCGATGCTTCAATGGTGGGGATGCTGGATGATCCCATGCAGGCCAGAGCTGGGATCAGTGAGGTTCATTTCTTGCCCTTTAACCCCGTGGAGAAGCGCACCGCCATCACTTACTTTGACAGCGACGAGAACTGGTTTAGGAGCAGCAAGGGTGCTCCCGAGCAGATAATCGAGCTGTGTGATCTCAAGGGAGGTGAAAGGAAGAGGGCTCTTGATGTCATTGACAATTTCGCCAGTCGCGGCCTTAGATCACTAGCAGTAGCTCATCAGGTGAGTGAGTGAGTGTGTTATGTTTTGGTAATTACCTTATTTTGGTTGGAGCTGAATTGGTTTATTGGATTTGGATGTTGTTTATGTGATTAGGCTATTCCGGAGAAGAACAAGGACTCTCCTGGAGGTCCATGGGTGTTTGTGGGTCTGTTGCCTCTGTTTGATCCTCCAAGGCATGACAGTGCAGAGACAATCCGGAGGGCCATTGAGTTGGGTGTGAGTGTGAAGATGATTACTGGTGACCAACTTGCCATTGGCATAGAGACTGGCCGTAGGCTTGGAATGGGCACAAACATGTACCCCTCAACCGCCCTGCTTGGCCAGGGTGATGATGAGTCCGCCGCTGCCATTTCCATCGATGATCTCATCGAGAAGGCTGATGGCTTTGCCGGTGTCTTCCCAGGTAACGAGTTTGTAAAGCGCATACAGCTTTATAACATGAATCTTCTCGCTTCGATCAAGTTCTAATGTAGTATTGGACTTTGTTACACCTCATGGATGAAAGACTATACGTTGTTTCAGTGCAGAGTTTTATATAATGTGAATCATTTCAATCTGACTCATACATAAGATATGTTAGGCGAATCAGACTTTAATGTGATATTAAAGTCTGGTTTGTTTAAGTTTCACATGACGTGAACACTCTCAATCTAACACAAATGTAACGAATGTTAAGTGGATCGGGTTTTAACACACGTTTCCATCTATATTCTAACAAAGCTCAAAACATGGTGCAGAGCACAAGTACGAAATCGTCAAGAGGCTGCAAGAGAGGAACCACATAGTAGGAATGACCGGAGATGGAGTCAACGACGCTCCGGCGCTCAAGAAGGCCGACATTGGAATTGCGGTGGCAGACGCTACAGACGCGGCCAGGAGCGCGTCGGACATAGTGCTGACAGAGCCAGGGCTGAGCGTGATCGTGACCGCAGTGCTGACGAGCAGAGAAATCTTCCAGAGGATGAAGAACTACACCATCTACGCGGTGTCCATCACGATCCGGATCGTTCTCGGCTTCATGCTCCTCGTCATCATATGGAGATTCAACTTCTCGCCGTTCATGATTCTCATCATTGCTGTGTTGAACGACGGGACCATCATGACCATCTCCACTGACAATGTGAAGCCCTCTCCTCTGCCTGATTCTTGGAAGCTTGAAGAAATCTTTGTCACTGGTGTTGTTCTTGGAGCCTACATGGCTCTTGTGTCTGTGCTCTTCTTCTGGCTCGTACAGTCCAACTTCTTCTCGGTAAGTGCCTCGACGCGACACGTTTATTAAGCAGTGATATGATCCACATTGTAACGAGACGGGTTTTTCCCAGAATCATATCACTGCTTGATAAATATCGTGAACACTATGTCGAACTTTAACAGAAGTGATGTTAATTAAACTAAACATTACCTGAATTTGTAGGAAGAATTTGGTGTGAGGGTGATAAGTGGGAGCGAAGACGAGCTGACGGCGGCTCTGTACCTGCAAGTGAGCATCATAAGCCAGGCACTGATATTCGTAACGAGGTCACGAGGCTGGTCCTTCATGGAGCGCCCTGGCTCCATGCTCTTCGCTGCCTTCATCATAGCTCAGCTGGTCACTACATTTTTGCTTTTCCATCTCCTTACAATTACATTTACAATTACAATGACAACTCCTCTAAACTTTCCATCTTGGTTCAGGTGGCTACTCTGATCACAGTGTACGCTAGCTGGAAATTTGCGGGTATTCAAGGGATAGGGTGGGGATGGGCAGGCCTCATTTGGGGCTTCACCATCATCACCTACATTCCTCTCGACGTCCTCAAGTTCATCATCCACTCCGTCTTGTCACGCAACTCAGCAACAAGTTGATGCAGCATAAGGTGACATTAAGTTAAAACACTGAGAGAGATCCCGAAACAATGAAAGCGAGGACAAGACAGCGACAGCGAGAGCCTAAGGAAGCCCGTGGGAGGTCCTTGGATTACTCTTCGTTCGCAAGTTGAGGGTCGAGAATGAGTTCTTCTTCTTCTTCTTCTTCATTACCCTGATCCCATAGAATTGCAGAATTGCCAAGTGTCCTCGACCTCCTCTATAAGCTTCGCTCGTGATGATAGGCATCGGCTCGAGGTCAATGGAGGTCGGGGAAGGCACAAATTGGATACCGGGGCCTGGCCTTGGACACGGTAGAGCTATAGATGTAGAAAGAGGGATGAACAATGTTCTTGAGGCTGTCTGATATTGCAAGGTACAAACTCATCTTGATCTCTAAAATTTATCAGTTTTTATTTTTTGGGGGAGTTAAGCCAGCTAGTGGTATTGGATCTGTGCAGAGCTTCAAGGTTGGAAGATTCAATGGAGAAAATAGAGGGGCTGTGGACATTGTGACAGTAACAGTATATATAGTTGCTAAATCATCCACACCATGGAGGCAAAGCTGAAGACTAATTTTAAAAAATGTGTGAAAATTAAAAATAGGCATGAAAAGGCAAAGGTAGGAGATATTTTTATTTTATTTTCTTTGGTAAACAAGATTGTAGCATTAAATTAAAATTTAGCTTCTTCTTCATCCTCTTGTTGTAGCTGATTTCTCGTTCTTAAATTTTACAGAAAGGACATAGAGAATAAATTTGTAGCAGTTTTAAAATACATAATTTTATTTGTTTATTTCAACCAACTAGAGCTTCACAGTTTGATTTGCATTGTGCTAAAAAATTGCTGCAACACCTGTTTTGTTAAGCAGTTCATGTCATTACAGCAAAACTACATTGCTTGTTCTGATTTACTGCAAGTAAACACGAACGTGCACCAACGATTACAAAATTACTATCCAGCGATTATTTTTCTCTCATCGATTATTCTTCCACGAGGTTAGTTCGGGAGGGATTGACTCTTCGTTGCAGGAAAGCACAGCAAGTGCCAATAGTTTTCCTAGCCAACCATGGTACAGCAAGCCCCTTGCACCAAGTCCTCCGAATAACCAATACTTAGAATTCTGCTTTTTGCCTAAGATATCATCAATGCAGCCCAAAAGAGGGAGTGATCCATTGGTAGTGAGTGGTGGCATTGCCCTGAGACCTGCCCTTGCTCCAGTGAAGGTCCAATCCTTTATATTTGGGTAGATAGTAGATGCCTTTGGGAGAAGCTCTTGTAGAGCTTTAGAAGCCTCTTCTTCGGGGACGTTTGGGGAAGAGTTTCTTGATTTCCAGTCCCACGTTGATCCCATGTACAGGCTGCGAGGCCCCTGGACTGCAAGCCATGCATCAGACAGAATTGAGGGGCTGTGATCCTGATATTCTTCCCTGAAACATGGTATTCGAGAAAATGGGGTTAGCAGAAATGAGATATACTTACGCGGGTCACCTATAATAGATACACAAGGCAAAAGTCATGACCAAAATTATCTCCAAATCAACCTAGACAGAGAGCAAAGTTCACAAGTAATAGTTTCATCCACCCTCATGTCATGGATTCATGGATTGACCAGAGTTTCAGACACTCTACGCCAATCCCCGTGATCAGAGTGGATCGATTTTTCAGAGTTGGAGCAGAGTGCAATTCAACTTAACAATAAAATAAAACCCTAAGCCTTTATATCATTCAAGCAATCACAACTTCACTCTAATCGCTATGGAAGTGATAATAGCTTATCCAAATACATCCATGAATCTCTTCACAGTATATTAATTGTCCACGTGGCACCCAGAGAATAAGACAAATCTTACCCTATCTCATCAGGCAGCTGAAGATGAGCGACGACACCTCTGCATATCCTCAAAGGAAGTTTCCCAGAGAGCTCTGGGAGCATATCCGCTTTGGCACCCAAGCAAACTATCACAGCATCGTAGTCCCCTGAAATGAGTAAAATGCAATTGTAGACTTGTAGTGTACTATCACGATTAATGATAAATCCTCTGAAATTCGTTATACCAAATAGAGAATTAGAGTTAACTCTATTATCATGCAGGATTAGTCTCTTAGGATTATATCCATTGTTTACATGATAATTACAAATACAAACTCTTGTATGATCCCTCTCCCTGGCATTATTGTTTATTTTGACTGAAACTTCTTTATTTCTTATACCACTTATCTATACGAAAACAATTAAAATTGATCACCAAAAACACTAGGTTACTCTAGATTTAGCCTCTGAAAGTTAAATAGTACAACCTGATTTTCTATCAACCAAATAAGTATCCCATATCATAGTGGTACGCCTGATCCAGAAGTAGGAAAATGGAGAACAAGCACTAGTTTTGACTACGAACTGAGACCAAGCATTGTTATCACCTTCTAATTCAAGGAGCTCGTGAACAGATTTCTTGTGCAAGCATAGCTCTTTGACCCCAACGCCTGAGGTTGAAAGTTCTTTCACTAAGTTTTCACACGCTAAGAAGAGTGCCTGTATGTCATCAAAAAGACAAATATAGTAATGGAATAGAAAATGAACTGTGCGATTAACATATTAACCAATCTTTCAGTTCTTCAAACCTGGAGATAGTGTTGAGGATTGATATTCACAGCTTCAGGCATATAAAAGGCCGAGTTCAAAGGTACGTGCAAATGGGGAATTAGTTTCTGAGCAGCATCTGTATTCATGATCTCTATTCTACAACTGGCAAGACAGTTCTGAGCATTCTAATAAGAGCAAGAAAAAGATACCAACCATAAAAACCATATATCAGAATCAGACTTATCAGTAGAGCTATGAAGCACAAGCACAAGGTACATTAATTTTCCAGAATATCTAGGTGCAGGTACGTAAGGGTATTAGTTTTATAAAAATATTTAATATATGTTCAGAACCAAATATATCGAACACTAAAATTATATATATAGAAATGATATAATGCACCACAATCATCAAAGCACCAAATTTAAACATAAGTAAAAGCATAGGAAAACACACACACACACACACAGTAACGCACCAAACATCATTTACAAGGTGACAAAATCACACTATCATTTGGCTCATCTCTATTGCTATGTTTGCTGCCATTATCAGTGACACGTACTATAAAAGTACCTAGGGATAAAACACTGCTCAAACTTGTTGGGTATGTACCCGATAAGTACCTAGGAGTACCCAAGAAGTGCCAGTACCCCGGTAGGTCTCATTGGGAGATGTGTTTGTGCTTCATAGCAGTAGAGTTATTATTATTCAGGTTGTGAGGGTACAAATGGAATTACTTCATGGAGTATATCCAAATTCTTCATGCTTGTTGCTGGTCTCAAGATTCCCCTGCCATGAGTAAATTGCATCATAAGCGTTAGTTGATGAAATATTGATCATATGAGTTGACCTATTGAAAGAAAAGGCAAGGATAATGTCGGCTTTGCCATGATGTACGATGGATTTCGGCCTTCCGAGGTCATCTTGGGGGTCAAAATCACACTTTTAGAAGTTTCGGGCACTTTTTTGCAATTTTAATAATTTGTTTCCTTTTCCAATAAGTTTAGGATTTCCTTTTTTGCAATTAGGTTTTGGCTAACCACTCTTATACGTTTCCGTTATTTAGTTTTTGAAGTTTAATAAAAAAAATCGAGATTTCCCTCAAATCTATCATTTTCGGTATTCTTGCGAATCAACGAAATTTGATAAAGAATTCTTCCTAGCCACGTACGTTGCATCAAAAAGACTCTTGAATTTATTTTGACTTCAAAAGTTTGCGGCATAATCTATTTATTTGTCCAAAATATCACAAATTATGACCAGAGGTACTAACAACAATCCTAGCATCTGTAAAGGACTTTCTCCTCTTTAAGTGTAGAACAAACCTTCTCCTCACTATGAACTCATCCAGGTTTTGACTCAACTCTTCAACTTCACCATTCGATGTATTGAACCCAACTGCTGCTTCCGCAACACTTAAAAGCTTCAAACATTCTTTCCAGCAATCATCACCCTGCCAAAGAAGTTTAGCTGCTAGAGTTCGAATAAAAAAATATAACTCCAGAAAATAAAAATAAAAACACAACCCAATTTTGGGAGTGAATTGGTATACACATGTGAAACTAATACAGAGCACAAACACAATTTCAAGAATAGGGTACATTAGAGGATGGTGATATCAACCTTTTGGAGAATAAGGATGAAGGAGTCCTCCAGAAACCCCAGAAGCCCCTCCACCAATGCCAACTTCATCATACATGTCAATATGCAAATTCATCTCCTTGGGACTATGCTGTAACAAACACAATACCCACCAACACAAATAGCTTTTTAATAAGGAAAAATATAAAATTTATAGCACCACAGCTTGTTCAGGGGAAAGGGTGTGTACATTGAGCAAATGCCAAGCAACAGAGAGACCAGCAAAACCAGCGCCGAGCACTGCGTATCTGTAAGTAAAGATCGAGAATGGTGAGCGAGGGAGGTCAATTTACAGAGAAATGATGGAAGGAGTGGAAGTGACCTGAGAGAAGGTGGAGAGGAGGAGAGAGCTCGAACTAGAGGCGGAGCTGAATACAGCGGCGACACAGCGGTTCTGGTTCTTCTGAGACCGCCATAGAACGGTGGCGATTTCAAATGGGAGAGAAGTGTAGTAGAGGTGGTACAGCTAGGGTTAGGGCTCAGCTGTAGCATCTCTCTGGCTCCGGCTACAATTGTGAGCTAATTTCAGTTTATCAACTGTTTTGGTGAGACCCAGTCCCAGTCCCACAGGTAGACAAGACAAGAGAGGAGAATTCAAGTTATTGAACAACATTTTCTTCCGTCCTGCAATTACGATTTTACCCCTCCAAATTTCTAGGCCGAGTTATGGCAATACAGGTGGGAATATTGGACCGAGAACTAAGGGCATCTCCAACCCTGTCTCCAAATATGCAAAATTTCGCATATTTGGAGACTTTGTTCTCCAACGCATGTATCCAAATATCCATATGCATATACGAAAATGCATATTTGCTACAATAATTACACTGTAGCAATCTCCAAAAAATATAATCAGTTTTTTATTGACAAATGTTTTTTTTTTTGTAAAATCAGAAAAATATACAAAATATAAATGTTTTCCGGGATATTATAAGAATTGAGTGGCAATTGTTGATTTAATTTTTTTAATAATTTAATTCCTTCTATTTATTTTAATTTAATTTGTATTTTATTATTAAAAATAAATAAATAAATACAAATCCGATTAATCCTCGACTAATTCGATTAATCCCCGATTAATCTTTCCGGGATGTTGTCTGCCCGATTAACACCTAGCGTTTTTTAGAACCTTGATAATTATGCTTCTTGGTTGGTGTTGGAGAGAAAACTTTATTATATAAAATTTTGGTTATTATATGACCTGCAATTTTAGTAAATTATATAAATATAATATGTAAAATTATTAAATAATAAAAAATAGTATTTGATATGACAAATAGATATAGTTTTGGAGATTGGGTTGGAGAGTAATGGACATAGAGACTCAATCATTGAATAATAATTTTTGCATATATGGATATAACTTTGGAGATGGTCTAATATTATTGGTTCTGAATTTAACAAAATCATTCAATCGAATTCGGATTATTATTTATTATATTTTTTTAAGGTTATTTATTATATATTATTAACTTGTTTGCAAACAGTATAGTTTGTCTGAGTTGTAATAAAGAAGTTTTAACAATCGATTTTCGTTAGTATTTTTTATAATTGTAAATTTAAAGCTTTTGGTTAAAAAATCAAGCTCAATTTCATTTAATTCTACTTTTAAATTAGACTTACATTACAATCGAAAATCAACCAATTTCAGTTTAATAGAACAAAAATAACAAATCAGAAATTAAGAGATTTTAATCATTAAAATTTTCTAACAAGTTGGGATTTGAACCTACTCATTTAAAGTACAATTATTTTAAAAAATTCAATTTGTGCCTATAATAGAAATCAAGTAAAACATTTAGGTACTGTTATTAAGATATAATAAAGTAATTAAAAATATGTATAAGGGAAATATCCGGGTCAAAATCATTGTTATGATGAAAATTAAAAATTAATCAGAGTTATTAAATTAATAAAGTATGTACTCAAGATTAAAACCCCAGCTAAAAGCATTAAAAAAACCCAGTTAAAAAAATAATTTTAGTAGACTTGAATTAAATTAAATTTATTATTATTGATAACGTGTTTTAATCTACATTCCTTTATTCAATTAATTAATCTAATATATATATATATAGGGATGCACTCCTTGACAAATGGTCCCTTAGATACAAATATAAGAATATCTTACATTCGTTGGATGTAAATAATAAAGGGTTCAGATTCTCCACTAATTTCATGAATTAATTAAATCAATACTAAATCGAAAGGGCATCATCGTCATTCCATTCACCCATCACAACCCTAAATTGCTTTGATTCCCATTTCATTCCCTAAACTAAAATTCACAATCGTCTTCTTCAAAGAAATAGGTACCTCCGCGTTGCATATCCCGCCGCCACACCACTCCTCCACCATGCGCCTCTCCTCGCCGCGTCTCTCCGTCGTTCATGGCCTCCGCTCCGCCACATCCCCGCATCGAAGCTCCTTAGATCGTAGTCCATGACCTCCGTTCCGTCACCCCCCTGGATCGAAGCTCCATAGATTGAAGTCCACGGCCTCCGCTCTGTCGCACGTGGCCTCCTCCCATGGTCTCTGCTCTGCCACACATGGCCTCCTCCCATGGCCTCGGCTCTGTCGCACATGGCCTCCTCCCATGGTCTCCGCTCTGTTGCACATGGCCTCCTCCCATGGCTTCTTCTCCGCCGCTTCCCCGGATCGAAGCTCCACAAATCAAAGTTCATGCCTTCCGCTCCGCTCTGCTGCCCTTGGCTTCCGATTCGCCGCCTTCCCGGATCAAAACTCCACAAATCGAAACTCCATAGATTGAAGGTTTGTGTAATATTTACATTGTTCCATTGGAGGTTCATTAGGTTCCATTACTCCATACAAGCTATATGTATTCTCATTTTTTTTCGATACACAGTTTGATTGGTATCAAAATTCTGAATCTCTTGTCAACTACAATTGGTGGCAATTCCTTCTGAATTGTAGTTTCCATTTGTCATTTTGTACATATAATACAATGAAACCAAAGTGAATTTCAATATTAGAATCAATATGTGATGTTAAAATGGAACAATGGAATTTAAAAATATGTATATGACACATTGGGATCATATTACAATTTATATGGAACAATGGAAAAAATAATCATTCACATGAAACAATTTCACACTACAAATGGAGCAATGAGATCACGAATAAACTTTATGGAATAATGAAATTATATGCAGCTGCTAATGTAACATTCAATGGGCCATGGCATCAGGTAATTGCATTGAAATCATGAAATCAGATGATTGAAATGGACTGGTGGCATAATAAATAAGAGACCGTATGACTCATGGAATAAGACAGTATAATGGAATCATGGGACAAGGCCAGTCTAATGGAATCGTGGAATAAGCCATTTGAAATGGAACCATGGAATAAGGGACATGTAACTGAGATGGGCGAGCGGTGTGGTCTAGTTGGGCGATCGGTGTGATTATACATAATCACTAGGGTTTGACTCTATTAGAAAAAGGAAAGATTCCATTCAATGCTCACCTAAAATCAAGCGAAGAGTCCTTATTCAAATTCAGTGATTGATTGAATGTGAAAAATACATAATTGCCCTTATTATGTGTCCATTAATCACATTTATGGTCTTCCACTTCACACTATTTACACCGCGTGCCATTGGAAGTTACTGTTGATCTGGTGCGTTGAAATTTCAATCCTAAGACCATAATATATTTGTAGATTTGTAGCTAAACATAGTATTTGTACACGAATTCATCCCTATATATATATATATAATGTAAAACCTGAGTTAAGATGTTGCCAGCTTACGAGGATATTGAAGACACAGTACCCACCTTTCCGTATAGTTATATAACTTGTCCGCATCATATCACAACCTGATCTGGGTGAGTGAATTGGCATGAGAAAGTTAAAAGATGAAAATTGCTATAAATTCTGTGAAGTGTTGAAGAATGGAAAGCATATATATCTGTTCACTCACATCACACACGTATGATACATTATTCAAGTTAGCAGCAGAACCTGATGAAACTCTATTTCTATTTCTTCCATATGAAGATGAGATACAAAACAATATTATTACAAAACCCTCAGACCTCAAAATGTTTAGCGGTTTCGGGCTTCACACGATTTAATCGAACAGTTCCAAGGATGTACTCAGGTAACTCATCCTCTTCCCTCCCCTATAAACAAAGTGTATATGTAAATATTAACTTCATATCATTATTCTTACTATTAGTGTAGTGTCAATTCTAGAAATGCACCAACCTCGATCAAAATTGCTAGATCAACAATGAGGCTGGTAACATATCCAAGGACAAGCCCGATGACACCCCTTGCCACAGAAGATGATCCGATATCCACATCAATCTGCAAATTAAAGAATGGGGTCTCAGCATTGTAAAATGGGAATACAAGTAGCTAACAAAATCAATGAATCTTGCCGATGCACATACTGAAATGCTAGAGTTCGTCAAAAAATAAAAGAAACCCGCCATTTGAAGAGGGAAAAAAACGCTATCAAGTTTTTTTATCATCAATAATACAGGGAAATCCTACTCTAATAAGGGATAAGCAAGTTGCGACATAGATGAACGGTAAACAAAGAGAAAAAAAGAGAGCCGACAGAAAAGATGCACAAAAATAAAGAAGTGGTGGCTCAAGACATAAAAAGGGAAATCACCAGGTATTAAATTGGAATTAGGACATAAAGTGAAAGTAAGATGAGAAAACCTGGGACTGACAGGGTTTAGAACATTAAATTCTGATGGATATGCAGTGGAAAGATGCCAGTGCCAAACAGACATACATGCATATACTAGGGTTTCATAGAAATCAAAGAATAGTGTTCGTAAGGAAATGAATAAGAACGCAAATTAAATCTGGGTTGCAAAGGTTAATGTAGATACTAACATGAAAATCAAGGTAAACAGTAAAGGGGCTATTTGAAGAATGGTTAGGATACTGGGGAAGAACTTAGGTTTTCCAATGCCAGGGTTCTATAGCTCGAAAGGTGATTTAGATTTGGTTACAGTTGCACAAAGGGAATGCCAGTTTTGCTTATTATTGAGACATCCTTATATTAGTAGATATAAAAGCTTAAGACTGATATTATTCATTCAGAGCCTCATAACCTATTCTCTTACGGCTATCTACTATTGCAAATATGTTATCATATCCATGAAAAAGATCCAAACAGTAGTACAGTGAAACATCTGTCATAATGCTACGAGAAGCAAGGGACAAGGGGAAGTATAACCTCCAGAAAATTGTCCTGTCTGAGGTAATTGCAGGTTACGGCTTTACCCAGTAAACATGCTTTTGTTCCAACAGCACGCTTGACCATCCAATATCCCTATATATATTTATGAACTATTAGCTGCGACAAAATATTCAAAGCAGATAGGATAAAAGACCTTTACGGTTTCAAAAACGTACATGTTTCTAATTCATAGGCCGTACCTCAACAATGCTGGGAATTAGTTTGAATCTTGAATCCCTGAACATATCAGTCCCATCTACAAATTTACCCAACAAAGAATTTTTCTTTACAGGCCTGTCAGAAGCGTAGTAGAGAACCAAACTGTAGTTTGGTTTAGCTGGGACCTGAAACAGATAAAACCATTAAAAGGCTGTAACAAAGGCCGTAGCATTGGAAAATGTAAGATAAAAAAGAGTGACATGTCTTAGTACCATTCATAATGGATCTACAATTCCCATCATCGCCTAACATTATCATTCTCTATATTATGTAAAGGCCTATCTCCTGGTCACAGTAAATGACGGAGAATGTCTCGAGATATAGGAATGGCTTTTCAGTGTCATCCATAATGCATCACCAATTTTCGTTATCACCAAAACTTATTGTCTCTATTACATAAAGGCCTACTTCTTGTTCACTGTTTAAAAGAGTGGCAGAGTTTCATTTGGAAGAGTTCAATTCACCATAAACTAATTGAAAACTCAAATATGAATTTCGTAACCAAACCAACTAATTTTCTATTTAAACTTTACATGTTTACCATGTACACCACTTGTGAGTTCAGACAATGCTGAGAAATCATCTTTTTCCACATCATATTTATTTTTGATTAGCGATCTTTTTCCACATCATATTCTCATAGGATCGAAAATGGTACAGCATATTTTTAGTGTACTGAGTGTTACTTTTAGAAATGCATCAAATAAGAAGAGGTTTAAAGACATTAACATCCACACGCATACCTGGAGATTTATGACAAGGATGAACGGAAGCTTTTTCCCAGCTTCTGACTGAAATTAATGAAGTCAAAGTTAAAACCAGGCTCTTATAATGGACAATATTTACAGTAAGGAACTTTAAAGATTCCTAAGCCATGCTGTTTTAATGTAATGGTTTCTTCTCTATTTTAACAAACTTTTTCACTTGTTTCACTAGAATACATTATTGATTTATGATAAACTGGAAAGTCCATAAACATTGGATTGTGGACTTATGAAGACTCAGTACCATAATAATTAACATATGAACAGAACCATATCACATGTGATACTAGCATCCGCTTAATCGATCCATTCCTTTCCCTCCTTATCCACTCGACCCAAACAGTGTAAACTCAATAGATTGCCTGGTGCTTAGTTTCACAACAGAAACATGAACAAAGAAAATCTCATTTTAATTCAGGAGCTTTAACCATAAGTTATTCAATAGTCAATACAATCATATTAATGAGTTTATTATGCAATTGCTTTCTACAATTACATGTGGAATGTTAACACTGAATTATCTGAGACCTGCACATAATGTTACAGATTGGCCTAGAAAATGGGAGCAAGCTTTGAAAAAATACACCCATGGATCCCTTTTGAGTTTTGACAGAAGCAAACAGAGATCTTTGTGTTGATTATGTCTGATAAAATTGGTTAAATTGAAGTGCATTTCTACCTGAACAAGGCACTTGGGATGCTGAGCAATCCTATCAGCAGTTTTATCAACTTTGAACCAATCAACTGCGATAAGCTTGAGAAGTGGATCGCCTCCCACTACCTGAAAATTCCAGGGGTTAGCTACTGAATATGTAGGTAGGTATCCAAGCTTCAGTTTCATCATTGCTTGGGATATAATCCCAATATTTTTGCACCTTGCCTAGATTTGCACAAGGTAGACAGGTAAGAATGCTCCAATTCTAGACTATAGTCCGATCCAACCTAAAAGCTTAAACTGATAGACGTTAAATCCAACGTGTGAATCAAGTGGAGTTGAATCCACATATCTCCGATGTGGACACTTAACACCCCTAACATGCATGTCAAATTGAGATGAGGTCAAGGACCCAGGACAGACATACGACATAGTGGGGGTGCAAGACCAATGCAGACCAAGCTCTGAAATCAGAAGAAATTTAAATCGGGATGCATATGTCGGGTTAAAGTCGACAACTAACAGATCAATTTGATAGTTATGCACAGAGTATACATCTCTATTTACACTAGAAATATGAGGGGATTTTCAAAGGCAATTGATAACCACCAAGTGTTGTACATCCATTGGAAAATATAAGCAAGCTAACAAGATGAAGGATCAACGGTCCATGGCCTTACTACAAAAAAGGCATGGAGGAGAATTTACGAAACAAGGAAAGATATATGCCAATACAACTATTCTATACGTTTCAGTGCACCGTATTAAAAATGACCAGGCATAGTCAAGTAACTCGTAATCAGGTGGGCTATCAAAATGCAGAACATACTATAATTTTTACTTTTTACATGATAATATAGAGAATAGGCCAACATGGTTCAGGAGTTGTACAAACATGATTCAAGAGAGAAACCCACCTTACGGTTATCTTTTAAGTAATTCTTTCCTCTTATCATGAATCCCAGACCAGATGGAGAAGCCCAACAATTTGAGTCTCTGTCATCTTTCCCTTGGGGCATGGACCCATGGAACTCATTTGGGTCTATCGTGATTGGGGGTACATCATCTAGTTCCTCATGTGCATCTGTGGCTGCACGTAGAATCACACAACACTAAGAATAACAAATTAATGTATATAGAAGTCCTTTCTCAATTTGACAAATTCTTTCTAGAGCGTCTCACCATATCATAACTTTTTTTACTAGAAAAAGTATGCAACAAGAAAGTAAAAAAAAGGGATAATGACACTTTGTTACACCTAACTATAGCGAAATGACACTTTCATACCTTAACTATTTTAGTCTCTTTTTTAGTACCCTGACAGTTTTTTTGTGACAACCTATCTCTAAAATGCTTAAAATACCTAAACTACCCTTTGTTTAAGAAATCAAAAATTGAATTAATTCAATTTTGTTTATCTTTTGTTCAATTTGGTTTATGTTTAAGATGCAATTACAATTATGCTCTCAAATCTAAAATTAAATTTGAACCATTTCAAATCTGGTTTGATAAATCAAATTGGACCAATTTTATTTTAATTTCTTAAACTAAGGGTATTTTAGTCATTTTAGCATAGGTTGTCAAAAAAAATATGCCAGGGTAACAAAAAAGAAAAAAAAATAGTTAGGGTATGGAAGTGTCATTTCACTATAGTTAGGTGTAACAAAGTGTCATTATCCCTAAAAAAAATACAAAAACGAAGTATGACTAAATAAGATTGTTGACCCAGAGACAAATTATAAATCCTTTAGAGAGAAAAATCAGTAGCTTTTAGAAGCATAGAATCAACTCAAATAGTTTTGCAGGACATGTGTAATCCAGAAATATAAACCCTAAAATATTTTGTTTTGAAGGTTATGTCTGATCCAGAACCAGCTGGTAGAATATAGGAATTTTAATATCCAACCACATCAAACAACCTCCTTTTTATCAGCAATAATGAAAACATATTAAAAGAGAGGGTGGGATCCAGAAATGGGATCAAACACCTTCTGTATTGGAACCTGTTTAGATAAATTGCCTTGGTTGGCGAAGGACACAACAATGAAAATAAAACCCATAGCTTATAAAAAAAGAGAACAATATTTGATCAGTGAGAAAATAACAGATTCATCTTCTCAGTAAATATCTAAGCAATGAGAGGACCTGATTTTCTCTTCAAAGCTAAGCTTGCGATAGCCCATGAAACGTTCTTCAATTTTACTTTCATTTCCTGTTCCAGTAGGAGGTTTAAATGCTTCAGTTGTTCGATAAAAGGATACATACAGAACAAGGTAAATTCTGACACTTTTACAACTTTATTCAGTGGAAGAAAGCAGAAAAGGTAAAACCTTTTGTTCATTTTCGTCATCAGGGTCACTTTCTTCTTCTGATGATGATGATGATGTTGATGAGTCATCAGCAATTGCATCATAAAACTCATCCTGCCCCCCTTCTGTATCAGATTCGTCATTGGAGGCTGAAACTTGGGAAGTTTTAGAATGAACAACCGTGGTGGAAGTTACACACTTTACTCCTGGATTTGCACCAATATATTCCTTCAAAGCTGAACAATCATGAAGCAGAACATAATTGTCATTTCATGAGCAATTAGGGTCCTTCAAAGAGAAAAGAAGGAGCAGGGGAAGATGGCAGATGGTCATTGGAATCTAAATAGTTTAAAACCCTGTATACTGAAATCACAGTGTTCAATCATTTGGAAGAGATTTAATTGGTAGGATGCCATGGAAATTTGATCTATACATGTAGAAGAGTTATCTGTACGAAGTGTTATGGGGACAGGTTAGACTTTTAAGTATGGAGCATGACCCGATACATGTATTAATATTTTATAGTAAGAAACCAGCTTCTCCCAATTTCTAACCCTTGGGGTTGTACGTAGCTTGAATAAATGAGAGGAAATGGGAAGGGATGTACAAAGTATCAAACTCAGAACACAATTTCAGTTCAGAAACTAATAGAGTTGCACATATATAATTTGCACATACATGAAACAGGTATGTAATTTTTACGAGTATAGCATGTTCTGCCAAAACAAGAACATCGCTACATTCTAGAAACAATTATTTTTCGTTTCCTTTTGCCTGGCGATAAATAGAATTTGACACCTCAAAAAACAATTCACAAGAAATCACACTAAGATGCGGCTTATGTGCAAAACAAAACTTATGGCGAATACGTAAATTGAGGTGTTTTCTCAATACAATAAACGAAATTGTAGTATATGATGTATCAACTACTTATACCATATCAAAAGCAGTGCGTGAAGTGGCAGAGACCTTATGTAGTAAGCACGAGAACATTGGTTTCTATCCCCATTTTTTATAAGTTTCAGAATTTTAATGCATAGAAAAGAAGTACAATAAAAACTAGGAAAAATAAAAATCCTATCTAATCTAAGGTAAAAATTACCCAGAACACAAACGGGAGCCAACCCGAGGGGGAAAGAAGCAAAAGAAAAATAAAGATGGTGGAGAAATATCCCAGGCTGTTGATGAATAGTTACACCTGCGAAGTCCCTCCTCGGTAGTCCCCTTGTGTGACAAGAACTCTTCAGTTGGTGAGCCATTGACTAGGATAGAGGTGTTTGCTCTTAGGCAGCTTTGGATCCATCTGATCCACCGTGCCCCTCAGTTCATGCTTTTATTCAGCTTTCCTCAGTACTTGCACCATTAAGATTACTTTGGTTCTCATAAGATTTCATTTAGGGACATAGTACAGCTTTATCTAGGTACGTCCCTAAGCTAGGTGTGAATCTTATGATGTTGCACTAGTAAAATTGATTCCCTTTATATGGCATGTATGAGACCAGGGACAAACTTGTCTTACCAATACACACCTTGCTTAATGTCAAGGAGTCTTAAAGAGGAAATAAACTGACACAACATATTATATATGTGATTTTAGTTGGAACAGCATATGTTCAATAGATCGATATTAAAATTCAGTCAAAATGAGAGACGGAGAGATGAATAAATTTCTGACCTCCCACTTGGCACAATAATGCATGAGCAGTAGACTTTTGAAACTTTGAACAGCTATCTTGCTTCCATTTAGGCCAGCTTGAAGAGTGTATTTCCAACATTTGTGTCACGAGACATTTTGCATCATCTGAACCCATGGGTGAGTTCAAATTTCTAATCTCCCAAGTAGATGCTACAATTAAAACAAAGTAAAAAACCAAACTATTAAGATAGCTGCTCAAATGAAAGTTGCAAATTATAAAGTCCATAATGAATTTACCAATAGGAAAATCTCATGCAAAAATGATCAATAAGTAAGCCACCACCACACCTATCAAGCTACCAGTAAACCACATTTTGAAACCTTTCCGTACTATATAGAACAGTAATCTTGACTATCAGCTGAAGCATGAAATGTAAAAAGGAAATATCTTTCCACTGTGTTGTCTTTACTTCAAATGGCACTTCATTCCCTATTAGCTTGCTATAAAAGTTTAAGATGTGTTCTCCAAACAGTAAAAACAATGAATAGTTCAGAGATGATCTTGAAACCCTTATGTATAGAAACAGTAATCTCAGATAGTAGGTGAAGCATTGAGTTCTAGGTTATTCTTTTTTTCCTTTTGTTTTATTGTACTGTCCTTTCATTGCAATAAATTCAGTGTGAGAAACAAAATCGCTTACGAGTAATTTGTTTACGTCGATATCCTGATTTTGGAGGACACTTCTTATGTATTGCTGGAAGCTGTAAGATTGCTGCATGAATACATTAGATGAGTCATATACGTGCAGACACAGGCAACATGTTTAAATTCTTCTGACTAAAGCAGGTTAAGAAAAAACAAGTTAAGAGACCCGTTTGAGTCAAGATATGTCAAACTTTTGGGGTAAATGCATGATATGTAATGAACTTGTATTACCAAAATATACTGACATGTGATCCGGAAAGTGACCATATAGAGTTGAAATCTAGGAAAATACAGCCAAAACATATTTGGTTCTATTTCAAATTATCAGAAGGTGATTCGGGATCAGTTGGCAGACAAATGAGATAACAGTTAAGGGGCCTATCAGAAATCTGTAATACCCCCGAACCCGTGATATCAGAAACTCCAGTATCTTTTTATAGGCAACTTGGATGTGCCAAGTATTGAACTCAAGACCTTGCTTGTAAAGAACTAGAAACAAACTCTTTACCACTAGGACCGACCAACTTATGTTGGTTCGAATTTCCAGTATTATTGCAAGAGGAAGTCAGTTTGTCGAATAAACAAATTTAGTATGTAAATTACAGAAAAAAAGTAATGTCTAGAGTCTAGACGACTTTTTTTATTGCCACATCTTTCTAATATCCAAGCAACAAACCTCAAAACTGGTAAAATTCTCTACAAAGTACTAATTAGAATAGTCCTCTAGCCTCCAGAAACTGATAGTAGGATAACCTGGAGATCTGTCCTACAACAAAATGCTCGCAACAACAAGCATCATATGCCCCCACAATGAAAACAAATAACTGTAATGAGAAAATAAAATGATCATGTTTCCTTACTGTATGATCCATCTTGCCCACGAAACCACTGTCTAGAGAAGACAAAATCTTTCTTGGACTGCCACCTACGAAGAAAATTATCTATGAAATTCATTTTGGCTAGTACAGATATTAAAAAACAAATGAAGTTCACAACTCCAGTCCGAAAAGAACTCGATAGAATCAGTATAAGTGCAAGATTTGGATATTGAACATGATTTCGATATGATCTCTAGATATGAAAAAACTTTGCAATGAGAAGATGGTGGCTTTGCGGGAAAGCTAGCATAAGCATGAAGCAGATTGAAGTGGATGAGTGCTTAAGAAATTTTAAATATTAAAGCTAATTCTTCCTGGTTATACTTATTAATAAGTACTAAGCAAGCACTACAGCCTCACTAAGTCGAGTTTCTTTCCGTTTTAAAAGTGGGATCATACCCTCTGTTTACAACTTGAAAAGAACAAGAAATAAGAATGATAAATTGGCATAAGAAAAAAAAGGAAGTTCCTGATAGAGGTGTCTGTTTCCTTAATGATATTTCCAATATAAATCAAATAAATAAAATAATCATCTTTTATCACCCAATGAAAAAAATTCTATTGGCAATTATCCAGATATTGGAGTTCTATTGGCAATATCTCCCATGAGAAGTATCAAAACATTTGAACAATTAGCAGCTTCTTGAGAGACATTAAAAAGAGATATGTATTATAGAAGTTGAATTTTATTCCAGTAAAATGTTTAATTCCAGATGGGCAGACAATCAGATATAAAGAAGGATGTATGTCATTGAAGCATTCAATAATTTTGCATCCAAAACCCTAGCTCATTATGCCACGTGCACGTCTAACCAAGTCACAATCTATATGCACATACGCTATAACAACTGAAAACAATGATGATTATAGATGTAAATGCATGATTCGATCACAATCTAACTGAAAATCCATTGATTAAAAAGAACAAAATAAGTAACTCTTTCCATCATTACCGAGTAAGATATTTAGGATCATACGTCCCATAAACAACATCACAGTGCCCATCATAAGAATCTACCAACTCTAAGTCACCTGTCAACATATCCCACCTACGAAGACAACTATTAGAGAAAGTGAAGTCATGTAGCCGTACACCAGAGCAGGAAAAGATTGAGAACATACTCGTATCTCTGCTTTTGATCAAGGTTTAAAATCACTTCAAACACTGTATCTGCACTTGCATCGATAACACCAACAGACTTCACAAGTGCACCTTTACCACTCTAAAATTAACACAAATTATTACAAAAACTTGAAGAAATTTAACTGTTTGTGACAGAGTCGTGAAACTTTAGTTCCTGAAAAAACAATATATCTGGAAAGTATAGTTTAATAACGTTTATAAAGAGAAAGAACCCTATCCTACAAACATATGCTGTATATTTCTTAAAGGTCAACATACTGCCTGGAAGGGCTTGTGAGCTAGGTTGTATTTCTAAATCTCTTTAGGCCATCACTTAGAGTCTATTTAGGAAAATATCTTCAGAAGATACTTAAAAGGAGTAGGTGGCTATTTTGATGTAATATTTTATGAGCAGCCAATAGAATATTTGCTCTTTTCACTTCTCTTCTTGGAAATTGTCTCTTCTTTGTGGTCTCCCTCCTTACTACTAAAACCACCTTCCATCCATGTACTCACGGAGGACTTCGAACCAATCTACCTCATGTTTTACTTCGGTTTCCCTGTACCATGTCAAGTCAGTATTGGCACCTACCAACAGGCGGCCATCAAACATTTTCTTCCACACCTTCCAAACCACCTTTTTGATAGTTGATATAGAGAAAATTTTGTTTCTCATAAAATTTAGTCCTTTTCTAAGGATTATTGAGGAAAGAGATGCAATTTCCTCAATATTTGTGGTTAAGAATCAGTCAGAAAAATTCAGCAAGAAAACTAAATCAGGTAAAACTTTCAAGAAATAGTTAAGTTGTGTGAAGTACCTTAACATCAAACACATCTTCAAGGATTCTAACACCTGGAAAAAAAAGAACAAAAGGCATAAAATAACCATATGTGCAGTAACATCAAACCATTCTCATTTAAATAAACAAAGATTGACGAGGCAATTCAAGATTCTGATAATAACAATGAAAATCTTCAACTTGCCACAAAACCAAGACTGAAGACAAGCTATATACAGAAGGGGGTTCTAACATTGATAATATATGAGTAATATGCTTAACAAAGATTTAAATATTATAGTTTAGATGAGTGTCTGTCCTAAATGTGAAGACTAATCAAAAGAAAGTGAAACCTGAAATTATCTACCATATACACCACTTATTAAATAGTCTCAAGTAAATGTACCATTTATTGTACGAACACATTTCCATCTATGTGCTTCAATTGCATCTCCGTCATCCCTGTCAAAGAACCCATCTTGCTTGCCGGCAGTCATCAAGTTTGAGGATTGACGCAGAAGCACCTCTGGACCTGCAAAAGAGAGAAAAGCCCCAACTAACTGTCATTTTCAAGAAACAAAACCAACTTTGATGGCTAGTGATTTTCCCATGAACATGCATTACAGGAACATTTTATCTCTAAAATAATTTAATTCATTTCGCGGGGGAATGTATATAGCATAAATAAATATTACCTGAAAATCTATAAACAAGCAGTAGAAACCAGGGAGAGGATTCTATGGGAAATACAAGACAACCTAGGCAAACAGACTGATGGTTCAACAGAAAGTAAAATCATGATAATTGCCTAAATAATACAACTGCAAACTAAGCATGTAACTAAGTTGAAGATTGTAGCTACAGTAAGTCAAAAATTCCATGTATGGCATTGAGCTACGTAGAGAGTTTGGGCTTCCCACACTAAAAGGTTCACCTTTTGGTTGGGTTTGTATAGTAGAGGACTATGCTATTATGAAGCAAGACAGCACCAAAATTAAAGTTGGAAACAAAGGCAAGATACCACAGTGTGACTCAAACCCAAGACCTTTGGCTCCAAGCTCAAGTGCTTAACCAATTGGCCAAGCAAGCATTGGTGACAAATGCTCATTAAATTAACATAAGTTGCTGAAAATTATTTTTGACATACTCTTTTCAACATCTCAAAATCTAAAGTCTTAGGATTAATTTCCATGTAATAATTAATAAAATAACTAATAAGGCTAAAATGGCATTCATGACATTAAATTCAGTTACTTGCATGGCTATTCACCTGTAACTACCCAAAGGTGGAAAAGGAAGAAAAGTGATAAGAGTAAAATAAAACAGTTCAAGGATAATGGATTCCTTTGGCCGAGCAGATTTAGTGAATCCAAAGCAGGTATAAATACAAAACCATCATTTCCCGCTGTATTCTTCAGTCACGTGGTAAAATGGAAGAACACTGCAAGCATCATTTACCAAACCATGAGTTTATCACCTTACCATGTCCAATCCTTATCAGTTTTCTTAATCCATGTGCATACCGCCTCACTCTAGGTCGGTGACCATCCAAATTGATCCTTAAATGATATAAACAAATAAAAAATGTGAGAAAGAAAACACCATCACATGTAAAGTGAGCAAGGAATTAAAATGAAGAAATGAAAGACATCAAATGTAACTTTTAATTAGGCCATAAGAAATTAGGAATGGATAGAGTAATTGTTAAAAAAAACCTTGTCAATAGATAATGATATCGAGAAGATTTCACAGTAGGCTGTACCCATAAGAGTATGAAGATACTGGATTTTTTTTCAAATGCTGTCATAACTCAGGTTGTGTATTTTCAAGGTACAGTTCTGAAAGAGATATACATGTTTGTACAATAATTTTGAAAAAAACAAGGACGTTCTAGGCTTCTAGATATTGTAACTTTATAAAATCTATAGAGCTTGTTAACTGATGGTAGTTTTGAATGAGTCTCTCCACAAAACTCATCTTCTTGGGTAAAACCATTATTGATCACTTTGGTTATCATGCAAGTGTTGTTAGAGCTAGATCCACCTAAAAGCTCGGGCTGATATGTGGAGGACCAGAATCATTATTTAAGCTGGCCTCTTGAATATATATTCAACGTGGGAAGATGCTGACATTTGCTACACTAAGTTTGTTTGTGTGATTTTGTCAGGGTCCAAATTAGACTTAAATTACCACTTTGAGTTGTAGAACGACATGAACAGATGATGCTTTGAGTCATGTGCAAAGTGCAATGCATGCATTTCAGCCTTGATGGTTATAGAAGTTTAACTATAAGCAACAACTTAGTCAAGCGTGCTCTGAATAAATAAAATGAAAGCATACTCGGCCCCTGTGTTCAGTTTGTCTCTGGCACTACCCCCTCTTGAAATATCATACTCAGCCTTTAGAGAGATCGCCAGTATTATGAAAATAAGAAGAAACAATGAATCCAATATTAGTCAAGTTATGTAGCACATAGATTGAAAACAAAATGCATCACCAAAAAGCTCCATTTTCATATGCATTATTAGCCCACATGGCATATCTTTTTATTTTGACAAGAAATTATCTTTCTTTTCTATATTATTTTCAGATATATTAAACCATGCAGTCTATTATTTGTCATTATACCATCGAGTGCTCTATGGTTGATTTCCCTGTACCTGTTGTTTGGCTTGATCAAATGCCTCCATCCATTTCCTGGCTTCTCCAGCTGAAGCACAAGCAATCTGAAGTAGAAAGATTGATCAAAAAATAGATAGTTAATATTTTACCACACAACAAAAAGAAAACCCAGACTACTTAAAAAATATTTGACGTCAAATTAACTGAAAACAGTAGCAAAGGGGATTTGTTTCAGTATATGATCAATGTATAATGCTTCTCAAACAAAAATGCATTTTAAGGGGTCATGGGTTAGATTATATCATCACTGCATCTTCAGCCTATCCTATTGGCTGTTAGTCTTTAGTGGGCGTGAGCAAAGTAGCCACAGACCAACAGACAGATTAAAGAATCCTTTCCAGATCTAAATTTGTCATCAGGTTTTTCAACACAGTGCAGTCATTAGCATGCATTGGTGTGGCCATAATGATGTGAATCTAGATGCCTTGCGTGCAGTTATTTCTTGTTCCTCGCTAAAGTAACTCAGGGTACTGACTAATAAGAACTGCTTCCCTTTGGTGGAGATATAAGAAGTGAGCCCAGTCAATGTTTGTTGAGCTTTTAGGTCAAAGTCAATGCAGATATGGTCAGTATAGGAAGATAGAAATGCTTTTCAAGATCCATAGAAATATCACAACATTGGAGGTTAGATAGGCTGGAAAGGACAAGGCATGTTCTAAACATCACTAGTAATTTCAAAAGTATTTGCATGGTACAAAGATTGATTCAAACTTGCACATTATCACCAGAATAAACATAAAGGGGGTCAACCCAGTTGGTTTGCATCAAACAAACTATATAAGCATTCCAAAATTTGCAACATGAACGCGAAATCAAATACCATATATAACAGAAACAGGATTCTTAATGGCTGGAGGTGTAAGAGAACCTATACTAAATTATAGTAAATTCACAACTTACTTCTCCCTTTTTCGTCTCGTCCAATCTGTTGTAAAAGCGTAGAACATAAACATCCTACAAAGAGCAATCAAAATAAGTACTGCTTCGAAAATTAAGCAACTGAAGACTTTTCCAGATAAAGCCAAAATAATATAATCCAAAAGCCATTTACAAACCTAGTTAACATTCAGAAAGATACAAAATTTGCATTAACATATTACGAGAAAAAATCAAAATAATAAAAACAGCCTTAAGATGAACTTAAGACCTTCATATCTACTAAAGACAGATAACATGGCCTTACCCCATGATTAATCTTCCGCCGTCCTAGCTCCTCGACCATAAAAGTGGGCCCTACAACACCCTTCCTAATGGGTTTCTGGACCAAGATAACATTGAAAATGAATTATATGCATTCACCAGAGAATGATACATATTCTGAGATTAGGAATAATAGTGAAACCATGCTTATATTGAAAGTCATTTCCTAAAATATATAACTCAAATCATAACATCGTTTTTGGCAATACTGTACATCATGCAAGTAAAATAGAATTTCCCCTTGCATGTATGGCTAAATACATCAATATGACATTACAGTGCATGATAATAATTGACTGTCACGAGGACTTTTAGGTGAACTTCCACAATGGTTAATTAATTACAAGGGTCTCAAACTAGCTATAAAGATGTAAGTAGTTTTTGGATACTTAACATGTAAACTATTTAAAGGTTTTGCGGTTGAAGCAGCCAAACTACAAAATTGTAACAAAACTATTAAGTACTAATAAGTAGGATTTTTAGCCGGCATGTTTGATTTGGAAAATCTATATACAACTGTATGCAGTTTATTTGTGCAGTCCAGATGACATTTTCAGATTGATGGCTTATCCCGAGAGAATCAGTTATCTCCCGTAGATGCATACTTCACTAAAGCAATACACAGTAAGTGGGTTATCTATTCATATTTGAGCTATACTCTGCACAGTGCTGTTTTCCTTTCCTTCTCCAAGTTAGCAGTGCAAATCACCTGAGGCTAGCTGAATCTCAGTAAGTATTTTATGCTGTTAGTGATTGGCTTATCCATTTCCCTCTCCCTTTGAGTAATAAGAACCACGGTGGCCAAAACAACATACCCAAGATGGCACTACTTTTTCTTACCCAACTATTAACTCATACCACTGGTTCTATAAAAATCCAAGATCAGAAGATTTCAGGTCACCACATTCTGCAGATTGTTCAACTTGAACTAACTAGTAGGAGGTCTAGAAGGGAAAATTTTATCTCCTCGCATACCAATAGCATACTCGTGAGCCTGTCAAGAAAGTGAATACCAACTTTTGAATCACCTCTACTGATTAAGTCATATTTCAGTGAAAACAAATTCATTTCCAATTCCTCCATGAGGCATGTGTATTCTGCTTCATTTTATTGAAACCCAATTAAGTTTCTATCATCAACCAAACCAAAACCCAGCAGTAAATTTCCCTTTTTTTTACACTTGTTACTGAAGCCGAAAGCGTTCCATCTATTCCTGAATTGCCTCTTTCAAAAGGGTCTCTGCTTCCTCGGTAAATGCCTCAGTAGACGATATGATTTCTTGGAACTGGGGTTCATTTCTTTTTAAGTAGTCGCATAAATTACGGAGAAATTTCTAATGAATCAAAATAACCATTTGTTTCCAATAAAGTTTCTATCATCCACCAAAACCCAAGACCCAGCAGTCAAGTCAATTTCCACCTAAACCCCAAATCCCTCAACATAACAGCTAAATCACATCCTACCTTCATAGCTCACAGCACACACACCCTCTTTTCACTCCCCGATTAACTTCACTCATCACACTACAGTTAGTCAGCTACCAGTTCAGAAACAACTCAAAGAACAACAGAAAACAGAATCATCGCACAGATTCCATTTCAGAACCGAACCTACAGTTGCTGAGAATGAATCAAAGAAGAAGAAGAAGAAAGAATCATACAATGCCCGGGCTCTGGTGAGGATCGCGCTTGAACATCTGAACAGACTTGCCCCGAATAAACAAGAACCTGAGGTGACAATACTCGCGGCCGATCGAGTTGGTCCCGAGGTGGTACACCCAGCCGAAGAACTCGAAGATTCCCCGGTCCTCCCCTCCCGACGACCCGGTCTCCGACCCCGCGCTCAGCGCCGAGCTCAGCGACGCCGTCGGCTCCATCTTCTCCGGCGGCCAGAGAAACCCTCAGAGCTCCGATTCCCGAAGAAACCTGCAGATCTGGAGGGAAAAAGATAAAAGACGAGTCCACTCTACGCGACATGGTTACTATTTCAATGCGTATACAATAGTACGGCGAATCGGAGAAGGACACGTCATCGCCGGGACCGGGCTTTTGTGTGGGGCCTGCTGCTGGCCGACACGGCAATATTCAATTATTTACGCGGCCTGAACTCGTCGACGTGGAAGCTGATGAAGAAACGACAAGTGGATAGGCAAAAAAGAGAGACACAGCTGTCTAGTTGAATATTATATACCTTGTTTTATATTTCTCTTTTTGGGATAATAATGCCTTGAAAAGCTGTTGAATACCTTTTGATTAAAATAGGGTTGTTGTATAATTTAAATGACACAATTACCCATTAAGAAGCTGCACCAAAAAGAGAGGAAATTTGGTTGGTTCATGAAAATTAGCACGGTTTAAACGATCATTCTCGTAGACTTCTATTTAAAAAGACTCATATGCATTAAAATCAAAACCTAACAAAAAAATGCTAACATTTTTTTTTGAACGTTAAAAAGATGCTAACATATTTACAAAATACTGTAACCATTCATACTCAATTCAATTTCGTTGATTATTGATTTGTTATATTATTATCACTCCTTTAGGTCACATATATATCATGTTTAAAGTAAGCTAAGCCTAAAAACTAGTTCGCGGCTTTTATTATTTAAAAATCCACAAATATGTATTTTATCAAGTCAAATTCAAAATAAATTAGTTGAACTAACTGGTCAACGGCTTGCATTCAATTTCAAAGTGAGAAACCAAAAAAAACTCAATTGCTGAAAAAGATTAAAAAAAACTCAATTATTGAACAAAATCAATAACAGAGGTCATTGAAAAATACACATAATGGGGTCATGTTAATCAAAAGCTGCTTATAAATAAAACTCCATTCCTACTCCTATAGGCCAAAAAAATAGTATCAAACCATATATGATTCTGATTCTCAAGTTATTTTCTGGCTCTTCTTCATTTAAAGGTGTACACGCCCCCAACCATTCCGAGAATCATCCTCGTCGTCACTTTCATCGTCTTCTTCAATATCCTCACTCATCACCTCTCTTCTGCCCTTGTCCGGTGCGCATCCAGGGAGCGATGGTGAGCCATCGTCGTCCTCGCTATTGTCAACATATTCTATGCCGTACCTGACATCCCTGTGGTTGACTAGAAGCCAGTGCAGCAATCGGTCTTCCTTGTTCAAGTAATGCAGCTCCTTGTTGATGTTGGGAGTAGCCATCATTGTTATCTGCATCAACTGGCCCTGTAACATAAAAAGAGGAGCAATTATTATCTTCATATTGAACGTCTCCAGCCAAAAATCAAAGGAAAATATGTTTATCCTTTATCAAAAATAAAAGCAACATTGCACCAATTTATTTCTTGCACAAAGTGGAGAGCCTTGTTAAAAAAAATAATCTCCCCTTCCCATAACCCCACACCTACGCCAAGCATGTGACCCACAAGGATTCGAAAAGTAGCCTCCTGAGAGGTGAGTGCTCTCACTTGAGCACTAGGCCAATATTCGTGGGCAGAACCTTGTAATTAATCACGTAATTTGTCTACGTGCACCATGCACGGCCTGTTCGTGTGAAGAGTAAATCTGAAAGCATTTCCAAAACACAAGTACAGAATGTAAAGTTTCAAGCGTTACGTACTCTCAACAGTGACTTGAACCAAGTAAAATGGTATATATGCAACACTTTGATTTTAAAAAATTGTTACGCCATACACCATGCTAATGTTTGAAGTAAGAGACTAACAATTTGCCAGGGTAATTTTGAACTTTCTTTTCAATTTCTTTTAAAGAAATTATTGACACTGTTCAGTGTTCTCTACTGAAATGATCAAAACCTTAACCTGTTCTAAGCAGAGTTTCATAAGGTCAAAATCCCAAGCCAAGCTCTTGGAGACACTTTGAAGTGCAAACATTGGGTGTTAATAATGAAGTTCCAAACATGTCCATGCTTCACACAACCAGGTTTAATGATCACCATTCTATATTCTACATATACATCTAGCAAATATCTGATAACTCATTTCATTGGTAAAAGAAGGTGCCGGGATCAATCCTGTTTCTTTGTATTATGTTTTGGCTCTCAATAACAAGTAGTGAAACTTACTACACACATCAAGAGAGCAACCCTGATTTACCAGACCATCTATTAATCAAATAACTTCAAAGCATTCAGATTTTACTTTCAATCATATTATATATCAGAGAGAGAAATGAAGTATACATTGCTCATCTAATAACTAGGGTTCCTTTGAAGCCCTAGATTCAAGCCAACTCCAATGTTTGGGTATCCAAATAATTTGGATTTGGCTCAAATATCACCCAATTCAAAAAAAATGACTAAAAGGGCATTTCTAACGATGGCAACCATAAAAAATTTAAATTTTCAATTTATGGGTTATGCAAAGGGGTAGTCCTCCCCGTTCGATACACAAACTCAAACCCCCTCTCTTTATCCAGTGGGTCAAACCCTAGAGGGAAAACACTGGTAATTGTATTTGAATTGCAATATATCAAATGCTAGAATTGAGTTCATAAATTTCAAATCAAATTAGCTCCCAAAAGCAACCTACACATTTAGATACGTCATTACATTAGTCACCGCTACATCGGATAAATTCAAATCAATAATCCTATCCACTGATCACGGTATTCTAACAATAAATTTGAAACCAACCCATTTGAGCTAAAACACAATGCAACAAACTCAAACCAAAAGAACGAAAAACGGGACCAACTGCAGAAAATGCATACCTGATAATACCTCCCATCGAGTTTTTTTTATTCCATAACCCAATTGAACTTTCCCGAATGATTTGATCCCAGTCACCACCCCATTTCTGCTGTAAACATGTTTCCCACTCGGGACACCAAATCCATCACAACATCCTTATTTATATAGAGGCATTTTCACTCTCTTAGGCTCTTCTACAGCTGGTTCCCAGGAAAAGGAAAACTGTGTAAAATCCCAGGTCAAGCTCTTCTTTTTAATGGAAATATCGACAATCAAATCAATCTAAACCCTAGATTTATGGCATTGTTGCTGGAAATTATTGTAAATTGAAACGGTGAAAATAAATTGTAGAGAAGAATAACGGAGACGGCGGAGCTTACCTCGTCTCGTGAACCAGAGCGGCGGAGGCAGTACCAGAACGCGGTTGAGAGCTGTGTTTGCGTCGGTGGCGAGAAGTTGTTGGTTTCGGTCGTCGTTTTTTGTGTGGAGGTTTCGCTGCTTTTCATCTTCTCCGACGTTGGTGGTGGCTCCGTTTCTGATCAGTGTACCCTTGCGATGGAGGGGGGTTTGTGTCGACGTGTCCGACTCTTGCCTCAACCGAAGGAGGTTTTGGATCTGGTCTATTGTCTCTGCTCGCTGATGTGAACGCCGGAGAGCTTGATCGGCCAGCGGATCGGGGCGGAGTCATAGTGTGTTTGGGCGGTCTCGCTCTGAGCCTCGCCAATTTTCCCGGCGGCGGCACGTGTTTGGTCTGATTGTTCTGTCAAGTTTTTGTTATATGTAATTTAGCGGTTTTTCTCGACGGCTGCGATTGTGTCCCTCGTGGAACAGAGAGTGTCATTACGTTTGATTTGGTGCGATGTTTTCGTTGGTATTTTGGGATCTCATTGTGTTTCATTTATCTTACCGAAGGATTCTTGTTGGTGCTCGTTTTTACTTCGTGCGTTTGTGATTTCAACGTTTTTAGTGATAGTATGCATTTAGAGGGTTGTTGGGATTATGTGGTCCTCCTTGGAGCGTGACCCAATAATTTAAGACTTGTGAATATTCATTCCTACAACTTCTTGATGAGTAATCTCGGGAAAAGCGTTCTTTTTGGTCATGTTTCGGTTGTTTGGTTTTGGGTTATGTTATGGAATATGGTTGAATTGAGGGAGGTCTCCTGCCCCGTGGTTGTTTGTTGGCGGTTCACGTTGGTCGTCGTAGTTTTTGAGACGATTTGTGTCGAGAGATGCTAGTGGAGATCCTTGCGAAGTCTTTGTATTGATTGGAAAGTGTTTTATGGTTTCAAGCGGCTAGTGTTCTTATCATGGTTTTATGATGTCTATTAGCATATACGTTAAAATATAGGGATAATTCCATATGGCTACATCTATAGATTGATGTTTTTCACCTGGGTACATTTATAATTTTATTTCAACTGACTACACCTAGAATGTGCAAATTTTCCACTTTACACTTTCCGTCCAGTTTTGTTAGTTTTTAACATTTTTCATGTGAAATGACTAAAATGCCCTTTAGGTTAAAAGAGTTATTATAATTTGATTGAAAAGACTAAAATGTCCTCACATACTCCTAATTTTCAAAGACATGCTACTCCCTCTCTTTCTCGTTTCATTCATCCTCCCTCCTCCATCTCTTTCTCATTTCTCGCTCTCATTCCTAATTATACACAATAATTAATGTAGTTTTCTATTGAATTGTGTAATTATTTGTTCCATTTTGGTATTGAAGGTTTGAAATGCTTTCATAAATTGTAAATTATAGGCTATAAACTATCTCTCTCAAAACAACTCCCTCTTCAGCCTAGGGTCACCGAAGATGCGACCGGCCTCTGGCGACGCTCTCTGGTGGCCCTTCCTTATTAAGGCTTGAAAATTTGGGCGGGACGAGTTTTGGCTCGACATCGAAGGCTGAGGAAGCGGGGAGTGGCTGCTCTTGTCAGAGCAGCGAGCCACCAGAGACGCACCTCTTGCTCCTGTAGAAGGCCCGATTCCGAGGTGAGCTCGGTGGTAGGGGTCCATATCCTAACGTCGCAGAGAGCGAAGGGTGGAGAGGTCATCGGAAAAGGTCTGGAACTAGTGTGGAGCTCCGACGAGCTTGACTGAGAGAGGGGGTCGAGAAGGTGGGATTAGGTTGGGGGAGGCTGCGAGAGGGACTCCGGCGCGTTGGGCATGGTCAGCAACCGGTGGCGGTCCGGTGGAGAAGCTTGGTCAGGGTCGAAGTCGTGGAGAGCATATATGATTTTTCCAGATTTGTTGCTTTTCATCCACGACAGTGCTTCCCCGACGATGGGGCGGTGAACCGACGAGCCCACAAGGACCAGAACCAGATCTGGTTCCTTCTTCAGGACAGTGCTCCGACGAGAGGAGGAGGAGAGGGAGCGAGGCTATAGGGTTGGGTTGGTGAGGGTGAAGAATGACATGTCTTTGAAAATTATGAGGATATGTGAGGGCATTTTAGTATTTTCAATCCAATTATAATAACTTTTTTACCCTTAAGGGCATTGTAGTCATTACACATGAAAAAACGTTAAAAACTACATAATTGGACGGAAAGTGCAAAGTGGAAAGTTTGCACATTCTAGGTGTAGTTAGATGGAGAAAAAAATTTCTAGGCGTAGCTACCTGAAATTATCCCCAAAGTATATGATGTCTATTTGTTTATAGTCCTATTTACTCTTTTGGGCTCTGGCTTGAATAATGGTACGAGTTATGTTCCATATAATTCTCTATTGTAGTTGTTGCAGTTAATCATTAATAAAGTCGTGTTGTCTTCTTTTCAGAAAAACAACAATATCAAATTATTTTTTATTTTTTTCAAAAATTATAAATACTATTAAATTTATTTATTGTAATGTTTAAATTACCGAAATGCCCTCATTTGAACGACAATTTTTCAACTGAATGCCGCTCCGTCTTTTATAGCAGGTCCTTCGCTCACCCAATTGTGAAATTTCAAAAAATTGTTATTTTTGGACTCAGGTTTGAGAATTTTTGTGGGTTTATGGTTGTTTTGTTTAATTTGGCGCTTGATTTTGTGTGATCCATATAAATTTCATTCTAGTTAGCATTTGGGTGCAAGCTCAAACTTTTCGTTCTAGAGTTTTTTTAATCTATCTAGTATTAGTACCTATGGCTTCATTCATTAAAGCTTGTATCAGCAAAAACATACACTAAGGGGGGTGTATTCAATCATGATTTTATAAATACTTTTAAAGTCTTGTGGTATTCAATTATGACTTTAAAAATACTTTTAAAGTCTTGTGGTATTCAATCATGACTTTAAAAATACTTTTAAAATCCAAGGGTATTGTAAATGTCAATGACTTTAAATGATTCTAAGAAATGGATGACTTTGAATGATTTTAAAAGTCTTTGTAGGCATAAAAAAGTCTTTAGAAATATCATCTCAAATCATGAGATTTGCAAAGTCATTCCATTAAAATCATCAAGACTCTTTATAGACTTGAAAGAGTCTTGTAAACTTTAAGAATCCATGAACTTTTAAAAGTCATTCAAAATTCTAATTGAATACACCCCCCTAAAACAAGCGTGTATCAGCAAAAACATACACAAACAAATTTCGCTCTTCAAAAAGCAACACATTCATATTTCAATTGTGCCTTCGAACAAAAACTCGAATAAACATATACCAAGTTCAAGGGTATGATAGACAAAAATTCTAACTTGATTACTCGAATCTTGTTCATAAATTCAATGGGTTTTCAAGTTCAAGTCAAACATTTGAGTATCCATTTCTAACATCTAAGCTTCGATCTAGAGAGACCCTGTGATTTTGTTGATTCTCTCTAACTGTTAGTTTATGCGGTTGATTTGTATGTTGTAAAATCATATTCTTTATCACCCTCGAAGTATAAGTCATCCAACGAACGAGAATTAAAACCAGACATATAGTTAAATATGATGAGTAAAAAATGGTGAATTTTCCACATCATTAAGCGGGCGAACATTTCAGCTCTCTCATCTATAGATTGTTCGAGGATATCGAATATTTCAAAATGGGAGGTAATGGAAAAAGAAACTCAAATGGAAGAAAAAAGATGAGATGGAAGGGAAATGATGAGAGAGAAAATCAAATTAAAGGCAATGACACCATTTTAAAAATTTTAAAACAAATGGGGAAATTTAGTTTTTCAAAAAATGATAATGGTATTGTTGACATAAATACAAAAGGAATTTTGGGTGACCTAAAAAATTTTAAAAAGTTTAGGCAACATAAATGAGAAGTTGATTTCGGCAAGTGTACCCGGCTGCAATCCATTAAAATAAGAAAACATAACCAGATATGGTTTGTATACAAATATATGAACATTTCGTATAAACCTACTAGCTTACCTAAAAAATATATATTTTTTACTGTTTATAAATAAGTCGGCGACTTCATTCATAACCACCTTATACGAGGGGGAATCGATGAGCAGAATACAAAATTTTGAGAGCTCGAGAAACCATTGTGTAGTGCACTTCGAGTAAGCTGACAAGAAAAAAATGTCACGTGTACGGTGTATTTAAGTGTAAACATGTTTGATTGAGTGTATTCAACTACTATTACCCCTTAAAATATAGATAATTACACATTAACATTCTCAACTATACACGTTTTTCATAAAATTGCACTACTCACTCAACTACCGTGTTGCCTCAAGGAAGTTAACGGTGTAATTTTATGTGGAAAAACTAAAAACTCCTTTTATATTTTTTTAACTATATTAAACTTTGTGAGATAACCAGTAGTCAAATGAGTGGAAAGTGACATTTTAAACTTAATGATAGTAATGTAAAAAACGTGTATAGTTGAAGATTGTGACGTGAAATTAAAACTTAACACAATCATGTTTCTTTCTAAGAGGCAGTAGAAAAATAGTGACTGCATTTTGAAAAATTGGACTATAAAAACTAAATGCCTTTTAGAATTGCCGTTTGAAATGAAATAACCATGAGTATTTCTTTCTCAACACTTTAATAATTTTCTCATTAAGATTGAGTAACGGATCAATTCGTGTCTATTTAAGAAAATTAGGTCTGAAACTATTCTGAACGTAACCGATTCAATTCTGCCCCATTCCATCGATTTTCTCGTTCCGGATAAATTTCAGACCCCTGCACCACACTAGTATATTCACCAAAACTCTTTCAAAAAAAAGTATATATTCATTAAAATAGCAAAATATTCTATTATCCAAAAACAATGAAGTCGGTTGATTACATAACACGTGTCCATGGCACTACCCCACTAATAATTACACCCCAGACACTTGTCAGTCATCTATACGCAGTCTCTTCATATCCCCATTTCACTTCCAAATCACAACCAGGCCCACTGTAATATAAGACAATCCCGAGTGCAGAAAAGTAATATCACATATAAGAACAAACGCATGAACTTGCATCACAGACCGACTCTCTATCTATTATCCAATCAAAACGATGCGGTCACTCAAAAGCCTCCCCCGCAGGTGACAATAAAATATCCGGCGGTTTCGACCGTCGCAAATATTTAATATTATTTTATTGGATACAAAAGGCGGTTCGGTTCGCTTTCCTTATACAGGCTCACGTGAAAGTCACGGGCCATGACATTTGCCTATATATAGACTCCAAACCACTGTCGTAGACCAAACACGTATTGACGGAAGCCCTAATTTTCTGAATGTTCTCATTTTCCCCCAAATTGAAGAAGAAAGAGATCGGAGAAGATGAAAATGGCCACAGCGATTCTCCAATCGCAAGATTGTTCTCGGAATCGGCTTCGCCACCAGGACCTGGCGCCTCCGGCGAGCCATGACCCCAGCGCCACCGCCGGTTCCTCCAGGTCCCGGCGGCGGAAGAGGAGCCCCGTCGGGTTCCAGGCGAATCGGAAGCAGGTGGAGAACGGGAGGTCCATGGTGGTGAAGCTTCCTTCTCAGAATCACCTGGTCATGGGGCAGGTCAAGATCCTGAGGCGCGGCGAGGCTTGCAATTTCGGTGGTGCCGTTGTGGACGCGAACCAGAAGGGACAGAGGGTGAACCCTAAGCCGAAGGCGAGGGGTGGTGGGAGAAAGGAGCAGGAGGTGGATTTGGAGCTGTGCTCGACGGATCGGATCGGACCCGAGCCGGATCTGGTGCAGAGGCAGGTCAAGGTCTCTGTCGACGGAGTTTACGCCGGATCGGCGATCTTCGCGTCGCCGCCTCCGAGCTCTCTACCTCTGCCTGGCTTCCTGGAGAAGCACGGTGCTGCGACCAACGATCTGAGGCGGATTCTGAGGCTGGACTTGTTTTGATGCGATCTGCGATGTATCGATTTGTTGTTGAACCATGATGGCAATGGCATGTTATTTCGTTTATGATGATGGATTCTGTGGGAGATGATATCTTCCATTGAAGCTGGTGTTTGTTCGATCTGGTTTCATGGCCATCCTTTATTTTTTCAAGAGGAATTGGCCTGAGCAGAGGACAAATAATAATAGTCTACTATGGCGTTAGGTATGGTGAGCTGTGGAGTTCTTAGATCGCTTCCTTCGTTGTCAAGTTGTTAGTTATTTCTATCCGAAATGGTTCTAGTTTCTTTTGCCAGAGATAGCTTAGATTAGAGTAGGTGGAGCTTCATCTTCATGTATATGCCTTTTGCTGGGTTATATTGTGCCAGTTCTCCATTATCTGCTACGATGTGGGGTGTGAGTTTGTGTGGGTCGTCTGGGTTTCTATGAATTTGTACGGGGTATAATTTCTGTAGTATTACTATAATGTTTTGGGTAGGTTTTGTTTGGCCTGGCTTGTCCAACTGACTCTGTATTGTAGTGCTCAAAATCTATTGAATAAAAGTATCAGTTTGATATATATTGGTGACCTCAATTTCTTATTTCATGTCATGATTCTTGCTCTATCAACCAGAGATGTGGGTATTGATGGTTAAATTGTCTTTGATTTACTGTTTTTTTGGGTAATGAACTTTTAACATACATGACAATGCTGTTTGGAGACAAAGTGAAGCAACTACTATTCCTTGCTAAATTTGTGAAGCTTGTGAAGATAACTAATAAATTTTTATTGTTCCTATGATGATGGTTGATAAGTGTGCAAGATTCATTTTATTTTATTGAGGTTTGATGTGGATGGTGATGATTGAGAAGGTTTAGGAGGCTTTCTCGTTTGGTGCATGTTGCAGGTGCATATAACATAGTTAACTTTTAGAATGTGAACAAATAAATTAGAAGATAACAGGAGATCGGTTCTATCTGCTGTTGAATGGGGAGAGGGATGACCAAATAGCCTAACTCTGCACTTGACAGAACAAAGTGCAATTCCTGGGTAAGATAAGTTCCTATTTCAACATACAGAACAATGTGGAATTGAGTCAACGAATTTGGGAGAGAAAATACTCGCCCTTTTCAGTTAGTCTATTAATGGCTTGGTGTTTAAATTAAACTTGTTAGTTGCTGTAGCAGTAAGAAACTCAAATGCTTCTCATAAGGATGGTTAGCATTGTATTGTTGTACTCATGGTACTGCCGATATCATTGTGATACTCGGGAATGGTGATGATATTATGTTACCGTGATAATGCTATTGCTGCATAAGGTTTGGTTACTAAAATTCAAATATGTTCTTGTTTATGCCTGCTGTCAGCTTGTCCCAGGTTTTGAGTCAGTATGAAAGCATCAGCTAGACAATGTGGTTGTAATTCTGAGTTATTTAGTTTCTCTAAGTTTGTATGGGTTCTCTTTAGGAACTAGTATAATTTGTAGCCCCTCAAACTTGTTGGGGGTAAAATTACATATTTTCGTAACTCGTAAGATGACCCTCTGTTGTTACCATGCTTTCTGCTTCTGATTGTTATTGATATACATTGACAAATTATAGAAAGTGGTGTGGTTGGTATATTATTTTTTGCAGCAGCATCTAATTCATTTTCACCAGATTTGGTTGCCTTGTGGGGAACTTGATGAATTCATGATCCTGGATCTGTTGCTTTCACTTTGACAAATTATTGAGCTTCCCTTAGGTAAACTGTAAAATTGTACTTTATCTTGACTCTTGAGTGTGGATTTGGGGTTTCTTGATAGAATTTATGGGTTTTGTTGTGGGGGCAGGGGAGGTTTTATTTTGCTTGGAAGCGTAAGTTTGTTTATGAGAGTTGAGGCTTAAAGCATACCTAGTTGGAATTGGATTCTAAGTGAGGGCACAAAAAGGAAGCCTAAAGACCCAAGGAAGTTAGCTTCTCTTTTGATGCAGGGTATAAGTGCTTATTGCAATAACTTTTTTCCTTTCTTAGAAGTTAGAATCGTCACTTTTAGAAGGCAAATGAATCAGTACTGTCTTGAGTTTGAAGGTTTAACTCTAGACTTGATAGAAGGTAATTCCTCCACTGACATAGCTAAAATGGCTACCTGTTCATGCTTCATCTACACTCACTCGATATCTGAGTTTTTCTTTTTTTCTGGTTTTGCAGGTCACTGAGGAACTCTGAAGGTCTTAGCTCCTGCAGTCTGAGGAAGATGATCCATGTATGTTGTATATGAATGTGAATCTACAAACTGTATTATTTATTGAACACCCCATTGTTGGGTCTCTTAAAATTTGAAGCAGCATGGGGCATTTGAACCGAATCTGTAATCACACAACTTTCTAGTGTTAACAACTATTAATACTCCTTCCCTGTTGCTACAGTATGAATTGCATATTCTTCAAATTACAGGCTATCCTCCTCCTGCACTGGGTAGTTGGGCACTATCCGCTTCCAAAACCAGTGCTTTCTCCACAAAAGGATCATTTCTTCAATGGGAACTCCCTTGGTTTCAGGCAGGAAGAAGTAGACAAAGATGGTCATGACAGTAACCCAGGAAGCGAAGAAGAGGAATATCCCATACTTGAATGAGCAAAGGAGAGAAAGAAACGCTTGAGCTATTATGAAAGTGAATAGAAGGTTGACAGCAACTGTGATGCTCTGTCCGGCAGACCGGGTTTCCAAGGGGAATATTTCACTTGGCACTGTCCACCCTAGAGGACCCCATGACCAACCAAAGGCCAAGACGAAGAGGCAAATCACAGCCACCACCAACACTGAGAAGCCCTTGGATAATTCCTGGTTGTCGCCAAATTTCACTCCTAGAATTACAGCAACTGTCACCTGTTTTGCATACAAAAGAAACTATCAGGTGTGTTTTCAAGGTAACTTATCTGCATCATTTCCTAATATTATATTATCATTACCTGACATACAGCCATTTGTATCCCACCAGTGATGAGCAAGAATCTTCGCCCAAACTTATCGACCATTGCAATGGAGATGAGTGTAGATGAAGCAAGAACTGCTCCTGTCAAAGCCGAGGAGTAGAGAGACGCATTTCCACCAAAACCCATGGTCTGAAACAGGACTGGCGCGTAAAACAGGATTGAGTTTATGCCAGTGAGGATCTGAAACATGGGCATACATACAGCCAGGACCAGCTGCGGCCTGTATCTTCTCTGGAGGATGTTTCTAAATGGATGCTCAATTGAGCTTGCAAACTCACTCGCATCCATCATGTCCTGATACTCAGCAGTGACGTTTTTTGTCCCTCTGATCTTTTCAAGCACTCTTCTCCCTTCCTCAAGTAATCCTCGTTCGATTAAACTGTTGGGTGTCTCTGGAAGAAGTATTCCTCCTACTGTCATCAGTAGAGCAGGGAAAGCAGCCATGCCTAGAGAGAGCCTCCATCCCCATGGCTCGAGCTTTTGTGTTCCGAAGTTGATCATGTTTGCTGCAAATATCCCGAGAGTGGTTGCTAGCTGAAACATCATGTTCAGCGCTCCTCGAAGATGGGTTGGTGCCATCTCTGACAAATATAACGGAACTGCCTTCAAAACCAATAAGGTACTCGTGCATAAGTTATTATTTCTATGAAAGTGAATTTATGCTATCGATTCATTTCAATGCATACCTGATTTCCGAATCCAATTCCAAAACCGAGCATAATCCGGCCCAGAATGAGCATTACTAGGTTGACAGCCGCGGCATTTAGAGCTGCTCCAAGGAAGAAGCTGATCCCACCGCATATGATGCTTGCTCTGCGGCCATACTTCTGTGTAACAGGAGATGCCACAATGGACGCAACCAAACCAGCCAGGTACAGAGATGATGTAAATGCTGAAAGCCCTTGGTTATCATACTTGCAGTAGTTGCTCTCATGTGCAGTCTTTTTCTTCTCGTACACTGAAGGGAAGAATTCTTTGAGAAATCCATCCATGGATGTAACTCCTCCTGTTGCATCGTCGAGTTACATCAGTCAGGTACTACATTTCTAACTCATAATCCTTCTACAATACAGTTAATCGGTTATAAACTGTCTTTATGATCATAAACATGAGAAGAAAATGAGCTGAGTTAAGAAATTGTTAGCCAGGATCATCTCAGAACTCTTACAACTAGCCTCAGTTTCTTTCATTTCATTTATTCATGGATTACTTGCAAAATGTGGTCTTCTATTATTCGGTTTTTGCATCTCGGAGCTGTGAACTTCGGTTAATTCCAAAAAGTAGACGTGAATATACCATTTTTGTAAAATAGGTGCATTTTTTTAAAAAATGGCTGAAAATGTCTCCAGAATAAAAAATTAAAAAAAATTAAATTCATATTTAAGAAAAGTAAGTCCGCCCCTACTTTTTAGAATTAACCAAGTTCACAACTACTTTTTAGAATTAAAAAAAGTATACACCTACAAGTTGCAATAACCAAATAATACACAACCACTTTCTTCAATTAACCTTTTATTCATCAATTAGAGCACAAAAACATGAATCATTACAGCAAAAAAGGTTAAGATCACTGATTATGATTCTTGGTCTTGCTGTAGAAATGTATTTCCAGGTTTTGCAGTTTTATAAAACTCAATCAAGTCCATGTGCATCAAATAACCAACAAGAGCAGACAAATTCATGATGGCTTTAGAATTAAGGCAAATCAAGGGTAATTGCCCTTCATATAGTATGCAAATGACTTTTTTCTCCTCCCTTCCATTTTCCAGGAAACCAAACAGTGGAATTAGAAATTACTTACAGACAGGTGACAAGAACAAAACCAGAAACCCAGATCAGAAATAGAAGAAAGAACCTGAAATTCCAATGTCATATCCAAAGATGGAGCCACCAATAGCAGCAACAATACATGCAATGATGACATAGAGAGTGACCTTCCCTTGGTACAGCTCTGCCCTCTCCTTTGCCACTCCACCAGGACCAAATGACCCTCCAGCCATCTTCTTCTTCTTCCTCTTCCTCCTCTGACAGTGAAGTTGCAGATTCAGAAGAAAAAAAGATGGTATATGCTTTTAATATTCAATTTATGTATTGTTGACTATATAGCAGAGACTCAATCTCTCACGCTTCCCAAGCCAAGAGCTTATGTCTCTTTCACAAGTACTTGTCCACATTTGCAATTCACAGGTTAAATGGAAGGAGCCATTGCTACCTACTTTTTAGGCTGATCTCAAACACTTATTGTATTTGGAAAGAAAATATTGATTCTTTTCAATTAATTCTGGATTAAGGGCTTATCTTGGAATCCTCTGATTTTGTATTTGGCTTAATGGGTCTTTAAATCTGTGGATAATATGACACAAGCAATTGACATCACTCCTAGATCGATACAGACAGATCACAATTATTGAGGCTGTGGTTGATTTGTTTCCATTCTCATGCAACTTTATTGAACGACTTTTAATTAGACGCGTCTTGATCCTGATTATCTTATTTTAAAAAATAAATTTTAGATTGCTGCCATAAATTGAAGATTTTCAAACCAGTTGTTTGTGATTTGGGAGTTTTTTTATATCTGGCTTTTGATGATTAAATACAAGCATAAAGACAGTTAATTTTATTACTAATCCTAGGAGTATATTTTAGAGAAAGTAGCAAAAACGTACTCTATAAACACTTGCACAAGAGGGTATTTGTATTTCGGTTGGTGCAAAAATATCCTAAAATTTATTTTATGCAAAATGTGTGCATTTTCACGAAATTTATTAAATTACGCATGAAATTAAAAATTAATATTTTTACAAAATAAATTTTAGTTACAAACTAAAAATATCTATTTGTAAAAAACATTCTTAATTCGAAGAGAAATTTTATAATTTTATTAAAATACATACATTTTGTTATATAATTTTCGTTACAAGGTCACACCTCATTTTACTCTTAACAAAGTATAAAATACCTTCTTTCAACCATGTTATAATATATAATATTTGTCATTTTTCATATATTCTAATTTAATTGGGATAGCAAATCCAGTGGATCATTAGGTCACTATTATTGTGTCATTGGCTCTGGGAAAAAGTACCTTTGCCAAATGTCATGAAAAAGAAGAATTAAAACCATGATTTGGCACATGCGTGCGGAAAATTAATTAGGCAAGTTAGTTCCCAACTCAAAATAGTAAGAGCCATATTTAATACAGAAAATATTTTCAATTTTCAAAAATATGTATATTCCATCGTTAAATTGATAGAACATATAATGTAACCAATATCCAAAATCGACAATTACTTTTTTTCTGATAGAATTGTTGCCATCACATCACTATCAAATATAATTAAAGAGACATTTCGTTTAAATGTGATTTCATGCCACTCCCATTAAAAGAGTAACAACTTGAGTCTCTCATTCATTAACTCAAATGTGTTGACAATTCACTAATTCAGCATTTACACCACCACCATTTAGTCTCTCTCTGCAACTCCTAATAAACAACCTGCTACTATTAGGTCCCCACAAGAGTTTCATCAATGGCCATAACTTAACACATAGTTTCATCACTACCACCAACAACCTTCACAAATTTATACTTATTGACACTCATGTTTGCACAATTCTTATGATATGAACAGTAACTGTCAATGTAAAAAAAGAAAGAACAAAAACATGTCAAACATGTACAATTTAGGATCACTCTTGCGCGAACGAGAGCGAACGAGAGTATTTACACGTTCTTTTCATTCAAACGCCGCCATTAGTGAGCCCCTACAAGAAAAACGAGTCGTTAAGACGGAAAGATCATGAAACAAGAGTGTGTGTGAGAGAGAGAGAGAGAGAGAGAGTGCTGTTTCGAGATGTTCATTACCAGAATCCTTTGGCCTTCTTTGCTTGATCCCTGTAAAAGCCGACAAGAACACAGTGATTAGATCATGGCTCGGGTTCTTGAAAGTTTCTGAGTTAAACAAGGTACCTGGGCTTTCCTAGGAAGGAATCGTTGACTTCATCAGTGGTTGGTCTTTCAGCGAATGTGGACAAAATAACGTACTTCTCCTTCATAGATGGCTCGTCTACTCTCTTATACAATTCATAACGGTATGGATAAGCCATTCTGAAGAAGGAAAACACTATCAGCATAACCCACAGCCATGAATATTTTGGCAATGCTTGAACATAACATGTCCATTTTTTGCAGTGTTTGTTTATGCGTTCCGATGATCAGAATTATAAATTGAACTCCAAATAGTAGTTTATACCTAAGAGCACCCATGATAGGATATTGAGTTCCTGCATAGTAGAGAAGACGGAAGAGGTAGCAGTTTTGGAATATCCCTGCATACTCCAACCTCTTATCTCGGCCCATTGTCTGTAAGAGAAATTGCATGGTTATGAATTGATCGATTCCTCAGATATAGATTACTAAGTTTATGTCGTTTGTACTACCTGCATGATACCACTTGAAGCGGGTAAATCCTGTAAATGAAAAAAAAACTTGAATATATTAGTTACAGACATAAACTTGAGTATGTAAGAATAATATCAGGAAAGTGGAACTGCAAAAGCAAGATGTGATTCCCGGTGATACAAACCGTAATTATGACCTAAATGATAAGCTATATATATGTATAAGAAATTCATGAATCTATTATCTTTAACAAGATTTGAACCTTAAGCTTAGGATTAATGAGAATGACTGGTCGCTTCCTAGCAGCATTGGTCATGGCTTGTAGGTCCTGCAAGTGTAATTTCAACCTCGTGACTCTTAAAATGAATCAAATAACTAAAGCAGCCCAAATCGACGAATTTCAGACAGGATTAGATCCATTCTTCTTTTTATTTACTTACCTCGATTATACAATTTCCGACAGCATTCTGAGGAGCCACTAGAATGAAAATGTCATCGTCTTCATCAACATGTTGGCCACCTGCAATTACAAATAAAAAAAACAATCAAAATCTGACGATCGCTATTCAAGAGGAAATTAGGCATGTGAAGGGGATTATGCTCTTTAACGCCAAACATATCATGAACTATTCTAAAGTGATAGCATTTGGCATGTCGTAGAAGAAGAAAAACCTATACCTATAGCACCAATCTTGATAAAGGTCCCCAGAGCATCCTGGCCACCCCAGTCCATGTACTCCAAGATTTTTCGAGTACCGGCAAGCTGCAAAGGCATTCCGGCAAGTGCACCCTCCCCCATAGACCCTTGAACACAAACCTTAATGGGAAAAGGTTTTGATTAGATCAAGGAACTTAAGCTTCCGTATTATCAACTCCCACAGCTTCTAGATCAAACAGTTTATAGAAAATACCTTGACACGCTTTCCATCATCAGCAAATGCAAGAGCAAGAACTCGTACAAGTTCCATCAAGGTACCTATTCGATAGACGTCCTGTGAACCAGGAGATACGGTTAATTCCAAGCAAATTATAGGAGGTTGGTGCACATGTTTCTCACCATTTCGGGATTCAGCTCCGGGATGTTAATTTCCACCTGTCATTTTGGAATAAAATGGTTGCTTAAGAGCACAAAGATGTATAACTGTCAAGAAAATAGCAATAAAATATTTCAACAAAAAGGAGACGAGCACAAGTATTTGACCTTCAATCGATACAATCCACCGTTAATGGCTCTTTGTGTGGCTTGCAGCACATCTTCATAGAAATATTCCCTAATCTCTCGGGAATGAGGGATGTTGTTCAACCGAGTAGGTATTCCTCTCCAGTTATCCTGTAAAATGCTAAAGAAAAATAAGCTACATGCATGCAAGAACATATTATAGCAACTTTATGTACACAAGAACGGTTTTGTTCTAGCTTATAAACCTGAAGTTTACAATGCATACCTTTTTCGAATCGCTGTCGTTTTGGAGGATGGAGTTCCCTGAAGCAGCAAAGAGACAGAAGTTTTTGAAGCTACAGAAATGAACTCTTTTGCAACATAATATGCACTAGAACGAAGCACGATAAATGCAAAAAAAATCTGTGATGAATACTATTTAAACGATAATATTCTATTTCAAGAATTATAAAAATGTGTTTATCTAATATCACATTAATATTCCTCAAATGTTATACTTACCTAACTTGGTAATTTTCACTTTGTTATCTTGCACTTGGGACAACAAAGAGTCAACTTCTCGGAAAATAAATTCTTTAGGGCGATTCCCATCAATCTGTGCTTCCAAATGCCAACAAGAATCATGAACATTGATTCATATGTTTCGAGTAAGATGGCAGCAACAAAAAGTTTTATTAAATGCAAACACCTTATTCATTATGCTTGAGTAAGTGGATGAGATTGCTTCTGCATTCTTTTTGTATATTTCTAAACGCGCTTTTACCTGTTGATAACAGAAAGAAGTTACATTGTAGTGACTACTAAAAGAGCTCGAGAAATTAGATTCAGGAAAAGGAAAACTAATGTTGATAAACGATCATACCTTTTCCTCGGTGTCATCCGGACGGGTGACAAGTCTTGCTTTAATTTCTTCAGTTTCTGGAGGGAAATTCTTTATATGGTAGATCTTACCCGTCACAGGGTCCAGTCTTCTACCAACACATCTGTCGATCAGAATTTCATCAGGAACCTGAGTATTAAGAAATAGCATCTATGTGAAAGTTCATCGTACGCAAATTGCTTACTTAGCAATTAATTACGGTATTTATCTTTAAAGGTTTTGATCGAAGTGTATGCAATTAAAAGGCGCAATGAACAGAAGACGTACATCTAACACCACATAGACATCTGGTCTTATCTTCAGTTTCTCCAAACTATCGGCTTGGGCAGAACTCCGTGGATACCCATCTAAGAGCCACCCTTTTTCTTTAGCATCTTCCCGTGATAATCGTGAAGTCACCATCTGTTGCGATGTCCATTTTAAGATATTTAAGAAGAAAAAGAAAGGGAGCCTTATGAAGATAAATCACGACATACAGCTGTGACGACTTCATCTGGAACCAGAGAACCTGCATTCATGAACTCTTTTGCCTTATTCCCAATTTCTGTCCCGGCCGATACTTCAGCTCTTAAAAGATCTCCGGTAGATATATGCACCAACCCATACTGAACAACAACGAGAAAAGAACCAGAGAAAAAAAATACAAAACGTTAAGACTTGCTTCATAGGCGTGAACTAAAATGTTAAACAGGGACAGAACATTGGACTAGCCACTATGCGTAAGTAGCGCAAGAGAGAACCAGGTATCAACCTCGGCATTCAGACAAGCCATAACAAAATATGCAGCTAGTTGTTCTTGATCCTTATCAAAATGGATCTATGCTCAAGTTCATCATTGCTAGATTATAGATAACAGACACGTTTGTTTCAAATAAAGTTCACCAATATGTGCTAATAATTCAATGCCAGTATAAAGCAGGCATTGATTTCCTTCATGGGTCAAACTGATCAGTGCTCTTCTCAATCTACAAATTCAAACTCAAGAAAAGATGAATTATAGAATTCCATATTCAGCAAGGATCATTCCTAAAGGTGTCCCCAAAACAGGCAAGCCAAACACATGACACAAAACATCATGGAAATGTATTGTCAGTAAATCTCTCTCGACCCCGCAAATCCCTCAAAACCGGCCATTCTGAAGTTATAAAGTAAGACGGTCGAAATTTAGAAAAATGACAACTTTATTGCAGCCTGCAGAGATGAAATCAACAAAATGCTGAGATATATGAGATACAGTTCCTCCTAATACAGACGTGACTCGAATTTAGAATCAAAAAGGCATTGATAAAATTAGCCCTTTAGAGGGTCAATTCAACCCAACCCAACCCAACACAAAAGTAGCTTGATCAAACTAAAATGAAAATTGAAATTTCCCAGCAATTTAGTTACCAAACATTAATCAATCAGGAAAGATTACACACACCAATCCACAAAATCAAATACCTTCTGGACAATCAGCTCACACTGGGTTCCTTTCCCAGAGGCAGGTGCACCTGATATCATAACCTTGAGTGGCTCAACAGCTGAGCATTTCACCTTCAACCCCTGCCCCATATAAACAACAGCAGATAAATCCAAAACCCACAAAAAATGAAAACAAAATGCAGCTGAAATCGACAAAAAGATCGAAGCTTTAGAGTTGATCAGAGCACAGACCTTGGTTTTGGGGGTTATCCTCAGATGGGTACTTCCGAAGAGACCAGACGAAGACGTGCGGTGGCGGAGCCGATGGAGAGAAGATGAACTGAAGGAGAGAGAAGACGAAGAAGAAGAAGAGAGAGAAGAAATTGACGGAGATGGGGAATTTTTTGAATGAATCAGAGAAGGAACTGAACAAGCCATTGCCATGGCTGGTTTGCTTGCTCAATTGAGAATGAGAGAGAGATCAAATTGGGATTTTTGATTGAACCAATTCACCGATTAAAGGACACCACAGATTTGGTTCCCTCATCAATGATATTTTGGCGGGTAAGGCAGGATGACGTGTCATCTGCTTGTGGCATCCACCTATGCTTGTGGCCCCCACTGATGACGTGGCAGTTGAATTTTAATTGCTAAACAAGCCTATTGAGTTGGTTAAAAAATTAACTTACATAAAAACAAGTATGGTTATTTACATGAATAAAGGTTTGATGAGCTCAATCTTAATCTTCTTTGTGTCCGAAAGAGCTCGATAAAATTTAACCATATATAAATTTAAACTTATTAACATGATATACATTTAATTTTTAGGACAGTCTAGTGAAGATTGTATATTTTTAAGGGAATATTATAAAAAATCTACTTATAATTATGTATTTTTGTACAAACTCTTTGTTCACGGTATTTTTGTAAAAACTCTCATTCAATCATGTCCATTTTTGTAAAAGTTCACCCTTACTCATGTTTATTTTTACACTATTTATAAAATTCATAAATATTAATGGAAGTGTCACTTAATTATTAACTCAAACATGCTTAGGCGTGGACACTTTGACAACGGAACTAGAGACCGAATACGAACCACAACCAGAGCACTGAAAACTTGCGTGTGACGGTTCTGGTTCTTAAAATGAAGAACATGGGAGTGCGGTCCGGTCCGATTCTAGACCTATGTCTACCTCTAAACATGCTAACTCAAAAGTCCAATACTTACGTGACACTTTCGATAATTTTCACGAATTTGGGTAGACGGTGCAAATTTGAACATAAGTGAGGAAGAGTTGTTGTAAAAACACAGTGAACGAAGAGTTTGTGAAAAAAAAATCCCAAAAAAAGAGCTATAAGGCAATGAACCTCAGCAATCACAAAGCTTAATATAAATTGATGGATGCAGGAAGCAGAAAGTCTTCAGCTTGACCCTGAAATAAATGAAGGCTAAGCAAAACCCACAGCTCAACAATGGTGAACAATAAAGTGAACACCTTTTTGTTGCATTACAATTCATGCAAATCTGATAAAATACGATAGTTTTAAATCAGGATGCATACAACATATGAAAAATCAACTCCTAACATTAAACTAAGCATATCTCCACGAAATGATCTCATCTACTAATGATTATCAAGCAAAACTTCACTGAAAATATTGGTTTCAGTGAATGTTAAGTTTTAATTGGCGAATTAGCAGTGATTATAAAAAGCCAAGCACCATTGTGAACTAACCTAAAATTAATTGGACTGGTAAAAATATAATAAAAGATTAATTGTGGACAAGTCAACTGGATCAAAGATTTTAGAATACAGTGGAAGTTTGATGCAGTGCAACTCGAAGAAATGTCGAATTTCGACAAAGAACTAGTATTTTTCAGGCAGAAACGGAGTTCTGAGCAAAACTCATCGTTTTGCCATGACGTACGATGGATTTCGGTCAGCCGAGGTCATCTTGGGGTCAAAATCACACTTTTAGAAGTTTCAGACATTTTTTTTGTAGTTTTAATAATTTGTTTTCTTTTCCAATAAGTTTTAGAATTTCTTTTTATACAATTAGGTTTTGGATATTTAAACACTTTTATACGTTTGTGTTATTTAGTTTTAAAGTTTAGTAAAAAAATCGAGATTTCCCTCAAATTTATCATCTTCGGTATTCTTGCGAACTAACAAATCTTAATAAAGAGTTCTTCCTAACCACGTACGCTGCATCAGAGTTTAATCAGATTTACTCTATGGTTTTCCCCAAATAAAAAGGCAAGCAATCACAAGGCTAAATATAAGTTGATGCATGCATGAAACAAAAAATCTTGAGTTGAGTGTAATATTTATGACCCTAAATTGAAGGCTAAGCAAAACCCACAACTCAGACAATGCATTGCTGCATAATAAAGTGAACAACTCTCTTTATGCATTCCAATTCATGCAAATATGATCAAACACAGTAGATTCAAAATCAGGATGCAGATAACATACATCTTCACAACTAAAAAAATCAATTCCCAACATAAAACTAAGCATATCTCCATGGAATGATCTCATCTGCTAATGATATTAAGCAAAACTTCACTGAAATTATTGGTCTCACATTTAAAGGTAAGGTAAAAGCATAATAGAACAAACAAAAAACAAACTGTAACAGCTCTGTTGTTCATGTAAGGTAATGCAAATATTTTGAGTCAGTTCCTTCAATCCAGCTTCACAGAAGAGAACAGGTAATGCACAAACCAGAACGAAGAGAGGAATCCGACTGTCCCCGTCGTGAGCATGATTGCCAGCACCATGAACAGCGAGTACCCCAAGTAGAGCGTTGCAGAGACAGGACCGCTCAGACTTTTAAGATCAAACACGAGATAGTTCACAGAGTACAGGAAAATGTATATAGCGACAGAACCCGATGCAAAGAATGACTTCCACCACCATTTCCAGTCTTCAACGCATAAATGCATGTAGGTCAGGACAAGGGACACTTCAGCGCAAACAACCACCAGGAGGATCATGACAACAAAGAGGAACCCGAAAACATAGTAAACACGACCCATCCATATGCTAGACATGATGAAGAAGAGCTCGATAAAAAGGGTACCAAAAGGGAGTGTACCAGCGCCTAGGACTAATAACCAAGACGGGTATTTTGCAGCTGGGATTTCTCGGGGAATCTGGTTGGTTCGGACAGGGTACTCGATATGTGGCGCCTTGGCGCCAAGGTATCCACCAACAAAGGTGAGGGGAACCGAAATACAGAACCAAAGCAATATCAAAATAACGAATAGGAAAAACGGAATGGCTCCCGTGCTGTGACTACCCCACAATAGGAAATTGAGAGTGGTCAAAATGGAAAAGGCGATACCAGGGAAGAAACAAGCAACCTTCCATGAAACAGAAGCCCATCCTTTGTGATCGCCACACCCAATCGTCCTCCAAAGCCTAACTGCAGCATAACCAGCTGCTATACCGAGGATCATGTAGAAAAACAGCATACCCGTGATGAGTGTTCCACGAGAAGCTGGCGACATGAATCCAAGGGCAGCAAACATTATTGTCACAACAGCCATCCCGAGAATCTGAACTCCATTCCCAACCATTACACACAACAAGGAAGCATTGGTTGGGGGGCGGAAAACATCCCCCACAACGAGCTTCCACCCAGATAACTCTTCGTTCATCTGCGCCTGAGCCTCCTTATCAAGCTCCTCGTAGTGGGTCAGATCCCTCCTCACAGTCCTCAAGAAGATCACGAGCACAATCCCAGCAAGGAAGGTGATAACCATGAGGGAATTGAGGATCGAGAACCAATGAACCTTCGATCCCTCCATCTTCAAATAAGCATCCCACCGCGATGGCCACTTGATGTCGCTCTCCTCAAAAGCCACCTCGTAAGTGAACACAATCGGCTGGTCTTTCTTCACCGCCATTGCAACAGTGGTTGGATCACACTTGATCGGATTCGGGAACCCATCATAGGTCTTCAAGTCCTTCACCGAATCAGCATTGTGGATCACGCTGCAAGGAACAACCTCAAACCCAACAACCATGTACCCCGGCTCATCTGAATCCTTATTCCCAATAATAGGGATCATCTCCGCAGCATCCCCCGTCCCCATCACGCGGGCAACATTGGCCTCCTCGTACTTATGAACAAGAACAGTGAACTTCAAATGATTAAACACATAGTACACATCCTGAACCTTGATACCCACAGGATACCCAGTCCACCTCAAGAAGTACCCTTCCTTTCGGGTATACCTAATAGCAGGCAAATTGTCCAGAATCAAGTTAACCTGATACATCTCATCGATCCTCTCAGTCAAAAGCTTAAAGCTATCATCTTTCAGCGGATCAGTACGGCACAAGAAGATATCAGACTCGTTAGTGTGCATTTTAAACCTATACGGCGAGTTCTCAATTCGATCTCCCATGAGGAGCTCGCCGAGATTCTCAGCACTGTCCTTCACACCTTCAACGGGCTTGCAAAAGGGCAAGCTATAGTAGCTAAAGGGCATTTCCGTATCAATGGAGGTCAGAGAATTGACCTTCACCGACAAGGCGTCGCCGATGCCGTATTTGTGGGGGTAGCTACCGGGAAGATAAAACCCATACCCAGATTGAAGAAACAAACAAACAGCCAAGACCCAGATCTTCAATCGATCGAAGAAGTGCATTTTTGAATCTGTGCTCGATTCGAGCCAGATCCGGCTGACCCAGATCGGGGATTGAGCCAAAAAGGTCGAAATTGAAAATGCAAATCGCAAACAGGGGATTGATTCAGATTTCACTGACCTTTTTTCTGAGAGGGAGTGAAAGAAGGAGAGGCTCTCCTTGTTCGTGACTCTAGAATCTGAGGTTTGTGAGAGAGACGATAGAGAATGTGGAGAAAAAGAAAGGAGCGATAAGAGAAGTATATATGGAGGCTTCTGTGCGGTGTCGCGTAACTGTTACCGTACAGTCATGGCTTTTCCGAGAATCACCGTCCATTTTCGAAATCGTTTATGACAATTTAATTCAATTTAATCATGGAATATATTTTATTAATGAAACATGTAATATTCTTTGTTATATTAAATGAGATTGTTCTTCAAAAAAAATTAAATGAGATAGTGTGCTCTCAAATTTTAACACTTATTGACATTTGGAAAAATAATAATATCTTAACTCTTAAGTAAATACAAGTTTACCTTAAAAAAATTAAAAATTACAAGTTTTTTTGTTTATGTTTTATAAACATAATTGTGATTTTCAAAGCTTAGCAAATCATGGTGTTTCAATTTTTACGATAAATAAAATGTTTTTTTTCATCAGTAGTTTCTTTGTATATTTTAATGTGCAAAAATAGTTTTAAAGTAGAGATTAATTTTTTTTACATGATTTGGCTAACTTTAAACATATTTTAGCATATACTTTTAAACTTTATTTGCTAAAGATGTTTATTGTGCAATCATCACTTCATTACATTTTCTAGATCTTGGCTTTAGTGAATAGGATATTATCCTTGTTTTATTTAAATTAAATTAATATGTTCACTGATCATTATATTATGTAAGCTTCATGCATGTTTGAATCCAGCTAAGCCATGAAAACAGACCTGCAACTTACAAATATTATTTATCTGCTTCTTTAAATAGTACTGTGATGTAGTTCCAGGAACCACCAAATATTTCATATGATTTGGCACTAAATCATCCCAAGCTCTTAAAAACCACAAAACCTGTCCAGAAACAACCTTCCTGTAACCAAGAATGATCATATGATGTGAACACTGATGATGATTGCTTAACAAATTTGTCCCAAAAAAGGAGAATGCTGAATCTTAAAAGAGGGCTTATGCAACACTTTTTCACATAAAAATAGGGAGATTGAAATTAGAACATGAAAGCAACACAACTAAAGCAGTCAATGACTTCAAATTTACTTCAGCCAAGTCATAGAGATCAAGTATGTGCATGACTTTGCTCCCACTTCACCTCCAACTTTTTGTCAATATCATCAATATGCTTCAAAATTAGCTTAAATAGTACTTAAAGAACCAGTTTGAACAAAACAGTTACACAAGGACGGGAGGGGCACGATTATGGTACATATATTCGATATGTTGATGTTAGCAGATAATATACAAGTATGATCTACAATTTAATTATGGAATTAAGAACTTAGCTTCTAACCTTTGGCGCCCAGTCCACGCGATTTGGGGAGCTTGGTAGCAACAAGAGGGTTGACCATGCCTTTTGAGTCTTTGCCTAAGCCCATGCCCTCAACAAAACCCATTTTTGCCATCATCTTGGATCCAAACCCTTTGGTGTGTTTTTCGAATGCCCCGACTTTTTGAGATTTATTCCTTGTGAAATCTCCAGCATGAGGCTTCTTCCGAGGGGTATCATCATTGGAGTCTCCAGTGGGAGACTTCTGTTTAACTGAGTCATCGGCCGTTTCAGAGAATTCAACTCCCAAACCAAGAGATTTGGGCCGCTTGATTGCTTCAATTGGTTGCACCATGCCTTGACCATCTTTCCCCAATCCTCCACCTTCTACGAAACCCATTTTAGCCATCATTTTTGACCCGAAACCCTTTGTGTGCACCTCAAATGCACCAAACTTCTCCGAGCTGGATGCACCCTTACTCTCACACATGTCACTTGTCTCCTTAAATTCAAGGGCTTCAGAATGCATTATGCCACTAGCAACAAACGACACGGGTTGATTGGCATATACAGGTCTTTTCTCACTCTGTCTCCTTCCACTTGATTCTGCACTGCTGCGGTTGGCTGACTTTCTTGATGACTTGATTTGTTGAAATTCAATGCCACTCTCCTTCGCAGTCTTCCTTGGCTTTCTTTTACCTCCACTCACAGATTTCATATTTGAGCATTCTACCGCAAAGTCAGCGTCCTCTTTGACAACTCCTATCAGCTGAAATTCACAAGAGAATCACAGTTTTTCAGATGACATGCAAATTATAGAGACAGAGTTAGATAAATGAATATTGCTGAATATAACAATTAAAACGAAAGTAAACCTTTTCCAGGCGAAGTCTTTCGCTAGATGATGGCATAGACGTATGTTGTGTCCGAGTTACAGTCACAAATCTGGCAAAAGAAACTGGTATTAGTTTACACAAAAGCATAAGGCCTTGCATGCACTCACATACCTTTTCTTGCCAGAACCTTGAGAGAGACTTCGCAAGTGATAAACTGCTGCTATTCGCTGCACCTAAACACATCCACAACTAGTTATCATCAACAATTGTAATGAACAACTATAAACTAGTGGTACAAAATGGTTAATGAAGGAAGTATTACAGAGAGTAATACTTATATTTCTTTAATTCTGTTATTAGAAACATGCTTATAATTTACTGGGATTGGAACTTTTTTCTTTACAAACAATATAAAGTGTAACAACACTGAGCAAAATCCAATGTAAACAGGATACACACAAGGCATTGAAGAAAAAAGAAACAATTGTATAATATACAAGCAAAGAAAAAATATTTTTTTCAAAGAATTTAACCTGACAAGAGAAGAAGAATAAGAAGTTAATATTATGTACCTGGGAGCAATCCCTGGAATGCATAGGCTGAAAACTAAATATATCTACTCCATTCAGTACGACCGCCTCTAATTGCTACAATTTAAAATCGTAAACTGTTAGTTCTTCTTTAGTCCAACATATCAAATCATTCAGTACAATTCAATATGACAAAAGATCTTACTCATCTATGGACCAATATATATTTGAGGCAATGTGGGTGGGGGTGATGGTGGAGGAGAACAATGGAAAAGCAAACCATGGTAAAATAAAGTTAACATTCTTGTTCATACCGAATTTATATCCTCAAGATCAACACCACGATTCAGCATCCTCTCCCGACGCTTCACAGCAATCATTTCTTTTCTGTGCTTCTTTTTCAAACCTGCATGATTGATAAGAGTATTAAAAAGCTATAAACTATGACTTCAAGACTGACCACAGCATCTCTAGTTACAATTTTTGGGCTTAAATAAAATAATAAATGTACAATGATATACATAATAGCTTAGCTTTAGCTATAGGCATTAAATTTCTACTTATGCAACTTCAAATAGCTCCATAAATACCTCAAATAGTTCTCCAAGGTAACATTTAATCTAAAGCGCCTTCCAATGCGTGCATAGATTGGAGACAATACCAGAACAGCTCACAATTTAGCAAGTGGGCCATCATGATTGTTACCCACCAGAGAAGTACAATAATAATTGAAACGATAGTAACTATGCATAAACGAAAACAAACTAGTAACACCAATGTAATCTAAGTCACAAGTCCGCTAATGATGCCATCATTGCAGGATAAATGGGCAACACTGAACCATAAACATCAGCAAACAAAGAGGCAAGGCTATCAAATACTTTGGAGAAGCTATACACATAGCATAATCAATCCCTGATATCAAGTTAGTCAATTATTTAGGCTACCTAATCATGATTTGGGAGATACTGAACAATAGAAATGCATTATAAATAGTACAAAGACATGCTAGTGAAATTTACCAGGAACGCTTTTGCAAGTTTTACTCTTTCGAGCCTTAGGGGGCCAAGACTCTGGAAATCGAGAAACATGTTTTTTTCTTGCCGAGAAAGATCTTGGATCTTTTACTAGCATAACATCATCTAAAGTTGATGACAAGATAACATCTGTACCATCAGCAGGTGTAAGATATTTCTTTTTACACTGAGGCTTCTTCATACCATATTCTCTTGATGCATCCCCCAGAGAAATGCCGCCCAACTTCTCTGTGGCTTCATCAAAGCTATTGCTAGAAGAACTATCATCATCTGACTCGTCCGATCCCTGCTCCACCAACCCTTTAAAATCTAAGATTCTCGCACTCCCCCCTATTCCTTCCAAGTAATCATCTGCAACTTCATCATCAATATCTGAATCACTGTCAAGTGTATCTTCAGAGCCATCGCTCTCAGTTGATCCACCTTGTTCATCTGTCTCAGAAGATTCTGAGTTTGCATTATTTGATGCCCCTCCATCACTGTCCTCGTCACTTTCATCGCCAGATAAATCTTGAGTGTAAAACCTCATCCCTCCAATTGACAGGAAACCAGAATTTTTTTTCAGAGACGAAGTCTCGGCCAGAAAATTTTCAGCTACATCCACTGTTTGTCCTCCATTGACACATTCATCAGCATCTGTTTCCTCATCCGATGATGGAGATTTAAAACATGACCCCTCTTGCTCTTCCATTTTATTTGAGGATGATCCAATGTTACCTGGGGTTGCCTCAGATTCATCATGGAACCCCAGTCCTCGATGAGAACTATCCCCTAATACAGAATCAGAACGGTATTCATAGGTAAAATCCATATCCTGGGGTTCCAAAGGCTTTTGGTCGGCGTAATCAACAATTTTGGTCCCCTGAGAACCACCTAAAACAATAGAACATGGCTCATCCAGATCATTGTCTCCATTCACATTCCCTATAGCCACAACAGAAGACTTTTTGTGCAAACCCTCCTGTCAAATGTCCAAACATAATCCCGATTAGTGCTACAGGAAATCACAATTACTTGTACAATCTTCAAAACAACACTTCCTAAGTTTCATTATCATCACCAAATTTCATATACTCTTATTCCAAACTGCAAAAATTCAAAAAAGGGTGAAATTTTATATAATTAGAAAGACAACAATTATCTGGAAACCGAAAAGAACTACCTGAACATCAATTGTTGGATACTGGTATCCAATACCATTCGCATTAGATTTCCCAGAAACAGATTTAGAACAGGAACCTCTAGCTCCATTAGAATTCCCAGATTTGGGCCCGGACTTGGCACTCCCATTCAGATTTTTCCCTGCAAATTTGCACCAAAAGGGATTTCCAAACCAAACAGGGAACATCCCAAATTTGAAATTGAAAGCTCCACCCATACAATGCTAAGAAGAAAAAAAATGAAGTCGATACCATAATTTCTATTCCCCAGGAGAAAATAAAAAAATTACTTGCTTATTTTCAATCAAAATTTGTAAGCAGCCAAACAAAATAAAGTTTATGGGGAATATGTACACAAATTCATACGATTAAGCAAAATTTCTTCCCAATTCTTCACCAATTTTCTCAGCAACCAACCAGATAAGAAAATCCATGTAGACATAGATACACACAGAGAAATGGAGGAGGAACCTGGATTCTGCGTTGGGGAAGGAGAGTGAAAAGAGGACCAATCGGACAAGAGACCTCCCTCTACGAAGAGTCGATCGCCATCTTTGGACGATTTTGATCTTCTGGTGTTCGGGTTCGGCGCATTGTTGCTGGGTCTTCTCCTTCCGCGCCCTCCCATGGCTGTCGCAAGCTTCTTCTTCTTCTTCTTCTTCTTCTTCTCCAATGGAAGGATCAGAATTCAGAAACAGACTGTGATCGTTTCGAGAGAGAGCGAGAGACGAAGATGGAGGCGCAGAGACACCTCCGTTTCGGTCTCCACAGACACTGCACGTTTCGCTCTTTCACCGTCACCGTCGATCACGTCAATGGACAAGATTCACCGTCCTCGCGATATTTTAGCAACACGTGGTGGATGAGCGGACTAGATTGGGCCTGGGTGATTTTGCGTATTTGGGCGTTTTCGTGTCCGTGGGCTTGTCCGGGCCCATTTAAATTTGTTATACCCGGCCCCGACCCAATCATCTATACCCTAACCCCTGTTCTCTTCATCACTCAGTCTCATTCTCGCGCACGCAGCTCGTCTCGCCGCCGTGCCTCGCCGTCTCCGATCCAAATCCTCCTCTCGCCGCCGTACACATAAGCTCCGACCTCGAGCTATCTTCCAGGTCTGGTTTCTCTCTATTTGGACTCGTGTCCTGTGCTTCTCTTTTGTTTTGTTTCTGGAATTTGAATTGTTTATATAATTGTTATGGTGTTTTTGGAGATTGGGTAGCTGGAGTTTTATTGTGCATCGAAGCTCTTTTTGGTGATATAGTGCTATTTTGAAAGATAATATTTTGCTGTTTTTGTTTAACTGAAAGCTTTGATTCACAGTTACTGCAAAAATCGAACCGGTTCCAGCTTCTGCTCAATACAGTTTGGTCTTGTCTTGTTCGCTTCACGCACATTCAACTCCACTGTTCTCATTTTGTTTGAGAACTTATTGAATTGATTTGCTTAAAAGTTCATGATTGTTGATATTTTTAATTAATTACTTTTGGGTATCGGATGGTTATTTGAGCGACTGTAAACAAAGACATTGAATAGGATGAAATAATAATTATAACTTATTATCAATATTGGCTATGAATATTGATTTTTTAGGGTTATTTGATAGGATTGGTTTTGAAAGTATTGTTCGGTTTTCAATTTTATCGGGTACTATGCATCTGTTATTAGAAGTATGTTGTCACTTGTGATTTATAGTATCAAAATGCGTTGTTTCATGTTTCACCTTGGTGCTCAGTGCAATCAAGTTTTTTTTTATTGCGCAAGCAAGTGTAGTCAATGATATTTTGATACTTGTTGCAGAACCAGACCTTTGGTATCGAACGATGAGTTTGATATCTCAAAATGCTGTCACCAGAGACAGAGTCAAGTCTAAAAGGGGGGATAAAGATGATGCCTTGAGTTTGAAGGAGGATATAGATATTGATGATGGGAAAGTTTCTGATTTGGATGTGGTAAAGTCCAAGAAGAGGAAGAAGCAGGAACAGCAATTGGAGGTTGAGGAAGAAAAGGAAAGGAAGAAGTTGGAGAACTTCTTGTTCGGGTCCCTCTATTCTCCTGTTGAATTTGGGAAGGAGGACGTCGAAGAGAGAATCCAAAACAAGGCCGAGAACGGTTCTGCCTTGTTCTTCACGGATCGCTCTGCAAACAGTGCGTTGTCTGTTTACGAAGAGGATGCAGATTTTTCCGAGGACAGTGACGTGGAGGAAGCTGAGCAAAAGAAAGCTGTTTGGGTTGATGACGAGGAAGAGAAGACCAATATAAACATAAGCAATGTCAATAGGTTAAGGAAGCTGAGGAAGGAAGAGGGCGAGACGGTTGTTACTGGTTCTGAATATGTTTCGAGATTGAGGGCTCAGCATGTTAAGCTGAACCCGGGCACAGAGTGGGCCCAACTTGGTTCAAGGCCGAGAACCGACACGTCCTCCGATGATGAAGCTTCAGATGAAGATGGGGCTATCGAGGCTCGTGGTTACAATGCTGGTGAAGCTGTTGATGACATCCTCCGGACAAATGAGGATCTCGTGGTGAAAAGTCGTGCAAAACTGTTGCCCGGGCGTCTCGAGTTCTCTAGACTTAAAGATGCCAATTCCGAGGACCCTTCTAATGCTGTGATCAACTCGGTTCAGTTCCACCGAAATGGCCAGTTGCTACTTGCCGGTGGGTTGGACAAGAAGCTTAGGTTTTTTCAGATTGATGGGAAACGGAACACAAAGATACAAAGCATCTTTCTCGAGGATTGCCCTATCAGAAAAGCGTCGTTCATGCCCGATGGATCCAAAGTCATTATATCGGGAAGAAGGAAGTTCTTTTACAGCTTTGATTTAGTTAATGCAAGAGTTGACAAAATAGGCCCTCTGATCGGTAGGGAGGAGAAGAGCTTGGAAGTATTTGAAGTTTCTCCCGATTCAAGCACTATCGCTTTTGTGGGCAATGAAGGCTACATCTTGTTGGTTTCCTCCAAAACAAAGGAACTCATCGGAACACTAAAGATGAACGGCACAGTCCGTTCTCTAGCTTTCACTTCCAACGGGGAGCAATTGCTGAGCACTGGTGGAGACGGGCATATTTATCACTGGGATTTGAGAACGAGGACTTGCTTCGACAAGGCAGTTGATGACGGGTGCTTGACCGGTACAGCTCTCGGCACTACCCCGAGCGGGACTTTGTTTGCAGCTGGTTCGGACAGTGGGATTGTGAATGTCTACAACAGAGAGGAGTTCTTGGGAGGCAAGAGAAAACCCATGAAGACGATTGACAACCTCACAACCAAAGTAGATTTCCTGAAATTCAACGGTGATGCTCAGATAATGGCTATGTGCTCGAGCATGAAGAAGAACAGCTTGAAACTGGTACATGTTCCTTCTTTTACTGTGTTCTCGAACTGGCCTCCGCCAAATATGGCTGTAGGTTACACCCGCTGTCTGGATTTCAGCCCAGGCGGAGGGTTCATGGCTGTGGGCAATTCTGCTGGGAAAGTGCTTCTCTACAAGTTGCATCACTACCAACATGCTTAAGTCAGTTGTTTTTGCTTCTGAAGCACAAGGTTATTTTATCTCTCTTTGGATGGTTTGAATACTTGTTTTGGCCTGAAATGGATCCAAAGCCATTTCTGTTCAGGATTCTAAGTATGCTTGCAAAACAATTTTGGGTAGTAAGATTTGTATTCTTATGTCAGATTATGTTATTGAGATCAGTCATAATTTTTATAAGCTTCTAGTAATGTTTTGTGATTTTCAGTTGTCAACTCTCCTATCTGGTCCTTACATGCTAACCAAGTGTTGCATTAATAGATGGTCTATTGATTATGATTGTGTCAATATAGATGGTATAACAAAAATATGAACTGTGGCTGTGTGAGTTGCACAAATTGAAAGGTGTCTGTCCCAAGGCTATTGTATAATTTAGTTCTGTAGAAAACAATCACAGTGAATGTGTTCTTTATCTGTATCACAAACTGATATGTAATTTTATCTCTACTTGTTCTCTACATGCTCTTTGAGAAATTGAATGGTCTTTATTAAAGAGTAATCTCACTCCTGTGTCCATTTCTTGAAAATCAGTTCAATAATCATGTCATCACCATTCTTTTTTTTGTTGAACTTGATTTATAAACTTGCTTCACCAACAGTGTCTCTGCCTTCAAAACCTTGTAAACTCGTTATATTCACACACATCCATGGACAAGGTTCTTCACCATTATTCAGCTCAAGAACAGGGCTTCATGTTTTAGATCTCATTTTCCCTTAAACATGTTGAAGAAAGCCAATCATGACAGAAAGCTGTAATAAATGTGCAGATCCCAAGCACACATTTGTTTGGTCTCTCAATCACCTGAAGATTGAAGAAAAAAAACTCAAGTGAGCCAAAACAAAACTAATGCACAAATATAGGATGTCAAGTTCGCACAGGAAAACAAATACATTTGAGTGATTTTGAGAGAACTGACCTCGAGCCATCAAGTCACTCGCAGAAATTCAGTGAAAATTGCCAGAAGCACCCTCATGGTGAAGACAATGATCTTAGTCACGAGCTCCGATAGAGACCAATAAACTTCATAAGGTCTCTAGGAAAAGATAGAAAGTAAAATACACTAGGTATTGAAAGTTCTCAATTGATGAAAATGTTAATTTTGAAAGTAAAAATATGAAAATTTACTTTTAAATCGAAAAATCAAAAAACAATATTGAAATTTTAAAATTATTTTTTTAAGTTTGAAAATTAGATTTTTATCTATAAGGAAATTTTTGTTTTTTCATTTTTAAAATTGAATGACCATGCAGAAAAAACGTATAGTTAAGGATAGCTATCAGTGATTTTCTAATGAGAGAATAATCAACGTAATGACCCTGATCTCACCTGTAACCAACCTGGCAACACTTAGGATAGCTACCTTGTAGTAATCAGATTTGGAGTTTTGTGGCTGTAAAACTGTTTCTCGGCACGGTTTAGGGAAGATGTGAGGTGCTGGTGGTCGGTTGCCTCCGCTTGCGTCTCGGTGTGACTTCCGGAAGGATCGGTACTTTTAGGCGTGAGTGGTGGCGGATGTTAGGGAGTGTTTTGTTTAGTGTAGTCTGCAGTTAGTGCTAGTGGTTGGTCTGCGTCTGACATAAGTCCCTGGGTTTTTTCAGGTTATTGTTAGGGTGAACGGTCTGTGACCAGTCCAGTTTTTGATGTGTCTGAAAAGATAGGATGTCGTTTAGACCATTTTTACTGTTTTTTTATAAACTGTACGCGCCTGATCCTCAACGGTGTGTAAGTCTACGTCCCTTCCGTGTTAACCTAGAATGATTGTTTGGTTAGCGAGAAAAAGAGAGGAAACGGAGAGAAATGGGAAGGAAAAAGAAGTTACAGAAACGGTTATCAGTTATCACCACAGTAAATCAGCAAGATTTTTTTTTTAATATTCATTATATAAAAAAATAAAAATAAAAAAACGGTCCAAATGGATAAGCTATGGCTTAACATCCAACACATAACAATGCCATGATCCACTCTCAGCTTCCTCCCGCCACCTCTCCCCTCCGCCACCGCCACCTCCGGCCCGCCGCCGCCACACTCCGACCCCAAGCCCCCGAACCACCCCCAAACCTCCACCTCCCCCGCCGCTCGCTCCTCCTCCTCTCCACCTCCCTCTCGATCGCACCGCCGTCACATGCCTCCCCTCCGCCGCAACCGCCGCCGCCGGACACCACAATCACCGACCGAGTCTACATGGAGTTCAGCCTCTGCCCCAACTACCTCCGCCCTGACCGCACCGTCTCCGACGACATAGTCTCGCTGTGCGCCGAGTCCGTCCCCATCGGCCGCGTCGTGTTGGGGCTCTACGGCCGCCACGTGCCCCTCACCGTCGCCAATTTCAAGTCCATGTGCACCGCCTCCAACGCCGCCGGATCAACCTACAGGAACACGCTCGTCCACAAGATCTTCCCCGGACAGTTCATCCTCGCCGGCCGCCAGGGCCGCCCCGAGAAGGGCGAGGTCCGGCCGCCGTCGGATCTGCCCCAGAACACCGAGACCGTCGATTCGAGGGCCTTCTCGGTCCCGCACTCGAAGGGAGGGTTGCTCTCGCTCTGCTTGTCGGAGAACGATGATGATGATCAGATCAAGCTCGATCCCGATTACAGGAATGTCGAGTTCTTGATCACGACGGGGCCTGGTCCGTGCCCCGAATTGGACAGCAAGAACATTGTTTTTGGAGCTGTGCTTGAAGGTGAGCTTGTGGTTTTCAGTTTCAGATTACAGCTTTACTGTAGTTCTTTGTAGATATGGATTGACAAATTAGCTGCTGTGTATATGTGATAGAAGAAATTTTGGGATGTTACTTAGTTTTGGTATAGTATTTGGTTATATATCAAATGAGTTTTGGCTAGATTAGTGCATGACATGAATGGCATTTGCTCTGAATTAATGGGTTGGATGAAATTTATCGGTTAATTAGCATCCGTAGTTTAGACTGTTGACTCTAAGTGAAAAGCATTGTACTCTTGCTCCTCCATTAGAATCAAATTTGCATTTTGAGTATAGATTTTGAGTTAAAGGTTACTTGTAACCAGGGCTGTAAAAAATGTTAGGTTGTAGTCGGGCATAGAGGGTCTTCTGGGACTGATTGAAAAATAAATCGAATTAAGAGATTAATTGGGAATCATCGTGGATTGATTGGGGATTAATCGAACAAGTCGTGGATTTTTACAACATTGCATGTAACTACACTTTGGTGTTAGGAATTGGGTATATCTTGATTGATTATCTGTCTTAGGTGTTTCTGGTATATGTGAGAAACAATTGTTGACAAATTAAAGAAACTTGATGCTCTGAAGGGGACAAGACAGTGTTATTTCCCCTGTAAAGTGTATGAGTATTTCATTTTATTCCTTAAGACGGGAAAATTGGATTAAGAACAACTTTCCTAGTTGAGGTTTTGTGGTTTCCCATTCGAATTTCTCTTATCCATTTTGGCATTTCCATCTTGTATCTTGTCCTAGAAGGATAGGAAGTTCACTTCTCCAAAGAGCTTCTCTTAGATTTTTCTTGCTAACTACATAACTTTGACACATTTCTTTCTATTGCACTTTAACTTCGGATCAATGGTTGCTAGTGAAATGCTATTCTTGCATTTGTCAGATCACATCGATCATTGTCTCAGAGATCTGCTATATCTGCTGAAATTTGTTTCTCCTGTTCTGGTTTTGGTCATACAATATTGTAATCTGAGTTTTCCTACTAATAATAAACTCGTCGTGAGAAAATAGCTCGCTTAGAAAAGAGTGTCTGCAATACTGAGTACATTGCTCACCCACTCAGTTGATTTGAATTTCAGGTTTTGACGTTGTCACGGCTATAGCTGCCATTCCCACTTATAAACCAGGTGAAAAAATCCGGCAGTTCAACGATCTAGCCGAGTTCTTTGGAGACGAGAGAGCCCAGAACGCTCGTGGAACATGGGACATGCCTCTCAAGACCATTTTCATCAGTGACTGTGGAGCGCTCAAGGTGACAAAGCCTTCCTTTTCTCCCACTCTACCCTAATACCATCATTTCATTGAATCAAGCTCCTTTTGTACCTACATGTTGATACTGTATGTAGAGTTACTATTGTTTTTCCCAAGTTTAACTCATGTAAGAAAAAGAGTGACACTACTTAAAAGCTCTTGTTTCCTTGATGTAACTCAATACTCTGCACAGAAATGAATGTTTGAAAGTGAAAATTCTATTCAGAAAGCCTTACCATTTTATGATTAGTGTTCTAAAATTTCTTTATTTGTTAATTAATCCTTCAATCCGATTCATTTTATGATTAATTTTTTATTAGTCCTCGAAAAGTCATTTTCACCTGACTAGCGCCTAACAATTTTTAGAGCACTAGTTATGATTCTTCTTCCTCCGTTGAACCATAGGACATGCGATGTTACAAATGGGTGTCTTCTTATCTTCATGTGCCCCTCTATAGGAATGGTTTATCTCGATTTAGATTTTTTTTAGTCAGCAATAACCTCGAATTATAAACCGAGATTGATGTGTAATGTGTAGGGCAATCTAAATAGTTTAGATATGACTCCACCTAGTCCACATTCATGATTTATCCACCTGTATAGGAGGCTAAGAACCTCCTCAATGTGATCAATTAAGTTCATGGATTAATTCACCAACATTAGGGGCTAAAAACACTGAATTTCATAGACAACAAGATGCAAATCCAATGAACCTTCAAGATAATGAAGCTTCTCATTGTCCCAACGACACACCAAAGAGAACTGTAGGATAATTTTTTATTTAAGTCCCCAAAGTAGGTGCTCCATCTCAAACTTCTCTCGCAACGTCATTAATCACCTAACAGGACATTTATTTTATCTTCAAATTTACTTATGTTGTTAACTTACTTCACATAATTAAAGAAAAATAATTAAAATTAGGGAAAATTGTTGATCACTATTTTACTTTTGCATGCCACTACCCTCTATTTTTTTTAGTTGAAGAGCTCACTGGTACTGTTGCTCCTCATCACGATTGTTCCAGTTCGAAGATTCTTAACAAAAAAACCATCAGGGTCAAATTCGATAGATACATGATTGTCTTTAGTAAATTGTTTAACATATATGAGGTTTTTGATAATGTGTGGTGTGTGAAGGACATTGTGAAGGTGTAAAGTTCGACGAGGTGATTTAAAGGATGCAGTGCCCGACCCGTGAACCGGAATGGTCTTACCGTCACCCACAATTATGGAATTAATTGTGTTTTTATTGAAAATGAACATAGGGTACCTGGGTTTGATGTTAAATGAGATGTTGCTCCAGAATTCATATACCATTGAGAGTCATCTGGTACAGGGAGGGATGATGATGAAAATGAACTGCCAATGGAAGATGGTTCAAGACAAGAAGTATCAATCAAGTGAGCTTGCCCTGAAGATTGGTTGGACGTCACAGATGAAGATTCGCGATGCTTGTTGGAAGAGGGTGTTGCTGCACTAGGAATCCAAGGCGAAGCCCATCCTGTTTGAGTTGGATACGGTCAAGGCGGAGGAGTCCAGTAGGGCGGCCAAGATGGAGGAGGTCCATAGTTGTATGGCTGTATGGGTGCTGTGGTGGAAGGGCGACCACTTCCGAGGATCCCGCGGGCTCTAGGGTGTCGTCCATTGTATCTATTTCCATCGTAACCACGGGCTCTGGGTCTCCGTGTGTTCCAGGTACCGGTTCGTTGTTGAGAACCTGTAGGAGGAGTCCATTTGGTAGTCGCCGGTTGTGGTGCAGAAGAAGTGTTGAAAGCGGAGGACGGGGAGGACTCATGACGAGCAGAGCGGCGTTGTTCTTCTAATTGTAGCATGCTGCGAGCAGTATCAAATGTGGGAAGTGTTTGGTTGATGTAGGTGTCGACCGTGTCAAACTCCGGAGGAAGACCACGCACCATCTGAAGAACCAAACGTTGGTCGTTGACAGGGCTTCCAACATCTAGGAGTTGATCGGCCAGATCTTTAAGTCGTTGACAATAAGCATCGAGAGAAAGTTGAGCAGCAAGAGTGATGGTATTGAATTCATGTTCGAGGGCTGCTGCACGGGATCTTTTGTTGTTGTGGAAATGATTTTTCAAGCGAATCCATGCTTCGTAGGCTGAAGATTCAGTTTCTAGTATCCGGCCAAGTAGTTCATCAGAAATGGTGCCGTAAATCCATTGGAGAACATGTGCATCGATTTCGCACCAAGTTTCGTATTCATCATCGGCTTTGGCAGGTGGTTTGGTGCCGCCGACATGACTAGTGACTTTGTATCCTTCACAGTGAAGCAAGAAAAGCTTCACCCATTGAGAGTATGTAACTCGGGTTCCGTCAAGAACTCGAACCTTATGTTGAATGTTAGAAACGGTGTAGACGGGGTGGAGGTTTGATCGAGATTTTGAGGTTTCTCCATCTCTGGTATGGGAGGTCGTAGTATCTTCAATGGCCATGAATATGAGTCAATGAAGATGGGTGTGAGAAAGTAGGAAGGAAGAATAATTTTAAAGAGAAGAAAGATAAAAAGATTTTAAGCTAGGCTAGTGTCACGGACCGAGAGTGTTGACTCGGATCCGTGGACGTTTTCGTCCAAGTATGGGCTCTACGAGTGCCATTTGGACGGATTTGTATGTATTTGGGCTCATCCGTGGGTTTTTAGACTTGCGGCCCAAATGGGACAAGAGGCCCAAATTGATGGGCTTGGGCGGAATTCTCTAGAATCTTGGAGAATTGCCCAAAATTGGAGAGTTTTGTGGAACTCTCTAGAATAGTCGAGATGTTTATAGTTCTAGAAGGTTCCATAGAAAAATCCTAAATATTTAGATGGAACCCTCTGAAGGCCGATCTTGGCCGTCCATTTGGTTGAATCTTAGCCGTCCAATATGACATGTTTTAGGTATAAATAGAGGTGTAGGAACTCATTTGGGGCATGAACAAAAGCTCCACATTCTTGTACTCCAACTTGTATAGTTCTCCCATTAGCTTAATAAAAACATAAATCGGGAAACTTTTCCCACACTTCCATCTTGCCTTATATCGAATACGATTCGAGTAACGCTTCCGCACTACTTGCAAATACTTTGCAAGCGTAAAGGCTGACTTAGCACGAGCATACGAGTTGCACACGTGACTAAGTGCCGCACGTACCGCGAATATTTGGAATAAATTATTCGGGGCGTGACACTAGGCTCTGATTACCATGTTGAGTATCAGAATGCTTGCTTGTCTTTATTACATTATGAGACAGATATATATATATATATACACATGAAAGGCGTACATGCATGGTTACAAGAAGTTATTGTTACATGCATGGTTATAGGAAGTTACAATATGAAAGGTTGTGACCGTAGTTACTAAGAGCATGTCATCAATCTAATGTTTCATTTAGTTGCATTGTCCATCACAGAGTTAAGTTTGATGTAAAATGTTCATAATACTCATGTATTAAAAAAGTTCAAAATTTTTAAAAATAAATATCTTTTAAATTTTTTTATGCGATAAATAATAAAAAATTGATTTGAATATTATTTTTAAAAATAATATATTCCAAATAAAAAAACATTGTTAAAAATGGTTTTTATTTTTAATATTTTATGAAAACCCCCATTTTTAAAAAAAAAATAATTTTGAAATCAGTATTTTATTATTTATCTGATAAAAATATTATTTTTTTTAAAATTTCAAAAGACATTTTTTGTAGTTTTTTTTAATACAGTGGTATTATGGATATTTTACATCAAACTTAACTCTATGATAGACGGTGCAACTAAATGAAATTTTACAGTGATAACGTGTAACTAAAAAAAGTAGAAGGTATTGACATGCAAAAGTTGTATAGTACATAGTAGTGATCGGCAATTTCCCCTTAAAATTATCTTACAACATCAATTCAAAGAATATTCATAATTATTTTCTATACCAGCAATAATTACACTATGTAACGTCAACATGAATATTGTAATCAATAAACTCAATATTTATTATATGAGACTTTTGTCACATTATTCACGACCTCGAATATTCTTATTCTTACAAAAAAAAATTATAATGCATAATATATAGGGATGATGACACATTGTTATATTTAACTATTTGGAAATGACACTTTCATATCCTAATTAACTCCCTCTCTTTTTAGTACCCTGACAAAAAATTTTATGACAATCTACCTCTAAAATACCTATAGTTTTATGAAACCAAAATTCAACTGGTTTAATTTTGTTACTCTAGTTCAATTTGGTTTATTTTTGATATGCAATTAAAATTACACTCCCCAATCTAAAATTAAATTTAAGTTCTTAATAGTCATTTAACAAGTTAAATAAAAAATAACATCGATGAAGGGTGTGGAGGCTCCGGCGAGTTAACGAAGACTGAGGAGACTCTGGCGTGGGGAATCGGGACTCTAGAGGGTGGAGGGGAATCGGGACGCTGAAGGATGGAGGAGGCAAAGGCGAGGTCGAAGAAGGCCTGAGAAAATTGGGAGGTGGTTCAGCTTCACTACGGCGAGGAACTGGTTGTTGTAGAACTCATTTTCTCGCGCCGGTCTTAGATCGGCGAGCACCGGCCTCGACGACAGGGTTCCCAAAACTCACATACCCCAAAAGCCCAATTTGGTACTCGTTCATGGCATCGGACTATTGGAGCCAACACAATGTGGGAGTGGACCGATTTCATCACTCCCCTTGCTCCACACTACAGCCCCTATGTCCCTCGATCTCTTTTTTTGGCAACTCCTTTACTTCACTCCCCGATCACTCTGAAACCTTCCATGTTTCTTCTTCATCCAAACATGAAATCAACGTTGAATTAGAGTTTTTATTTATTTATCCGTGTTGTTTTGGAATTGATAGACTAGGTCGGTGGCGATCATGATGGAGGCTCACGGGGAGAGAAAATCGAGTGTGGTGGGATGAGCTATGGTGGGCATGTGAGAGAGAGGTTCACGACACTTTTTTGAAAATTTAGAAGTCATCGGAGAGTATTTTACAGAATTTTTAATTTCAACCGGTTCAATTATAAGTTTTAATTTGAATCGATTCAATTCTGAATTTGAACATATTCACTGTTCATGACACTTTTTTAAAAAATTTAAAAGTCATTAGAAAATATTTTAGTCATTTTTCAAAAAAATTTGTCAAAATACTAAAAAGTTGTATGAAAATATCATTTGAAAATCGATAAGTAAGCCAAAAATCCTTATCCCAGATATATATTACAAAAATATATGGATCTTTTATGGTAGTAGAGCCTAAGCAAGAACCCTATGTAGCTTGAGAACATATGGTGTGATGAAATCATAAAATCAAAGGCTGTAAGTGAACATTTCCCTCTTTTTTGCTTGTGCAATTGTTTGCAATGTTAAGTCAAATGAGAGATTGGCCCAATTAGCATAAGAATGCTACTTGTTGATGTGAACATAATTAAGACCTTGATTATGAAATGTACTCCCTCTATTTTAAGCCAGACATTCACAGAAAAAGACCCAATTTAGATACGAATATTAAATTATTTGAATTTGCCAAACTTTGTAAATATGTATAATTTTTTTATCAACAAATTATTGTTTTCAAGATTAAAATATCACAACTTGTATTTACACAAGGAATTTAAGTTATCATTCAACTGATTTTTAAGTACAGTCAACTGTATAATTTTACTCAAATAAATTTCTTTTGTACTGGTACTTCAACTTTTATTTTATTATAAATATGATAACTCCCGTTAAATTTTAATTGAAGTCTAAAATAAAATATCAAAAACTAATCTCAAATGTCTATCTTGAAGGGTATTTTTGACATTTTACATAAAAACGGGTATCTGCCGAGAAATTTTTTGGGATAAATTTAAATGAAATTCACTTAAAATTAAGTGTATACATAAATCATTAACCTAATTTAAAATAAACTTATGTATATTTATCATCTAAAATATTACCAAAAAATCAAAATTGTAGTGTATAGATGAGAATGATTACACGGGGAAGGAGAGAGTGACGAGGACGTAGGGGACCATGGAAACAGAAGGACACGTGGTCGGCCCAGATGCAAGAACGCACAACCGCAATCACAGATCAGCGGGCCCCACAGGAGCAGGCACTCTGTTTCTCACCGGGGACCACTCCCACACAAAAACCCTTTAGCTTTCAATAGTGTGGGGACCACATCAGGCGCGTGAAGCTGAGCCGCCGGATAGTGTAATCCACCGACACGCGCGCTCCTCTGGCGCGAACCTGTTGCGTAGCTTCCTGGCGCGTGCTTCGAAACGAGAGCCCGCTGTTTGTGGTCCATGAAACTTGGAGCCGACGCGTGTCCACTGTGTCCGGTCCGGTATCAAGTGGCTTCGAACCAACCAACGTCAACATGGGAATGACTGTCTCAGCTTCTTCGTCCCCTTCCCAGCCAATCCCCTCCCTCCACGTCGTCCCCGCCAATAATTCATCACAAATAGAGTCAATTAATAATTATTATCATTTTAAATTAAATTATTCACTTCTAAACAATACTATTATTACGCAATAAGTTTTTAACGAGCCGTACGAACTCGATTCGCAAAACATGTAATCCGGTCTCAAATTCAAGGTGAACTAGACATAAAATTGAACTTGTTTGATTTACTAGTCAAGTCTAAACCTAGCATTTTAAAATTCGACAGACTCGCAAGTCGACTCATTTCTATTTAATTATTTATATTAATATGTTTTAAAAGTTTAATAAGTTTTCAAATTCAGTTAGTGAACACGAATTGAGTTGAACCCTATCAAAATGAGTCTCATTAAGTTGTTTACGAGTAAGTTACTCTATTATGGCTGCCACACATTATTTTAACTACAGTTGGACTTGAGGTTATAAGATTTAAATTTAAATATTTCTTTGTCTTTTTCTCTTATTTACATCCAAATCAAATAAAATATATATTAAAATAAAAGAGAAATCAAGTGCACAAATCCCGCCACATCCTCACCAATCCCACCGTCCAGTCAGACCTATAAACGCAAAAGTCTTCACTGAAACGAGACTTTTATTTCTCTCATCTCTCTCGCTCACAGTAGCCGATCGCCTCCGGCGGCGCCGCCGCCGTGTTAGTCTCAACCGCCGTTTCATACACAGACGTATAATTATTAGGGTTATGTTGTGAATATAGGTTTATGGTTCTTAAATGTTGTGGTTAATTCGTGACAGTGTGTGCTCTCTTTACTCTTTTTGTGTGTGAGGGTGAGGTTGACCCATCATATGCGAAGAACAAGGAGAGGGTGTGAGAGCTGAGAGGAGAGAGAGAGAGAGGGTTGTTGGTTGGTCGAAACGATGGCGTTTCATCAGGAGCACATGTCTCAGGAAATGGCTTTTCAGCACTTCACCGAGCAGCAGAGCAAGGACATGCAGAGGCTCTACATGGAGGCTGCGGCGGCGGCGAAGCAGGGAGGCCACCGGAACCACCACAACCACCACCAGGACCAGCAGCAGATCTCGGGGCCGACCTGGCTGAACAGCGCGATTCTCCGGCAGCAGAACTTTCTGCACCTGCCGAGCGAATCGGACGGCCAGAACGAGGACGCGTCGCCGGATTTGACGGGGAATCGGGAGAGGAGGACGGATCGGGGCGGGAGCGTGGAGGAGGCGGCGGACGACGGCGGCGGAGGAGGAGGAGGAGGCGGAGAGAGCGATTGGGAAGGTGCTCGGTGCAAGGCGGAGATATTGGGGCACCCGCTGTACGAGCAGTTGCTTTCGGCGCACGTTTCGTGCCTGAGGATCGCGACGCCGGTGGACCAGCTGCCGAGGATCGACGCGCAGCTGGCGCAATCGCAGCAGGTCGTGGCCAAGTACGGCGCCGCCGCCGCCGGACAGGCGGTGGACGAGAAGGACCTCGATCAGTTCATGGTAATTAAGCTTCGATTCTCTTCTCTACTCTTCTTTTACTGTTTGTGTTTGTTAGGTCTTTATTGAGCAGTAATTAACTGTTTCTGTGTATTGAATTTGGAGATTTTGTTTCATTGTCCCTTTCTGAGATTGGTGTGAGATTTATGACCTTAGTAAATGCCCCAATTTGTTTTGTTGATTTTGTGATTAATGATACTTGTTTTGCTTCCACTTTTGTGTTCTCATATTTTCTGGTTTTATGCATGTAAAAATTCTGCAACTAGTGAAAGGAATGATAGTACCGAGCTTTAATTTCTCTGTTTGGGATGGTAGTCAGGGTGAGGAATCATCAGGCTGAGTTCTCTATACAAAGTTGAAACTTTTGGAGGATCTGTTTGATTCCTTACTCATATATATCAATCCACTTGGTTGATTCCTTAGTCTCTGGCATGTCAGATTTGTTCTTCCATTTTGTTTGTGCCTGCAACTGCAACAACTCTTTTCTATGGCAATGGAATTACTATCTGCATCCTTCTCCAAAACAATAAGTACTCACAACAAGGGCCTGAACTATGTTTAGATTTCGCACTTGTGTTGTTAGGCATAATTATTCGATACAAGTTTCAAAGATATGCTTAGAGTTTGTTAGAGAGGAACTTGTTTATCAAGACCATATATGATCCAGATATATGTAGATGGGTTAATAAGAGTGAAAATATCTATTCACCCAAGTGAGGTGAGATTGAGAGTCATGATTTGAGTGTTTAATGTTTGAATGGAGGAAGCCTTATTTTGAAACTTGCTAATTTAACATTAGTATTGTATTTGGCTTGGTCGTCAGCATAACATTGTATATATAATCTGAAGACTCACATGGTATCACTACTTACAATTGCCAGGCTAGAGTACAGAAAGTTTACTGATCACTGCAAGTTTTTAGGTAGCTTATTTGTGATGTTCAGTGCTATACTGCAGAAAACATAATGTACCGGAGAGGCTCATCTATTTATAGGGCTAGCTAAGCTCAAGTTAACCTACGATTTGTGCACACCAGCAATTTTTATGACTTGTTGTATTATAAAATTTGCTGAGCTTTCAGTTCTATTATTATATATATCCACACATTTTGAATCCCACCGGTTTTGACGTCTCAAATTCTCATTTGTTTCTTCTGATGTTACTATGTATATGTAATTATCTTTTTGTCCATTAATCTGAGTCTTATTTTGGTTCCTTTTATTATATAGACGCATTATGTTCTATTGCTCTGTTCCTTTAAAGAGCAACTTCAACAACATGTCCGAGTTCATGCCATGGAAGCAGTAATGGCTTGTTGGGAGCTTGAGCAGTCTCTTCAAAGCTTAACTGGTAATTTTTTCTATTCTAGCCAACCGCAACACCCAAAACAAAGAACTTTTTGTTGGGAAATATGATGAAAATCTTTACAAGTGTATCTCATTGCATAAACCTGAGTTCCAGTACTAATAAAAAGTACTGATTGGGGTAATATACCATGCAATTTCATAATTTGTATGGTTGTTAATGCATTGTTTTGTCACATCCATGAAACTTCCTCAGAGTGAATTACACAACTGTTACTCCTTTCTTTCCCTCGACTCTCTTTCATTTCCCTGTATATTGTTTTTGGTAGTTATGTTGTATCTTAATTAAAACTTATTGGACTGTGAACAGGTGTATCTCCGGGGGAGGGCACGGGTGCGACAATGTCAGACGACGATGATGACATGGCAGACAGTGAGGTCAACTTGTATGATGGAAGTCTGGATGGGCATGACAGCACAGGATTTGGCCCTCTAGTCCCAACCGAGAGTGAGAGGTCCTTGATGGAGCGCGTAAGGCAGGAACTCAAACACGAGCTGAAACAGGTATTATTTTTTTCAGAAATAGCAATATCAACATTATGGGGATTGGAACCGGCGACCTCTTTAGAAAAACTCTAATAATTCCTGATACGTGTAAGCTAAAATATGAGTTTCTACTCCTCAGGGTTACAAGGAAAAAATCGTTGACATCAGAGAGGAGATTCTAAGAAAGAGACGAGCTGGAAAACTACCCGGTGACACCACCTCTCTCCTGAAAGCTTGGTGGCAGTCACATTCTAAGTGGCCATACCCAACTGTGAGTTCTTATTCTAAGCCATACTAAGGTTCAGTCATAGGTGAATGGTTCATAAACTCATGTTTCTGTTTACTTAATCCGCCAGGAGGAGGACAAAGCAAGGTTGGTGCAAGAAACAGGCTTGCAGCTGAAGCAAATCAACAACTGGTTTATAAATCAGAGGAAAAGGAACTGGCACAGTAACCCTTCGTCTTCAACTGTTCTAAAGAGCAAACGCAAGAAGTAAGCTAATAGTCATTTCTTGTTTTCTGTCATTCAATGTCCGAAACTATAAGTTTCTTCGAACCGTAATTTGGGAAAAAAGTAATGCAGGTGAAACAAGCAACGAGCGCTTCATGTAAAAAGCTCAAGCTCAAAAGGATCCAATTACAGGAGTAATCAATCAACTCAAGACTGATTTAGAGGTCTGTTCTTCTATTTGCTCCTACAGGGAAAAAACTTAGTGTAGTAGTAGATGATGTAATATCATATGTTAGATATGACCTACACTTATCATCAATTCAAGAAGACATGTCCCAATGAGTCTCTTATACACGATGAAGATGTGTTTTGTTTTTTAAATTGTTAAAACTCAATCCAATCGGATATGTTAAGGACCTATAGTCCTCATCGCTACGATTATTATCTATCGAGATACAGAAAAGGTATGAAGTGGGAAGCCAGATACGGTCACAAATTGATGACCCGTATAGAAGTGAAATATACAGATTCTTACTGATCTAAGTCTATGCACACACCACAAAGGAACAGGAAAACAAACTGCGTATTCACATTTCACTTTTTGATCTATACTTGGCTGAGATCACTTTTGATTCTGCGTCTGTGGCGACGAGACTTGTTGCTGCTGTCCTCTGGGAGGGAGCTTGACTGCCATGGACCGCAACTCGTCTGCAACATCTGTGAAGTTCGGCCTCACTGCTGGCTCTGCTGCCCAGCATCTCTCCATCAACGACCTCCACTCTTGATCGCAAGATTCGGGTATTGGCGGCCTCAGTGTGTTGCTCACTATACCACCTGGTTCGTGTTTCCAAGGCTCAATTTATAATCCGACAGAAAGGAAAGAGAGTGATATCTGGCGGGTTGAGGGTAGAGAGTGTTACCTATGATGGCCCCGTAGTGCAAGTCTGCATATGGTTCTTCTCCGGTGAGAAGTTCCCACAAGACTATGCCAAAAGAAAAGACGTCAACCTGAGAAAGATACAAATAGCCGTTAGGTCATCATCTCAAGATCGGATAAGCAGATATGTTTAAGAACAAACCTTCTCAGAGACCAGATTGCTGCTTCCGTTCAGAAGTTCTGGTGCCATCCATGGTAGCGTTCCCCGAACACCACCCGAGATGAGCGTCTGACACTTCACCTTGGATAAACCCAGGTCACCAACCTGGAACATCAAGCCACACAAATCCAGTGTAACTATAGTACTATAGTCTAGACTATATACTAAATAATATACAAATACTGTGATTACTTGCAGAAATTTCCACTGCTACCAAACTTGACTGTGTGACATCAAAAAAGTTAATAGCATTCATATTTGGAAGGCGATTTCATATTGAACATTAGTGCACCGAGACATGATTTTCAACTCCAAAACTCACAATACTTGTTAAAAAGCTCAAGGAAGCAACGAGATGTGTATTGTGAATATGCTTCCAGTTCAGTACAAAAAAATACTGTTAGGAGTCTAGGAATTCAGATACTCGTGCACTTGCACTATACCAGAAATATTTCACCGCCAAGTTACATGTAAGGAACGTGATTAAATCTCCATGACTCCATCTAATTGCTATCATATTAATGTCGAAGAAAATGAGATGCTGCAGAGTGACATTGTTTCACAAAGTCGGTTTACCTTGCATATTGGCCGGTGGGGATCTCGAAGATTGACAAGTAAGTTGTCACTTTTCAAATCAAAGTGCACGATATTTTTCCCATGCAAGTACTCCATTCCGAAAGCAACATCCATGGCTATCAGCAAACGCTTACGCTTGTCAAGATTCCTGAGAACAAGCAACCTTTTAAAAATACTGTCCCGCTACACAAATAAGATGATTATGAAAAAGACAAGATATATAAGACAGATAAAAAATACAATATTACCTCTCGCTTCTCTGCAAAGCATTTCTTAACGAACCATTGACCATGAACTCGGTTACTGTTGCCACAGAACCTCCAGGGCCATCAAGAACAATTCCATAGAAAGCCACCACATTTGGATGGTGCAAGTCAGCAAGCTTAATTGCCTCATTCCAGAAATCATCCCTCTGATTGTAAGCATAAAGAACGGTAAATATGAGATAATATTAAGGGGAGTGGCACGTATAGTGGAACTCGAAGACAAACCATGCGTTCTTGCTCTGAGGCTTTCCCGGCAAAACACCTCTCGTTGATCCGTTTAATGGCAACATCGGTACCCCTCCACTTTCCATGATAAACAGTGCCGAAGGTCCCAGAACCCAACTCGCGCAGTTCTTCAAGATCACTGTTCTTAATAATCTGATTGATAATAGTTGGATTTAGAATTGAAGATAATTATGTTTGATAACACGGCCAGAGGAATCAGACACAAAGAAACCCTCTACCTGCAAGCGACCAATGTCATCTGATACAGGATAGGATAAATTAACCTTTTCGGGCACTTTAGTGTTTTTGTCCTGATCCTGAGTAAAATGCACGGGAACAGAGATGATAGTTAGTTAGGAATCATATAAACGCATACACGAGAGCGAAATTAGAACAAGCAAATCTCGGCAACGGGTAATGAAGAATAAAAACTAAGCACCTCAAGTATAGCTTTATGATGCATTTCGATACTACTAGAAGCTCGACTATCTCCATTGATTTCTGAAGCAGAGGATATAGATGTTTGAAGAACATTAGCAGCTACACCCTCAGCTGTTGCCTTAAGTTCTTGCTTTATGAGTTCGTCAGCTGAATAACGGTTAATCATATGTATTAATGGGAAAAAAACACTACACAGAGCAATGAAACAAAAGAGTAAACAGTAGTCTAGAAAACGAAAACACTCACCTTTTGTTGTCCCGGCGCAGTCTGAAGTAGAATCTTTGTCTGAATTGCCCAGTGGCTGGTGAACCCTGTCATCCTCCAACAGTGTTTCTGCAAGTAACTCCTCGCTGCTGACCAAATTATTATTGTCAAACGGTGTGTAAGAAGTTTCTTTTTTTGTTAGAAATTTGCTTGGTTTAGGAGGAACGAAATGGGCATCTTGTCGCATATTCCAAGGATCCTGGTTGCTGAAAAGTGAGGGCGAGAAATCTTGAGAGTCACCATATGCCCCGCTTGATGGTGGCATGTTACCGTTCGGATGGAAAGTTTCCACATTTCCGAGAACCGCCTTTCGCTGGAATCTCGAGGCGTCATCCACCATCCATTCAGACCCAGGAGGGATATTATTGTGCATTGCATAGGTTGACCCGATGCCAGTGACTGCAACGTTACCACGAGGCTCGGTGGGGCCTGTATGGGAAGATGATGGCATTTCCATTGGTTTTGTGTCCATAACCATTTGAGGTTTGCTAAAAGCACTATCCAGAATTCCCTCCCTTCCCAGAGCTTGCTGTGATTTAAGGATCATGTCTTCCTTCCTCAGTTCATCAGGATATTCCCTTGGGGATTCGCGAACCAGGTCCTCCGAAGTTTGGGTTGGCAAAACAACAACTGTAGGTTCATCACCTTTCACTGGTTTGCTTACCATGGCCTCTTGTTTAACCGGGTATTGAATTGGCATCACCATCTGCTGTGAAGCACCATCCGTGAAAACGCCATATGGTGACTGCACATCACCTGCCAAAACCTGGGGAATTGAAGTTTTCTCATTTTGATATGGTGCCTCGAGATTTGGAGAGAACCCAACTTGCTGATCCATGTGACCAAGGACCCTAGAACGAGGCGCTGCTCCTTGATCGATATTGCATTCCTCCATGGCTCTAGTAGCCATCCCCGTGTTCATCGGCCAAGCTCTCGTGGCGTTCCCCGTGGGAAGACTGTGAAAGACTAAATTTGGATCAGATAAGGGACTAGTTGCAACACCACCTTTTTGACCCTGCACCACAGTATCCGAATGCGCGTGAGGCAACGCTTTCTGGCACATGTAACAGTCCTCTAGCCTCGGAACTTTATCAGGAATCATTACTTGACGAGGTACCAATCCATCAGAAAAGACTAAACCCTCCGGTGGCCTAACGTGAGGGTTCCACATGTAACCTCCTCCTACCTGGCCCTGATATGGATTGTAGTTCTGGCTCACTGGAAGCTGAACAACCCTTCCCCCGAATGTGCTTTGTTCAGGATAGCGATCCAAACGAGTTTGTTGCTGTTGCATAACAGTCGGTCTCATACCAACAAGAGAGGAAGATGGAGTCATTGTCATGTGGACTGTGGGAATAAACTGACCGGTGGAAACACCGGAAGCAGTATCCGGAAACTGCTGTTGGGTATATATGGGTCCTCCAGCCCCGAACAACTGAGGATTTGGAAAACCCATTTGGGGAGGGAGCATAGCGCAGTTTACCATTTCCTGGCGAGGACCTGCATAGGTGTGCATGTAATGATTGGGTGGCGAAATGCCCAATTGAACGGCGGGATTGGGATCCACAACCACAACTCGTGGAGACATATCGTGAGGAGTGGCGCTAGTTGACTGTGAACCACCGGCTTCACTTTGTCCAAGACCCGAGCCATCAACTGCTTCAGAGACGCTAAAATCAGAGTTCTGCGTTGAAGTGGCGCTCGTCATACTCTCCTTCCTCGTGATACCTCCGGCGCCAACTCCATCCACAACACCATTAACAGCCTCGACATATTTCTGCCCGCTATCTCGGAAATCTTCAAACTTAACCGCACCGGGGTGATCGAGCTCCGAAGCCAAAAACAAGAACACCCTTAGCTTGGCAGACCCGTCCGGAGACCTCTCGACTAATTTCTCATACTCATCCAACATATTCTCAAGATCATCAGCACATGAAACCGACACCAATGCATCTAGATCCTCATCGGGAAGCTGGTACTTAATAACCACAGGCTGCCCATATAAATCCTCCATCTTCTGAACCAGCTCACCAAAGCTCGTATCTTTTCTGACACTAATAATCCTTGTCTGCCCACCGACGTACCTCAGCATTCCATCGCTAGGTCTAGGCAAAATCTTTCCCCCAAAGCTACACAGAAACTTCACTTTCTTCCTCGACACCGAATCATCTCCACTTTCTTCGCTTGCACGATCAGCCCCATTGCTACCCACCCGGATTCTCATACTCGGACTACCACCAAACCCAGTTCCCGAATCATTGCTCAACTGATCAACACTACAGTCACCCACCCGATTACCCAAATTAGTACCATACACAACCCCAGCTCCCATATTTTCAGTGCCCGCCCGATCTTTGCCATTTCCAACTACCAGATTTCCTAAATTATGAGCATAATTGAACCCAACAGCCGTGCCCGGGTGCCCAACTGCCACAGGCACTTGCTGGCACCACTGCGGTGCAACACCAGGCAATGCATTAGGGTAACCTAAACCCACATAACCACCCTCCGACACGGTTGCCGGATAAAACACAGTTCCTGACCCAGGACTCCCAACATCAAAACCCGACGGATTCGCCACAAAAGTCTCTACGTTTCTAGCTGCAGGAACAATCAGAGCCTCATCAGGCACAGTTGGAGCTAACTTCAAAGGCCTCAGATCCTTCACAATCTGGTTCTGATCAAATGCCATATCTAAAGTAGAGATTCAGGTCAATACCCAATACACCTATAAAATGATTCAAATCACTCAATCTGGTTCTCAACAGAAACAAGGGTTTTGTATATGGGTTTTTCCTCTACATTCAAACCCTAACAACAATCACTTCTCTGAACTACAACAACACCCTCTAATCAGATTTCAGAACAAACCCAGAAACAAGCTTCTCAGAATATCAAAAACCGAAGCACAGAGGAGTCAAAAAGATAAGTACCAGATTCAAAACGGTGATATGGGAAAGAGAGAGAGAAACAAGTCGGTGCGGACCCAGAAGATCAAAACTGAAAGTGACAAGCGTCCTCAAACCTCAGCCATAGCGAACGATTCTGGACGTTGACGAGCCTCTAATCAATCTCTGGCCATATGGGTATTGGTTTTTTTAATCTCCAGGAGGCGTTTGTTTGTTGGGTTGTTTCTATTTTCTCGGGAAAATGGAGGGGAAGAGTAAATAGAGCCGAACAAGAAAGGAAAAAAGAGCAAAGCTGCGATTTTTATCTGATTTTTTACTGTGATTTTGTTCCGGAGGAGAGGGAAGAGGCACGTGGATTGTCGATTCATGCGAGTGTGTGATTGCGTCTGGGTCAGCTCCAATGATCACATCTTTATAGCTAACGCTCTTCTTCTTCTTCTTCTTTGTTAGTGTGAATTCTCAGGACTCTGTTTTTTAATCTATTTATTGTTGATGTGTTTGTTTCTTTCCATTTCTGAACATTTTATCATGGGTTGGTGTTGACACCTTGTGACACACTTTGGTACACCTGTTGCACATATGTATATTATATAGTTCATAATTTTTACAAATCTAAAAAGAGAATTTAAGGATGTGCTCCACTTTTATTTATATACTATTAAATTATGTTCTATAAGCAATTTTTTTGTTTTTTTTTGTTTATTATTTAGTTATTTGGTCTTCAAATCCACTAATCTCTTGGACCGCTTTTATATCTTAAAATGAAATTGGATATTTTTGAATTTATAGTTATTTATAGTATATTAGTATGTGTGGGTGTTATTTTAGACCTAGAACTAGATTGAATAATTTTGATTATAATTTTAAAAAACTATTTTATTGTTGTACGGGTTTGATTATTACGAATCAAAACTTGTGATTAAACTAACAATAATCGATGCGGATAAGTTTAATTTAAAGTACTACGTTCAATTTTTGTTATTATTTTGTTTTACAAACTTAAATTTTTTGGTTGGGTTGTATGATTTAACATTTCAAATGATAATTATAACTTAACTTATAACTCGGTGTTGCATTGCATGAATAATCTAAAATTAACTTTCATATTCGTAATTCACCCAATAAATTAGGTTGAAATAAAAATTCAAATTCAATCAATTTAGTTCGATTAGAATAAATAAAACGATATTATTATAATAAGTTATAAAATCGACCTGTCAATAGTCTTTGGTTCCAGATCTAGTTTTCTAGAACTAAGAAATGTGTGGACCAATTGGTTCCGATTTTAACTTGATTTGATTCGGTTATGAAATTATGAACACCATTGATATCATGAAACCAAATCTATATGGAAAAATAATCTTCTTAAGTTTACCCTTGGGAATCCACTCTATTGAATAAAAACCAAACTAACAAATCAGTAACTTCCACTTTAAGATACTTATTTGACCATTAGAAGCACATAAAATTTAGTAAAGAGATATCAGAGCCATTAAACAAGCAAAAAAAGTCATGTGATGGTGTAGTTTAGTAACCAAGTGCTTCAGTTGACTTTCATCAAGTTTTTATTTGGGTTCTTTAGTCAACCCCATTAATTAAACAATTATTATAGGAAAAGAAAGATGGATTAGAGAAGTAATTAAGCAATAAAAATAATTAAGGTTGTTTTGTTTGTCAGTAATCAGTATGATTTATAGGATATAAAACATAGTGAAAGATGGATTAGATGAGTAATTAAGCAATAAAACAAAAATTAAGGTTCTTTTGTTTGGCACTCTCCTTATGAAATATTAAGCAAAGCAGTGGATGATTAATAATTTAATACATCGTTATTCCTCCAGAAAATGTGGTCAATACTTTAGACATCACGTTATGACAGATAGATCGTATTTTTAATGATTGAATTTCATTTATAGTCAAACAGTTTTTTATAAACTTTCATTACTAATGTACGATACTAGAAATTTTTTTAAAGAGAATCACTGAATGTATAAGAATTATGACCACTAATATAGAGATGTCACGTAACATGAAAAACGAATTACATACTATGCCTTATATTAGTGAACCATATTATATGAGTCGTGTAATTATGAGTAATCTGTGAAATTGTAATATTTTTTCGCGTCAGTTCAGTGCGCGTGTCATACCTTCTCTCCATGTTGGTTCTCCTCGTGTTATTTAACTCACTATTCTTCAAAACAAAAAACATATTTTACATGTAAGATGTATTGAAATGTGTTTTGATAAACTTATATTCCCTTATCTAGTACTTACTAGTGACTTGGACAAGAAAATAGAAAAGATGTCCTAACGACTAAAATGTTATTGATTGTGTTGACCAAATCGACAAGTTGATGGACAGACCAAAATGATATGTTTCCTTCGAGACACATCTTGTTGGACCCATGGATATTGGATAGAGATTAATTATAGTGGATATTAATTAGATAGCATTTCGTGTAGATTTAACTAATAGATCATTTCTACAAGTTATAAATGTAAACTTTGATTTATAAACTTTGGTTTCTTCGTTAATGATTCAATCATGATAGTTAATTGTGCCTAATCGTTTAGGCAATATATATAGTCGATATAAAAGTCCGTGAAAGGATATATTAAATTAAAGAGCTTTGATTTTAACTACGTGTTCAAAAACTAAATACACAAATATATGTACATTTAAATGATTTGACACAATATATACAAGTATTTAAATTGCAAGTATTGAAAAGTAATTTAGAGTTTAGATGATTTTAATTAATGATCTGTTGAAAAGTTTGTTGTATTTAATTACAACTTTCTAATCAGATATAAAATATTTTTATTGTTCTTAGCAAGTACAAGTAATCGCTCTTGTTAAAAATACGATTCATCTAAAAATTCAAACATACTCTTATGTAAAGATATTTAAATTATAAAATTTTAGTAGATGATAAGATTATAATAAAGAGTTCGCCCAAATATTCTATTAATGTTCAAATACTGGGTTTAACTAGAAAATTCTTATTGGCCGTACTAGGAGAGAAGCATGGCCCAATTCGACAAGTTGCTACTTTTGGGCAGCGCGAGTCGAAAACTAAGAAGCAAGCATGGTCAATCAATGAGTCAAGCTCAAGTTCGTTAGGTTATGACTTGGTATACGGTTTTAAAAATAAAGATAGCAGTGATTAGTTTGAGTTTTTTTTTCTTTTAAACTGCTCAATTTACGTCCCGGTTGTAGGATAGTCGAATCAACTCAAACAGACTCGTGAAAAATCGAATCAAAATAATCTAACTCAATTAAAATTTGATTATAAATCATTTATGTTCTAGTTTGTAAAACTGAATCAACGAGAATTTAAATCAAACCAAGAATCAATTAATTTAGTCATATGATTTATTTTAGGTCATTTACATTATATTCATTTGACCAAAAAATATTTAGTCATAAAAAATAATTCAGTCAAAAGAGCTTAAAAGTAAAAAAATACATAAAGTTAAACCCAACAAAATTGAGCTCAACATATTTAAATTGAAATCAACTTTCATCGATTCGATTTCAGCTTTGAATTTATTGATTTGAACCGATTTGATAATTTAATTTATAGGGCATGCATATCAAGAATTTATATCTTTCATCACAAATTTATTGGTTTTATATGGAGGGAGTGTTAGGGTGAAATGACCAAAAGGGGTATGATGAGCTGGTTCTGTTTCCGAATTTGGCGGGGCCGTTGAGGGGCATTTTCGGGTTTCGGAAACATACGGGTTGGTTGCTATTTTTGAGACATTCATTTTACGAGATAGTCATTTGGGCTGGACTGGGCTTCGTGTGTATGCGCTCACCGAGAGGCCCAATAACACGAATTGATTTGGGCTTGGGTGAAGCCCTAAAATGTATACACAGTCCCTCATTCCCATTGCCCTTTGTTGCACGATACTTCAAGATTTATCTTCTAAATATGTTAAATATTAACCAAAAATTAGTGCATATTATCTTTTCTTCGGGTGTTCCTCCTAAGTAAGGTCCGGATGTCCCCAGCACTCAAACCAATTGAGCTTTCCTTCGTGATATATGAGTTTGATTTAATCTTAAAAAATCTCTATTGTTTTTGGAAGACAAAGTAATTATTTCTTTTGTTTTCTTATTAAAGTGTTAAACATTATATCAAATTCAAATCACAATTCTTCAACGATCAATAAAAAAGAAAAACACACGTTCTAAATATTATAAAGACAAAGTCGTAGAACGTAAGACGCCATAAAAACAAAGTTTAGAGCGCAAGATATCGTAAAACCAAAGCTGTAGAGTGCAAGATATCATTGAGAGCTAAAGTCAAAGAGCGTATACGGCGTCCGTCATAGAGTTAAATCTAAATAGTGCATAAATGTTATCGTTATCATAAATTTATTTGTAAATTAGACATTGTCACATACTCCAACTAGAAGGGTGTATTGACATCAAATCTTCACGATTTACTCACTACAATATAGCACATATTACAGTTTCTCACTTATAAAATTGTGATAAAAGAAAGTTTGAGTAATTATTTTCCTCAATTCACAAACAGAGACATAAATTTAGGAGCTAAGTAACTTAACCAACAAACGGAACCCCGAAACCAGCCAATTTTATTTGACTTTTGACCGACATCTCTACCAAAAATCGCCACGTGTCGGACGATAAATATCATCATCATCTTATCTAACACCGACCCACACGTATGGCTCTAAATTTCAGTGAGTCGGCAGATTCAAAAGCTAACGGTCAAAAACCACGATCTTGGTCTGACCGGTAGCTCCACAGCTTCTATATATAGATTCATTACCATATCCACATTCTCATCAACGAATCAAATCAACATTTTAAGAGTAGAAGAAGATAATGCCTAATCATTCTCCACCGCGCCACGGACCGCCTCACCACGGCCCGCCGCATCACCCACCGCCACACCAGCCCGGCCCACCGCCTCACCATGGGCCGCCCCACCACGAACCGCCTCATCACCATGGGCCGCCACACCACGAACCGCCTCACCAGCATGGGCCGCCACACCACGGGCCTCCTCACCCGGGCCCACATGACCACCACAAGCCGCACTCTCCACCGCACCACCGCCACTAGCTGAGGCGGTCGTTTTTATTTAGAATAAAAGACGGATTACGTGTGCACATGTGGAGGAGGCTTGTTTGGTAATTTTATGTAAGAGTGTGTTTCTACTTATGATGATCTGTCATACGTCTGATTTCCCTATAATATGTATGATTTTAAAACTTGAATCAGTCTATGGGTCCATATGCATCGTATAAATAAAAATATATCATTATTTTTATAAAATAAAGCACTTCTGAATAAAATGTTTACGTAAAAGATGTTCTTTTATTTGATAGACGAACGTACTTACCGAAAATAGATTAGGTTTAGATTATATACAAAAATTAAAAAGGGACCAACTCTAACAGATTAGAGAATAAGTTCACTTGCACCGTTTAATTTTACAAAATTTTGAACGCAACCTAAATATCTTACTAAACCAACTGATCAAATTAATAATAAAAAATACCTGATCAAATTAACCAAAGTTTTAGTGTCAAATTAACCTTTAATATAGTGTGTTTGTAGCAAATCTGCAAATTTCTGATAAATTTAGATTTAAAGATTCTTTAGTCTAACAATTTCAAAACAAGGATATGAAGCAATAAGTTGATTCTGAGTTAAATACTCAACATGCCAATCCTATATATTGAAGCAAAATAAAGTATCTAAAGACAAGGAAGTTCAAAAGTACATCCACTTCAGTTTCATCACATTTGGACTCACATTCCAGTGAAAGCCTTCTTGCCGCCACCGCCAGAGGATCCGGCAGGAACGACCTTCAACACGTTGAACCTGACAGTCTTGGACAATGGCCTGTAAACGAGTAGAATTCTGTAAGAACAACCCGAAACGCAAATAACAGAGAATTTATACAAAAGGTGTATATTAGGTAGTGTGATCTGACCTGCATTGGCCGATGATCACATGATCTCCTTCCTTCACACGGAAGCAGGGTGAGATGTGAGCAGGAATGTTTGAATGCCTCTTCTCGTATCTGGAAGAACCAGGAAAGAGTTAAGTGATTACTAATACACTACCAGTCTACCACAGAATAAATTAACATGCAAAAAATGTATCTTACCTTTGGTATTTCTTCACATAGTGCAAGTAATTCCTTCGAACAATGATAGTCCTGACCATCTTTGCACTGTGGCAGGTACCAGCTATAATACGGCCTCTGATAGAAACAGTACCAGTGAAGGGGCATTTCTTGTCAATATAAGTTCCTGCACGAGATATATATGCCCTTCTCGTGTTACAAAAGTGTATGCCAAAACTGAAGCTATAATGGCTAACAAAGTCATAAGATTCACAGTCATGCAGATGTTAATAAACACAATTTGTGAAGACTAACCACAATTGAAAAACATCATTTCCTAACTACAAGCATTGGGTAATGTACACGGAAGTTCAATATTCACCAAAAAACTGATTATCTTGTACATCACATTGAACTTTAACGGAGCAAAAAGATCACCGTTAAATGACAAGGAGTATCATATCTTCAACTACATCTAATCCATCCATACCAAAAGCCCCAAGCCTTGAAAGAATAGTCTAATTTCATGCATTTAACATCATTTACTTCCAAGTCTTCAATTACATTCTTTACATATTTTCAACTACATTCTTCAGGGAACTCAGCTGACTAAAGCATCCACATGACTAAATTGAACTATATTGCACAATTCCATAACCAGACATTTACTTACAAGTCTACAATGAAGTATTGTCAAATGGAATATAATACGCCAAAATTTAAAATTCTACACTTGCAGCAACACTTAAACTGCAGATAAAAGTTAAAGACACAGCACTCAAACCAACAATTGAAATGCAACAAAATAATGGGTATTCAACTGATATAGGTTTAGGCAATCTGATCTAAAATGGAAACAGGAAAAGGCAAGAAATGAGCTTCATGTCACATTTAACAACAACATTCAAAAAATAAGAGATGTTTCTAAAAATAACAAACAAACCAATTTATAAAAACTTATGTTTCAAAAATTATAAGAAACACACATTCACCAGGAACAATATATACGAGTGAGAGATTCAAGGATCAGAAACCTTCAATAGCTTCTCGGGGAGTCTTGAATCCCAAGCCAACACTCTTGTGGAACCTGTTTCCTCCCTTTCCAGGCCTATTCCCCTTTCCAGGTTTCTTCGAGCTGATTCATTTTCGAAACCAAAAAAAAAAACTCAAAATCACAACTTTGTTCGATAAACAATCAAATCCAGAATCAAACAAAACACCACCAGCAAAAGAGAACGCGAGACTTAGTTTCGTTTCTTCGTTACCTCAGAAACACATGGGGCTGCTTCAGAAATGCCTTCTCCGTCTGAAACAAACACGAACAAGTGAGCAGAGAATCGGGTCTCAGAGTCGATAAAGACTTGAAAAAACCCAATACAGAAGATAAAGAGAGCAATGCAAGTGAAAAGTAGATCCGAACCTGTTCAGCCATGATTGGGAGCTCTGGGCGGAGAGTGAGAGGTGGCGGGTAAAGAGGTCTCTGCGACTGTGAATGCTAAAACCCTAATTCGCGTCCTCAGTAAACGATGAAGATATAGTGTACGTGTCTGGGCTCTTCACAGTCATTGGGCTTTACCATTGGGCTGGGCTGTCAGTATAAAGCCCACTATTATTCACCTAAAAATATATAAATAAAATAAGTTTGTTCCTAAATTCAATATTTTAAACTTTTGTCCATTTCCAATCCAAATTGACTGGTGCATTGTGTCCAGATTCTTAATAAATTGATATCGGCTCGTCTTTGCGTTACCCGAATTTCATGAAATTCTTATTTTAAATTATTAGATAATTTATTAGTTTTCAGTTAAGTTTTTTAAACTGATTTTTATGAAATTCTCACAATCTGTGCTGATCTTGACTTATTTTTTGTTGGGCTAAATTTTTTTATTCATAATTACTAAAGATCATTGACTTAAGACAAGTCACATATCAAAATCGATCGATTTTTTGGTTCGGTTAGATTTTTCTCATTTCCATTTTATAAACTGAAACCAAACGGATGGAGTTTTGGTTCGATTGAGTTTCGAACCGAATCAGATCATTTATATTTGACCGGTTATTTGTTAATTTTGTTCTGCCCTGAATAGGTACGTGATACGCATTTTTAAGTCAGCCTCACCTATGGAATCATATAATTCGTCTAAAAATTTAGGCTAATAAATAAAAGCAATAAAATAATTACCGGTACAAAAAATCATCGTATGAACCATTGACTGTGTGAAGGAATTTACATGTAACAATAAATAAATATAGGTATATAAAAATATACAAAACACATCTCTATAGCTCAAACACTAATCAATTATGTATGGGAGGCTTTTTTGTAGCCGGAGAATAATCCATCTCGGTTATATCTACGACCTCCTGCGACTCCTCCTCGACCTTCTCCCGGTGATCGGAGAATGTAGCCGGGCCATACCCTCCACCCACATTCGAAATTGTCGTTGAAGTGGAAATAGATTTGTCGACGGTAATGAGTTCTCTCGTTTTTTCTGCAACATTAGCAACGCCGTGATACTCAGCATTTCTTATGCTCGTGTCTCGGCCCTGCATTTATAATATACAACAAAATTCGTTGCGATTAGTGTTAATGCTAGACATTTGCTATTAGCAAATAAAAATCTCCACCTATCAGTTTGAGATCTAAAATATAAAATAAAGTAAAATAAATTATATTATATTTCTTGAGACTAACCTTGATTTTATGAGTATTCCCAACTGACATGAATGATCCTTTATCCTTCCTTAGCCCTACAATCACAGCCCACAAAGAATGTTAGAAACTTGATTAACCATATATATGTATAGGGTATTTGCCACAGCAAAGGCCTAAAGAAATAAATAATATATACCTTGAACATCACAAATGAGAGAGAACAAGAGGAGGAGAGAGACAGCTAGAAATGGCTTCATTGATTAAAGATACTCTACTGAGATATGATGATATATATATGTTTGGAGATATGTATCTTCTCCTCTCTTTTTCTCTCCACAAACTTGAAGGTGTTTTGATGATGAAGGTCTCTAGAGGGTTAGATATATATAGATGGCTTTTGGGCCCACATTACATTCTAGCTATACAGTTGATTATAGTGAGATTTTCTTTGTTTTCGTTGGAAAAATTCTTGTCTCTACTTTCACAGTTTCCTAACATGGAAATGCTGTAGTGTGTAACTTAGAAAGATAAAGCCAAACACAAACATAAATTAAGTAATTAATAGGTATATTAAAGTTTACAATGCTGACCGACCATGTATCAACTATTTTCACATTGACGTTTTCTCAAAAGTCGGTTTAGAATATGAAGTTTTCTTGATTCGCTAATAAAAAAAATTATGTTTACGTTGAGGATGATTTTATTAAAAGAGAAATGTATATATACCATCACAATTCTCGGGAATCCAAATTCGATTGAAGGTTATTTAAATAAATATATATGTCAAGTTCTTATTAAATTTAGGTTACATTTTATAGTTTTTTTAAACATCGATGCATTTCATTCCATCATGAAATTGGGTGGAACAATCCTTATACTATAGACCGAGTGTACACAATAAGCACTATTTCTACCGAACAGTAACTTTACATACTAATGATCTCTTAGCATAATGTATAGTCACAACATTCACCTTGACTGGCTGGAGAAATCTTATGATCCCACTGCAAAACACATTAAACATCATCCTCGATCAACCCTGCAATCCACACAAACAACTAAATACAACGGAAGCTCTGTCCAGGGAGCGAGTTTTATTTACTATTTATATTATATTTTAGTTTTCTATTTAAATTAGTCTTATTATACAGTTAACAAATCATATCTAACACTGTTCTGATTGGGTAGATCTAGATGGAACAATTGGTAACTGATTACTGGTCCAAGTGTATGGGTCCACATTTTGTATTGTTGTGAGTGTCTTTAATGGGCTCTTGCCAATTTGACAACACCTTGTTCTTGAAAGACAAGTGCATATTTATGTGCAAAGCTATTATGTGAAGCACACCCCCACTGTGTTTAATGTTGTCTCATTCTCTTTCATGAAATCACACCTCATGTCTTCTCTTTGGACTGGACAGTGTAGATGAAGCCATGTGATCATGACCATTTCTGTATTGCATCATATATAGTCTCTTTGGCTTGTCTTTTGAATTTGTTTTCCCTTAACAACACATATGCTTCATCAAGTGAATTTTATGTCAAGACTAGACAAATCATTTTGAGTGATTGATCGAATCATTATTTGGTGTCGGGTAAAAGTTTGCCAACGTAACCTAGTACTTTTTGCCGATCCATTTTCTAGTACAAAATCAAGCTTTTTGAATTAGTTATGGTATTGATATTGATTTATCAGGAGTAATTTGTCACAAATTTTAATTACATATGGACATATGGGTTTGATCATACTTTCATGTAATGGTGAGATTGAAGAGACTTTGTTAAATTCAAATTATTATAACGCCCGAAATATTTATGCATAAAACAAACAAGCAAATAAATAAGAATAGTGTGTTTATGTGATTGATCAATAAAGAGAGTGAATAAGAATATTGAATATGCTTTGAATTAAATTGTTACCCATTAAAATTAGTTGATGCATTGATTTTGACAATACGTGGAATGACTTGTCGCGACAATTTTTTTACAAAACTTGTGCATCGGAGATTGGGTTTGTCATAACAAAAGCTGAAAATTACAATATGAGTGTTGACTTGAAATTCATGTTTCATGTTATACTTAGGTTTCATTTTTATTCTTATTAGAAGAATGTAGGGTCATAAATACTACATTAACATAATTTAGTATGAAGAACTTGATGTATGAAGGTAGACATGATCAACATATTGTCAACAAATAACGTAAAATTATTTGTGTTATTTTTTGTTTATTTATTTTAGTTGCATGTGCTTTTTCGTTATATCATTCTCGTTATAACAAAAATTCATCACGAGAGTTCAGTTAGGTTATACATATGCACTACTATATTACACTTTTGTAGAAACTATTATATCATTTAACAAGGTTGTGGGTTACGATTCCCGTGGCTGATCGGGCAACCTCGAGGCCAAGAAAATATTTCAACTTGCCAAGATCCTTGATTTTGAACTGCTCATTCAAGTGCTTCTTCAGTTTCTGGATGCTTATGGGATCGTCACCGGTGATAATAACATCATTGACATAGATGAGGACAGCAACAAACAACCCACGAGTGGTAAGTGTGAAGAGAGAGTGATCCGCATCGGAGGACTTGTAACCAAGGGTCATGATAGACTCTGTGAAAAGAATGTAGAGAGGAATGAATAGAAGAAGAATAATGTACTCTTGCTTGATTTTATTGATCTCAAGATGCTCCTATTTATACAAAATTTGAGAGTAGACCAAAGGTCTTGGATGCACATGAAAGGGTACAAGAATTAATACTTAATTAATTATTGAGAATATGAACCGTCAATACTCCCCCCTCAAGTTGGAGCGCGAATGGTGGAGATGCCCAACTTGCAGAGAAGGTTGTGGAAGTGGTCCCGCCCAAGTTCTTTTGTGAATATGTCAGCTAACTGATATTTGCTGGAGATAGCCATGTGATGAAGAACGGATGCCTGCAGTTGTTGTCCCACGAAGTGGCAATCGATCTTTATGTGCTTTGTTCGCTCGTGAAAACGGGGTTTGAAGCAATATGGATGGCAGCATGGTTGTCGCAAAAGAGAGGAATCGATCTGAGTTGGGGAGTTTGTAGGTCGCTAAGCAGGTGTCGCAACCAAACAATCTCCCGACTGGTGTAAGCCATTGCTCTGTATTCTGCCTCAGCGGAAGAACATGAGACCACAGTCTGCTTTTTAGATCGCCATGAGATAGGAGAACCACCAAGAAAAATGATGTATCCTGTGGTAGATTTGCGAGTGTCTGGGCAGCCTGCCCAGTCTGCGTCACAATATGCCCGAAGAGAAAGGGGACCTTTTGAGGGAAGTAATATCCCTTGCCCAGGACTACCTTTTAGGTAGAGAAGTAGATGGAGCGCAGCCTCCAAATAAGGTTGTCGTGGAGCATGCATGAATTGACTTAAGATATGCACTGCGTAACTAATATCTGGCCGAGTGATGGTTAAGTACAATAAGCGACCAACGAGTCGCCGATACATACCACTGTCCTCACATAAAGGTCCAGACTCGGATGAGAGACGATGTTGTTGCGGAAGTGGGAAGGATGCCGGCTTGCAACCAGTGAGCCCACTGTCTGAGAGAATGTCAAGTGCATACTTTCGCTGAGTGAGGACGATTCCCGTGGCTGATCGGGCAACCTCGAGGCCAAGAAAATATTTCAACTTGTCAAGATCCTTGATTTTGAACTGCTCATTCAAGTGCTTCTTCAGTTCCTGGATGCTTATGGGATCGTCACCGGTGATAATAACATCATCGACATAGATGAGGACATCAACAAACAACCCACGAGTGGTAAGTGTGAAGAGAGAGTGATCCGCATCGGAGGACTTGTAACCGAGGGTCATGATAGACTCTGTGAACTTATGATACCAGTTGCGGGATGCTTGTTTCAACCCGTAGAGTGACTTGTGTAATCGGAGAACATGGTGCTCCCCCTGCTTGGGAAAGCCTTGTGGAATCTTCATGTATACTTCTTCATCCAAATCTCCATGTAGAAAGGCATTGTTAACGTCAAGCTGGTGTAGGGGACAATTGCGAACAGCAGCAATAGCCAGTAGGCAACGGACTGTGACCATCTTGGCGACTGGAACAAACGTTTCATTATAATCAATGCCCTCAATTTGTGTGTATCCCTTTGCAACTAAACGGGCCTTGTATCTTTCAATACTCCCGTCAGGACGATATTTCACCTTATATACCCATTTCGAGTCTATGGCACGTTTTCCGGGGGGCAATGTGGTCAAACTCCATGTTTGATTAGCTTCAAGTGCTCATAGCTTTCTGCCAGTGTTTATGTTTTGTTGCCTGTTGAAAAGTGCGTGGCTCATCCACAGAGGAGATGGCCGATAGGAAAGCCGTGTGAGACGGAGAAACTTTATCATAACAAATAGTGTTGGAGATAGGATATATCGTGGAGTTGGCTGAAAAAGGGGTAGAGCCTTGTGGGGCGATAGAGGGCAGAAGGGCGTAATCGTAACCACTGAGGCGTTTAGAGGTCGTGCGAATACGTTTGGCAGGTAGCAGCGGACTTTCAACTGCATGTGGAGCACCAACTTCTTCTGAGTTTAAATCTGACGTTTCTTCTAGATCATTTGTATTGTTATTGTTGGCAAGAAAGGGTTGGCCTGATGGGCCAAGCGCGGGTTCTAATGGTGCTTCGTTGTCTGTATCCATGCATCTATCACCAGGGAAGATATTCTCCCAAAACTGGACGTCTCTCGAGACCACAATGGATTGTGTTTCAAAAATAAAGATTCGATAGCCCTTCTGTCCTCTTGGATATCCCAAAAATAATCCAGGTTTAGACCGTGGTGCAAACTTATCGCGAGTCTGCTGGTGAACGTAGCAAAGACAACCGAAGCTGCGTAAGTGTGTATAGGTTGGCTTTCGATCATATAGCATTTCAAAAGGTGTCTTGTTCTCAATGACAGCGAATGGCATCCTGTTGATTAGGTAGGCTGCTGTGAGGACGCATTCTCCCCAAAATCGGGTTGAGAGGTCAGCTTGGAATCGGAGTGCTCTAGCAACTTCAAGTAGATGACGATGTTTCCTCTCAACTACTCCATTTTGTTGTGGAGTTCCAACACAACTTGTTTGGAACTCCATGCCAGTTGCATGATAGTGGTCTACGAGGTCGTGGTGCTGGAATTCGCGCCCTCCGTCAGTGCGCAGGCATTTGACCTGAACACCGAATTGTCCTGTTACCCACTTAAAAAAGTTGAGGAGATGAGTTCGGACTTCAGACTTTTGCCTCATCAAGTAAACCCATGTGGCCCTGCTATAATCATCAACAATAGATAGAAAAAAATGGCATCCAGAGATTGACGGCGTATGGTATGCGCCCCAAATATCACAGTGGATTAACTCAAAAATACGTGCAGTTTTATTCGTACGGACTGGAAAAACCGACCGAGTATGTCTTGCCCTACAACAAGCATCGCAAACATCTAATTCGACTTTATTGGACTTTAAAGATAAGTCGGAAATCAAAGACAAACGGTTGATAGGTAGATGTCCCAAACGTCGATGCCATAACTGGGAGTCGCTATGCCCTTGAGTCAATAATGTCGTTCCTGCCAACATCGGCTCCCAGTGGTATAGCCCGTTCCGCATCCTACCCACTCCAATCAGCTTCCTCGACAGTAAATCCTGCATTGCACAACATCCAGAGTAAAAAATTAATGCACAATTTAGATCACGAGTGATTTTACTGACAGACATTAAGTAAAAGCAGAATCGCGGTACAAACAAGGACTTGCTCAAGATTTAGTTGTGCATCAAGATTTACTTGACCAACGGCATCAACTCGAGCGTGTGCACCATTAGGCATTTCAACATGTGATAGATTTGTCGGACTCCAAGATTTAAATAATAAATTTTTATCGTGGGTAATATGAGTAGTAGCCCCTGAGTCGATGACCCACGTGGAAAGAGTATTACCAGGTGAGTTTTGATTCGTGTCCATGGTTGTACCAGAAAGTGATGCTCTAGATGTTGCATTATATTGCCCGAAAATATCCATAAAATGAGTCTTTTGGGCCTCACTGAGTTGGCTCAAAAATGAATTCAAACTCTGGTCCATTTCCTTTTGTTGATTGATTGACGTATGTTATCCATCAATGGACCAATTGGGTTGTACTTGATTAGGCCCAAGTTGATGGGGAAGGGACCCACCACCATGGCCTAATAACGCAAGCCTGTAAGGGCTTCTTCCTTCTTCAACATTATCTTTATTTCCAGACGCAATCAGCGAGGTCCCTGAGTGTGTGAGAGAGCTGCCACTGTCGCGCCCAGAGCCGCCGTAGCCGCGCCCAGAGCCGCCGCCGTTGGAGCCTCCACGCCTGCCGGTGGATCGGCCTCGTCCACCGCAACCTCTGATTGATCTCCCTTGACCTTGTGGGTATCCCACAATCTTGTAGCAAACATCGACGATGTGTCCAATTTTGCCTCAGTGGGAACAACGCCGGATTGGGTCACCGGAAGGGTGCTCCGTCCACGTTCTGTCACTAGAAGACTTTTGATACCCAACATGATAAGCGGCGAGCACCATTGATTCATGGGATGGAATTTTCCGGGCAAAGGATGTCCGCTGTGATTCTTCTTGTGCTGCAACGGAGAAGACTCGTTTGAGACCGGGAAGAGGTTGGGTGCTCAAGATCTGCGATCGTATAGTGGTAAATTCGTCATCCAAACCCATTAAAAAATCGCATACCTGTTCCTCTTCCCTTATTGCTTGTATTCGTTCGTTGATTCCACAAGTGCACTTGCCACAAAAGCATTTTGGGATAGGTCGAAGACCTTGAAGCTCATCCCAAGTACTTTTAAGCTTTCGAAAGAAAGATGAAACAGATTGTTGACCTTGTTGGAGAAGTGTTATGGCCCGGTGCAAAGTGTACACACGTGGTGTGACACCTTGGGTAAACTGTTGCTCCAGGTCTACCCAAATTTGTCGAGCGGTGATGGCGTGAACTGCACTTGATTGCAATTCCTTTGAGAGCGAATTTACTAACCATGATTTGACCAGGGCGTCGTTCTGTTCTGTGTCATTTTCATCTGGTTGTGGCAGTGTGCCGTCAATAAACTTGAGCTTGTTTCTAAACAAGATGGCGCCATGTATTAGTTTTCGCCAGGTTTGATAATTGTCACCTGAATCCGTTAAGAGTTGTGTTACGAGAACCATACCAAGATGGTCTGATGGTTGTAGGTAGTATGGCGAATCGGGATTACTTGTGAGGCGTACCGTTCCCATTCTAGTTCTTCCTACCGTCTCACCCATCAGACTTGCTCTGATACCATGAAAAGAATGTAGAGAGGAATGAATAGAAGAAGAATAATGTACTCTGGCTTGATTTTATTGATCTCAAGATGCTCCTATTTATACAAAATTTGAGAGTAGACCAAAAGTCTTGGATATATATGAAAGAGTACAAAAATTAATACTTAATTAATTATAGAGAATATGAACCGTCAATAATTTTCATTCAAAAAAAAATATACAACTCTATATTACTTATATTTTCTTCAATATATCATTCTCATCACAGAATTTTATACTCTTAAAAAATTCAAATTATACCACCCAAATTTGTATGTTAAATATAAATTAATATTTTACATATGAGATCGTAAAGGTACACATGAGATAATAAATATAAATGATAAAATCTCGGCTTAAAATAAGTTCACAAACATGAGTGTAGTGTTCGAACTCAACAATTTCTCATCCCTGAATATGTATTAATTTATGATTATGTCTGTGACAAATTGGTAGGGAATGAATTAGAAACATATATATAATAAGCATGCCATGAAAATTACATTGAGACAGTATGGGTCGCGAGGGGAACAAGGAGGGGTTAATGTGACGGTGACAGACAACCAGGTACAGTCACCCATCTGCGTCAGGCATGGGTTCTTGCCTACGTGGCACTCCTGTTGTCGGTTGGCTTGTGCAATCTGACGGACGTCCACATCGTGGGGCTCAAAACTAGCCACGTCAGCAACGTCGGTCATCGAGGCACGCCTGTGGGCCCGCCGGCATGAAAACATATTTGATCGAACCTGTCAACCAAATCCAAACAAAATTTGTGGCCGATAAGATTATTGATCAATAAATTTGAATATATATATATATATATATATATATATATATATATATATATGTTAAACTAATTTCATTGCTATTTAAAAATTCTTCTTTTAATCTTAATCCAATTATATATTAAAATTTGTGATTGGATTGAATTTTAATTTCGTAACCTCAAAAATTCTCAAAATTTTATGGTTTTCGTTCAAGAACATGTGAACGGATTGTACAACAGAAGAATAGTAGTTTCTCCTCTTCTCCTTTCAGTTACCATAAATTCGTTTTTAAATTTTCTCAATCTATTTTAAAGAGTTTTTTGACGTGTTAGATTATATTCTAGTTTCATTTTCTCATATATATTAGGATTACTTATTCCCTCTCTCTTTCCCTTTCTCTATATATTAAATTTTATAAATAGATGTCTCTTGTAATTTACAATACACACAACAATAACGTATTTCTCATTACTTATATCATGACGCCATCTGGGAATCTCTTTTACTTCCTTACCTCAGTTGTTTTGCATTATATAATTGACTAGATTCTTTCTCCTTTCTTAGGAAAAAATTGATTCAGTTTATAATACAATCTCTCTGAGCAAATTTTTGTTTGTAATCACTTATTTTAGTTCGATAATTCATATTGTTTCAAATAAATATATAGTAATTTGAAACCAACGACGAACAAAATTCTTACATACATGAGGCTAACTAAAACTATAAACTTAATTCAAAAAAAGAAAGTAAGCTCGAGGTGAATCAAAGACTGATTCTCGTTTTCCTAAACTAAAAAAATAGATTGTGATATATAGAAATAAAGATAAAAAAGAGATGAATTATTTTATTGAAGAAATTCTATCAAAACCTTCCGCTTGCTTTGCGCCTTCAGAATCGACAGTCAAATCAAACTCTTTTTCTTTTTGCCAATAAAATCGGTGCAAGACTTGTTTTGCTTAAAATAAAATAAAAGATAGACTGAATAAATGTTATACAAATTTCGAGATAGTAATCGAAAGCACATAAGTCGTTTTTTTTATCATAGTATACCAAAATAGCATTCAATAAAAGTATTAAATTGGGCCTTATGGCCCGATGCAGGCCGACCCATAGCTATTATAATTTCAACTAAAAGCCCAAACTACTTATTTTTATAATGTCGATCCAAACCATGGCCCATTGCCCACATCACCTATATTTCATAATTAATAATATTTTTTAATATGTAATACTTAATTAATTATATATTAATATTATTAATCTCACATGTGTTAAGTGAGCTACTTAGTGCTTGCCCTGCTTGTAATTTACACAATTTTACACAAATCTGCACATGTTGAGTTTCTTTATACAACTAGGACTGAAAACAATTGGGAAGTAATTTTCTGTTTTGGTTGCTTCCAAAAATCATTTCAGACCTGAAAATTTCAGAAAGTTCTATATCCTCAGCCAATCTCTCTTCTCTCAAATGCTCAAGAAAAAGGGTCCTTAAATCTCCAAGAAACAACAATGTGACCTTCCTTCAAATCTCACATTTTGTTCTTCATATCATGGCAGAGAATGAGGATTGTCATCAATCAAGTCGAAAAGCTCATCCCCTATCCCAAAACCGAGCATCCTCGCCATGTCACATGTCTTCAACCTAGGCTTCGGAACATTCTGTTCCTTCAACCACGAGTACACTATGAACACTTTCTTCATCACAAACAACTCCAGCGCCTCGGGGTTGAACACTACCCCCATCCTCGCGCTCATCTGCCAATCACGCATAAATCAGCATCGCCTTTTATATATAGTGTATATGCGTTGATAGGTTCAGCATTACCTGGTGAGGAACCAACATGGCAGCATAGCGAGCGAGCTCTCCTGCTCGCCAGTCCAGCAAGACGGGCAGCCATGGGTATGTAGAGTCAAGCCTCACAAACCAGAGCCTTACGTCAGGATATTCCGAGAGCTCTCTCAAGTCATAAGGGTCTTCTTTCGTGTAGTTGATGGTAAAGCCAATAGTGCGCTCGAGAAAATCCTTTGGCTCCACTATAGTCACAATGCCAACATCAAGCTTCGTGTTCACACAAATTGTCTAGCAACTACTAGCATAAGAACTTGGGGTCGTTAATTTACACATGAACTCACCTGAGAGAGGAGAGGCCATTCCGGTGGAAGAATGAAACGGGGACAAGTCAAGACGACGAATCACATCATTATCGATGACTACGTCAAATCTCCCTTCGGTGGGAGGCAATGGAGGCTTAACTTGAGGTGACTCTGCCAATCAAAATTGGTTCCTAGATTAATGGTTTCCCAAAATTAAGCTTATCTTGTTCTGCATCATCACCTTATAGCAGCATACTTACTCTATAATTGAAAACCCACATGAGAAATACATAAAGAGAGACTAATGAAGCAATTAGCATGTAAAGATCACAACTTTTTCTCAAGAACACAACAAAAACCCGCATGAGAAATACATAATTGTAAGCATGAATCCAAATGGGGTTTCCAAGATTGAACAAGAAATACAGAAAGAGACTAATGAAGCAATCACCATATAAAGATCATAACTTTTTCTCAAGAACACAACAAAAACAAAAAACCCACATGAGACATACATAGTTGTAAGAACTGAATCCAAATGGGGTTTGCAGGATTGAGCTAAAAATACAGAAAAGAGACTATTACCAATTAAAGTTCACAACTTTTTTTATCAAGAACACAACAAAAACAAAAACCCACATGAGAAATACATAACTGTGGTCACTGAATCCAAATGGGGTATCCAAAATTAAGCTATAATAACAGAAAAAAAGAGACTAATGAAGCAATTACCATATAAAGTTCATAACTTTATCTCAAGAACACAACAAAAACGAAAACCCAAATGGGAAAACACATAACTGTAGGCACTGAATCCAAATGGGGTTTCCAAAATTGAGCTCAAAATCCAGAAAAAGAGATCAATTAAGCCATTAATCGTTCAGAAATGAAGTGAAAAAGCTTTAACAACCTTCTTCTTCGAACATGGGGATGTCAAAATTTCCAGAGGGGTTGAAGGCAACTGAAACTGAAACCAGTCCTCGTGGCCGAGTTGAGCTGAAATTGGGGAAATTACAAAACGAAGATAGTGAGATGGGTTTGCAGGAAATCAATGGAGAGAGGGAGGAAAGTGGAAGAAAGGGTTTGATACAAGTGTCAGCCATGGGAGGTAACAAGAGAAGGTCTCATATGTTTCTGTGTCTGTGACAGTTGATTTTCAGTTTTATCCACTTTTGCTTGTGGCCTTGTGTTTTGAATTCCATATCCGGAGCTGTTTAAGAATATATTTCGTCTAATTATCTATATTCACTATTTAGAACAGTTTATTAACTCAACTCAACTTTACTTTACTTTTCTTAAATTCTTAAACTGAAAATACATTTCGACATTTGCTAAACAAGAAAATAAATAAAATCTTGTTCTTGACCAGTATCTTGAAAAAGATATCATGAATAATATTAGCCATTATTGACATGAACTTTATGAAAGATATTTAGTCTTGCTTTTCTTATTAAACAAGGATTCGATAAAAATACTTATTTTATACTAGTTAGGGATGTTAATATGTATACTTAATCTTTTTCTCAGATAAAAATGAGTTGGCGCATACAAAATTTTATAATTGTTTAAGTAGCACATGCTTAAATTTGACATTTGCATTTTTACTTCAAATGATCTTATATTAGAGTTTTGCCATAATTTAAATTTAAAATCGATTATGTTACTTGTTTTATAATATTACAATATTATTATATATAAGCTATAAGTCTATAACTCATTTTCACTTATGAAACAACACCTTTGACTACTTAGGTTAAGTAACAAGTTTAATTTTACTTTTATTACGAATATCATGACAACTGACAAAATTTACATTAGCAATACTACGGTCTGGAGGGTCTAACAAGAGCTATACTCAGTTCAAAAAATTTGGTTTCATTTCACCTATAACTTTATAATTTTTGGTTGAGACTTGATCCTGATAGATTGAACTTTGTCCATAGTTTAATATGTCATCGGCCGAGCTGAGTTTTATTGGAGATCATTCCAATTTTTATTTCGATGTTTTTTTATCGTGACTCGAGATCGATCTCCATACAACTATATAAGTCTCAAGATACAATAATGATGTTAACGAACTTTAAACCTTGTATAAAAGATTACCGAGTCATAAGAAATATTTTTCTCATGTGTCTCAATATGTCATTATATCTTTCCTATTGATTTTAAAATTTGACTATCCTCCGTACACTAAAGACCACCTTAAATTACTACAAAAATAATACATAAAACATAATTATTATAAGAAAATAAATTAAAAACAATAAAATGGATGAATCGGTTAGGTATTATGCAATAGTATTAACAAATTGCAGAAATGAATAAATTATAAAATACTAATGAAATATGAAAATTACAAAGATGCATACACCTTTACAAAATATTTGATACAAACTCGGGAATAGTCGAGGCGTGTTGGACACTTTTCTTAAAGTGTATTCGCTCTCCCTCGGGTGTTGGAATCAATGAGCGTACACCTCCCACGATACAACGACTTCGAACTAGCACCGTACACCAAATGTCTAGTTCTGGCGAACTTGAACTTGTGTCATTCTCTATCACAAAATCGTACGAACTTTGAAGAGAAGAAATGTAGAAGAGGGAGAATAAGAACAACATAGTTCTTGATATTTGGATGATTCAAAATTGAAGAGAATGACCATCTATTTATAGTCACATCTCTTCCGCCTCTTGAATTTTAAGAGTAAATGTCCAAATTAAAAACAAAAATGAAAGGTTGTAACTTATACATTCAAGAGGATTAAACCATATTCAAACTTGAAATGCCAACTCAATTTCATGAGGGAGATTAATACGAATTTAAATCATATAATATAAATATAATTATATAATATGATCTTAAATAATATATTATCCAACAGAAACTCGATAGAACATTTGTACTTTTCAGTAGAATGTTTGCAATTTTGTTATTTTCGTTTCCGCGATACTAATTAATGAGTTTTGAGATCGAATTTTATTATAATTTTAATTTTTTATAGAACATCTGCATCTTCACGTGACAGCGCGTGCTCTACTTAAGTGAGGAGCAGTCCTATATTTTTGCACGCGCAGTATTAGTGTGTGGAACTTTTGCACCAGTTGTGAAACTTTTGCTGGGTAGGGACAACAAAAACGAAAATAACAAAAATGTTCTATTGAAAATGACAAAGTTCAAACGAACTCGAAAAGTTAATTCTATATTTAATTACATTACTTTTTACAATTTTCCCTAACACCGGTAACTTTTGAATGGAAAACTTAATTAAATTATGAAATGTTTAAAATATCTCTGACTATTCATTAATTTTTCAAACAAATTTCATCCATTTTAATTTTCTATATTTTTTATTTTTATAATTTTCTTTTGCAACAAATTGTAATTGCTTCTTGCGTTTTCAAATTTAGCATCTATTCACCTAACTCTTCAGCCATTTCTCTTCCTCCCCAAGTGGTTTTCACAAAAATCCAAACTTTTTAAATTAAATTCAAATTTTAGGAAGAAACTACAACAAACAATTTTAAGAAGCTAAATCTCATTTTTTTTTAACAAAACTACAAATAATGTTCTTTAGAGATTATTGAATCAATTTAACCACAATTAAATTTCTCAGTGTGCCAAAATTACAAGCTAAAAGAGATATGGGAAGAGTGGGATAAGAAACGAGTTAAAAAATTTAAATTTTCACTTACCGAAAAATATGTTCCGGCACCTTTTCTGGCGAGTGAAAAATTTAAATTCTTGAACTTATCTGTTCTCCCCTCGCTTCTTTTGTCTCTTTTAGTTTATAATTCTTGAACTCATTTCTTTGATTTTAATACCAATTACAACAAAATAAACAAAAATTACAACAAAACATGACATGAACAAAATGTGCCATATTTTGTATAAATACTTATAGAACAATTAATTCTCCATTTTAAACAAACAAAAAAATTGAACACACTACTCTTACACAACGACAAAAGTTGAGGTAATAGGATTGGCCAATTCATTAATGAAAATTCCACAAATTATGTTTGGGCAAATTGAAATATGGAACTCTCACAGAAAACGAGAGAAATTTGATCAAACTGAGCAAAAATAGATTGAAAAAAATTAAACAAAAACAAGACAACTCAAATATGCGGTAAGGGAGTCGCCGGAGACAGCCCAACTCATATCTACTTTTCGATGTTGGACTCATGTCGTCGTCAACAGGTATGTAATATTTGTGGGAGCCAAACGACTACTATTCGTCCTCCTCTGTTGTCGACGGTTTTGAGTTTTGTTTCCTTCTGTTAACAGACTTCGGCCTACCTGCATCGGAATCATCTTCTGCTCAAGCTAGTTTCGAAAACCTCTCACCACAACTCACGTTCAGGCCATGCGAAACTTCTTTGTCAAAGAGAACAAATCATGACTTTCCTCACAGATGAGGAATAAAATAAAAAGAAGTGAGAAGGGTATTATAGTCATTTTCAAAGAAAAATAATTGAAATCATACATATTTGGATAGAAAATCAGTAACGTGTAAATGTTTGATAACTAGGTGAGTCCAAATGAAGGTTTTTAAAATAGGTATAAGAATTTCTAAAATAACTCTAACAAAATATAGTAAGTTGTAATTAACTCTAATCATTGTTTATAGATAAATATCAATAAAAATATTTTAATAAAAATATAAATTCAAAACTCTAATCAAACTTTAAATTTTGATGAATCACAAAATATTCTCTTTTTTCTAGAAAAATATTTTCCAGATTTTCTAAAACTATTTTTTAATAACTTTTTGATACACTCAAAAAATAACGTTTTTAATTTTAATAAACTTAGTTTAAACTTCCCATTTTCAAGTACCGGATTTGTCATTTTTTGTCTCATCACTAATGGTGTTAGATTTTTGATGGAAAAATTCTTGTGAAAAATCAAAATTTATTAAATTATAACACTTATTCATAATTATTAATTATTATTATCAAATTATTCATAATTCATCAAATTATAACACTTATTTAATGAGAAATAATTTATATCAATAATATTTGTTAACAATAAATTTTCATTCCATACAAAAATATGTTAATTACATGATTTTTTTTCATTTTTAAAAAACAGGGGTATTTAATTATTTATATATTTCACTTCCAAATTTTATCAAATGTCTAAAGCACCCATGTATTTAAATATTTTAAAGAATTAAAAAATCATTTTTAAAATTTTTTTATGGAATAAATAATAAAAATCTGATTTGAATAAAAAAAATTAAAAATAACGTTTTAAAGTTGTTTTTTTTTATTTTAAATATTTTTGTGAAAATAACATTTTTTAAATAAAATAATAATATTGAAATATGTGATTTATTATTTATGTGATAAAAAATTTTTGAAAAAAAGTTCAAAATATAATTATGTGAAATCGACCCGGATATTAGTCGGTTACAATACTTGATTAACAACGATTTACACCCTCCCTTAAACGGTTATGTTGTAGACACTAATCGAATTACGGGTGTCAAGTTGTAAGAAAATTCAAACATAAAAGAATATCATATTCTCTTTCACCATCTTCTTCTCCATTTTTCTTCTCCATTTTTCAGTTTCCTGACAATGAATAATTTGAATTTATACTACATCATTCACAAAATACATAAAACAATTCGGAAAGTTGTATAATTTTTTTCCATGCATGCCAAAACGGAAATTAAAATGTTACCTTAGATACTTGGTTAGATCATCATTGTGAAGTTGCTCTAGAACCTCTGACATAAAATCAGGACAGTCTTTGTCCAATGAAGAGAGAACATCCTTCAATTCTGCCGGTGACAATAGTGTCTCTAATGAAATTAATTTCATCCCCCATGCTTTGAAAAACTTATGACAAGGTTCAGAAATTGGTGGCCTTCCAAAGACACTAAAATGTTCCATGCGGTTCCTGTGAAACTTTATGATTTTCGATAAATCACGTGTACACAGATTCATCCCACTTCATAACCAAACGACTTTTGATATTTGAATTTTTAAATGATTACTTATTGCGTTTGGAAGACCAATGAGAAGCTTCTCGTGCTTCAAAGGTAAGCTGATCCTTAAGAAATCTGGCAAACTGCCGTAATGTCTGCCAATCAAATATGCATTTAACCTACAAAAACAATTCAACACAATAAATACAATAAGCAATCGAAGAATAACATTTTATAAATAACGTAATAGCATTACAATCCTAAATTCTTCTTATTCTTCATCAACATCTAAGTTTTTTCTTAGTGTCATCCAGTTGTTTTTTAAAAAGTCATCCAGTTGTTTCTAAAACTTTGATTGACTAAAAAATCATCTAATTGTATACTTGTATATTTTTTGGACATTTTTCGTTCGAAGCCTAATTAAAGAATAACATTGCATAATTAATGCAAGCTAAGCAGTTCTTAAATTTATCTTAAAACAAAATAAATTACATACAAGCGATCTTGTTTAAGAATTTTAATGAGATGGTGGAGTGATTTTGGTTGATGTGTCAAGCCACTCAACATTTGTTCTATAGACGAATAATTATCGAAGGCATGAGTTTTAGAATATAACGTGTTTCGGACATGATGAAAGCAAAACTCTTCCATTTTTTACTCTCACGGTATATAAATCAACGACAATTAGACACACTCTCATAGAGTGAGATCTTTAGAGATCTTGGACAAGTTTCCAGTAAACAAACATATTAGTCATTCACAAGGTGGCTAAATATTATAAAAAATGTTTTTTAAATAAAATTTCTTACCAAATCAACAAGCGAGTATCATTATTCTCTATATCCAACTAGTTTACTGACATGCGTTTCTTGAGAGAATATGTCGTACTTGATTAAACAATAAGCAAATACATTAGTCATTAGCAAGACATGACACACATAAATATTGTTTTACATTAAAACAAAGTTTAAATAGACTGTATTTACTAGTTCGGTTGTCATTCATTTGAATTAGAAATAATAAGAAACAATAACTTGTTTGACATATTATACATTGATTATTTAGATATTTAATTTGAATTTGCGATTAATGAATTCATGAAACTATTTTAGAGAAAAATATATCGATAAAATACACTAATAGAGTTGAAATCGAGAAATATAATAAAATTCAAATCAAACACACCTTATCGTTGAGAAAGTCAACATTGAGTGCGAGATCGGAGAGCTGGATAGTATCGTTGGCGAGCTGAATGTCCAGCTGCTCAAGATCGATATCGTCCAATATGAAGTGACGTAGTTTCGTCCCACTTTATGGCAAAACAACTTATGATATTTGAATTCTTAAATGCTTACTTACTGCGTTTGGAAGACCAAGGGCATCTTCTCGAGCTTTGAGAGTAAGCCTATCCTCAAGAAATCTGGCAAACTGTCATAATGTCTGCCAATGAAATATGCATAAAACATACAAAAACAATTTAACACAAAAAAAAAAACAATAAGCAGTTGAGGTATAACATTTCATAATTAATGCAAGCTAAGCACTTTTTAAATTTATCTTAAAGAAAATAAACTACGATTGAATATATAAGTATTGATGCTCTATAAAATAACATCAATATATAACAATAAACTATGTATAATCTATCATACAATACAATGCTAAATTCTTCTTATCCTTTGTCGTCATCTAAAATTTTTTAGCGTCATCCAATTGTTTTTTATGAAGTCATTCAGTTGTTTCTAAACTTTAATAAACAAAATAAATCGTCTTATATACTAGTATATTTTTTGGACATTTTTGGTTAGGGACCTAATTAAATAATAACATTTCATAATTAATTCAAGCTAAAACAAATAAATTACTTACATGGGATTTTGTTTAAGAATTTTAATGAGATGCTGGAATGATTTCGGCCGATGCGTTAAGTCACTCAACATTTGTTCTGTAAATGAGTAACTATCGTAAACATGAGTTTTAGAATAAAATGTGTTTTCAGACATGATGAAAGCAAAATTATTTCCTTTTATTACTCTCACGGTATATGGATATACGACAGTTGTAAACACTCCCATAGAGTGAGATCTTTGGAGATCTTGAATAAGTGTCATGTAAATAAACATATTAGTCATTCACAAGTTCGACAAATATTTTTTTTAAAATTAGTTCAAATATAATTTCTTTCCAAAACAACAATCGAGTATTATTATCTTCTATATCCAACTTGTTTACGGACAAGTGTTTTTCTAGAGAATATTTCATACGTTAAATAATAAGCAAATACATTGGCCATTAGCAAGACGCGAAGTACAAAAAATTTATTTTACAGTAAAACCAAGTTTAGATAGAATGTATCTAATAATTCAGTTGTCATTCATTTGAATTAGTAATAACCAGAAACAATAACTTGTTTGTCATATTATATATTAAGTATTCAGATATATAATTTGAATTTGCGACTAATGATTTTCGTGAAACCATTTTAGAAAAATATATATAGATAAAATACACTAATAGGGTTGAAATCAAAAAATATAATAAAATTTACACAAAGAAATCATTGAAAGAACTTGTAATATGTGCCGCTTATCTTTCGTCATCCATCTCTTAATTAAAGAAATACAAAAATACTATTTTAACATTTAAGGTTAACAACCAAAATACAAAAGCAAATTAATATGTTGAGAGAAATGCATGACTATCCAAACTTTTCACAAATCAAGAGGGGTTGAAATATATCAATAACCAAAGGATAAACATATGTACATGAAAAATTCAACACAATTCATAAAAAAGTAATTGAAGTATAATTTTGTAAACTGTCATAATGTCTCGAGATCACACTACAGTACAACTAAGCTTATGATGTCCACTTCAATACAAGTTTCACAGATTTTAGAATATATCAATACTGATGTTCTATAGAATAGCAACATAAATCTATAACGATAATTTATGTATAATCTATCATAGATTTTAATGTCAAATTCTTTTTGTTCTTCATTGTCATCCAATTTTTATTTAATGTCATCCAATTAATTTTTATGAAGTAATCTAGTTGTTTCGAAAACATTTTTTTGGGACATTCTTTTGTTTAGGGAATTTAAGCAATAGCTTCATTCGTTTAATGGAAAGGACGCCCCTACATATGGTACTAAGTGTAATGACGCATTTGGCAACAAGAAAAACTCAATAATTCAACATCTAAATCCACCAGTCCACATCAAATACAGTCAACCTAAATCACAAGAACCAAAATTGAACTAAACCAACCAATCCCATTCTCATAAATCTAACGTTAAACCAATTTTCTTGTCACCACGCAAAAATACTAATTCGAACAGAATTGCAATAGAATCATCACATGTTTAATTTGGAGGTGAATAATGTGAGGGCGAGAAGAACAACGACGGTGAGGAGGACGGGGAACGAAGACCATGAGTGACCCAAAACCTAGACCAATCGTCGCATTATTGTCTCAATACAGTCTCTCATTTTCGTCATTTTCAAAAAAAAGCTAACAAAATATTCAAAAAATAAAAGTAACTTGAGACTTTTAGTAACTTGAAGGGTTTTACCAAACGCGTGTGAATCGAATATACTTAAGGGAATATACGTAAAATTATCCCTTGATACAATCAGGTCAATATCCAAGTTATATTTTATATGATAGTAACATAATTATCATACTCCATACTACAATCAAGTTAATATCCTAGTTATGACAGTAACATAACTATCATACTTTCCACCTTCAAGTTCAAACACAGACGACTAGAAAATCGTTCATCTTCTTTTACGTCTCTTCGGTAAGGCGTTGTCGTCTGAATCATACATGTAACAGAAATTAAACTTTAGGTGAGGAGAAATCGAACAATATCCCTCTATTCCCGTCCCGAACTCGGCACCCAAAATCATAACTATAGATTCTAATGAATCACAAAATCAATTGAAGCAACAAACAGGTTGATAGATATATGCTTATATGTTTTTGAAATAAATGATAGAATCTAGATGATATAATCCCAAACATCATGCACACGGTTCATGTCATGATTTAGTTAAGCATTAGGAAGGAAGCATAATAATAATAATAATCATTAACACCCATACAGATAACCTCAAGAAAAGAGTTGGTAGAGTGCTAGTTGATGAAAATCCAATCCTTCATGGCAAAGCAACTGAAGCAAGGATGGAAATAAAAGTCGACGTCTAACTGGGCTTCATCTTCTGCGAAGAAGAGACACGAAGCAATGATGGATGCCTTGACTACACCACTACTCACAGTGTCATGATTAATTTCGTCGAACCGAAAAACATAGTAATCATTGCTGACATCGATGTTGAAACCGCGTGCGAGGAATTCGGATAGATATTCCGAAATCGAGTTGGGTGTATCAAAAGGGAGCAGAGCACGAGCATGACCTTCCCCACTCCCCCTCCAATGGATGAGTAATAAGGAGGATGGAAGGGGAGGAAATTTATAATGCCAGAGTCTTATACTTTTTGTTAAGTCTTAGACCCTGGTCTGAAGCCAGTAAGTCATGCTCAAACTAGTATTTCAATTATACTTGATAAAATGAGTTTTAGATCAAAATATTATATATGTATATATATATAATATAGTTCGATTTATGAGTGCGTAACCGAGTTGAATTGAATCTCATAAACATCAGCTTAACTAAATTCAGTTCCCTTAATTTTTCGATACACATGTTCAATATATGTTCGAACAAGTTGGATCGCGAGCTTTTCAAAAATTACATTCGAGCTTAACTCGTTTATTGAATGATCTCTTAGTTATTGAGTTCAAATTGCCTTCGAGCTCGATTATAACAAGTCTAAATAAAATATTATTAATAAACCGAGCTCAAGTTACTCGCTAAAATCTCGGCTCTTGTAAGACTAATCCAATCAAGTATTCGAAAAATAACAATTTAAACACATAACCAACGGATTGAAAACGATTATGTTAGTTTTATAATTATTACCTTAAATTGAGGATCCGAAGTCAACCACTTCGGTTCGGTTAAAACGAAGAAGTGAACCGTCCGTATACGACGGTTATAAATTATGATCTTCGATCCTCGTGACTGTGATTTTCTAAAATTAAGAAATAAATTGCTAAACCAATTACTCTTTTCCCTTGCGACACAAGAAACCGTGAATTCGAAAACCGCGAAATTTATTATGGGGCCCACGTTTCCTAACCGACATTGATACCTGGCGGTTTTCAGGAGAGTCCACGTTTTTAAGTCCTCAATCTCAGTAACCGACCTAGTCAGAGAAGTTACAAATCCTACCCCAACCGAGGGCATTACGGTCAATTCAACCCCCCAAATCTCCCCCATAAAACGCGCTCCGCCCCAACCTTTCCCTCAGTTTTGCTCTTTTTTCATGGCCTCTCCAAATCAGAATTCAAGAACGTCGCGGGCGTGCCTGTGCTCGCCGACCTCGCACCCGGGCTCGTTCCGATGCAGCCTCCACAGGGCCAGAGCCAGGACGGTCCGGGCCTCGTCGAACAACGATAAGGCGAGGTCGGCGAGGTCGTTGCTGCTGCAGGTGATCAAGCCCTCGAGCCGGAGCCTCCGGCGCCGGAGGAATTTTCAGCCGCAGCTCACGAGGTTCGCCAGAGAGCGCGCCTCTGTTTCTCGATCTTGATCTCCGATTTTGATGGCATTGGAGTTTTTGTTCTTGGAATTGGGTTTGAGTAGTGCAGTGGTGGGTTGTGTGCAGAATCAAGATTAGGGTTTTTTTGCACTTTGATGGGGTGTTCTTGATTTTTGTTGAGGTCAAGTTTGGATTTTGATGCAGCAAGATTTTATTGGAGAGTTTAGGAAACAAATGGGTATGGTGCAAATATATCAGAATAGACATGTTTGTTGTGAATTTGTGTTTTTTTTGAAGAATCTAACTGAAAGTAGCATCTATTTGTTACTTTGATCTGATCATGAAATATGTAGTTACTATGAGTTTTACTATTGGGGATAGAGATGTACAAAATTGCTAATATTTGCTTTTATCACCTTTAACTTAACTTTAAAGTGCTGCAAATCACTGTCTTTAATTTTTATCAAAATAACATATGTAATGAGTAAACAAAAGAATCAGAGGTTGATGATGGCAGGAGTTACAAGGAGACGGATTCATAACGAATTTTTTCCGACCTGCCCAATAATACAAACCCTCACCAATCTCTAAAATTTTCCCACTATTGTCCAATATCCATTCTCCAGCCTCGATCCAAAATATTTTTAAAAATAATTACATTTAACAAATATTTTAAAAATATATATATTAAACATGTATTTAATATATTGTTAGGATTCCAAAAATTAAAATTAAAATAACAATTAAAAGATCGAGCCGATGATTGTATTATAAATAACAAAACTTGACCCCAAATTGATAATAACGCTCAAATTCCTAAATCGAACCCTAACCTCAAAGAGGCCAATAATCCCTAACTCCATCGCTATACGACTATGAAAGGCTACCGAGATGATACGTACCCCACTACTCAATGGCTAGCTAACCCACCCAAACGACACCAACGACGTCGCATTACTTAAAACATGTAAAAAGACCGAATTACCCATAGAGCTCAACGCTCTATTCTTTTAAAGCTTGCCGAGGTTGTCTTCTATATTTGACTTCCCGACATATATATGGTATGTTGAGATTAATAATGTCTTTTCGTTACCACTATATGAGTTGGTCCAGTTGTTAAGGTTCTTAATAAAATTCGTCCTTGAACTCAAGTTCACGCTATCTGACAATCGAATTTGATAGTGTACTCAAAAACGTTCTGCATCGAACAACTTATTCAGCTCATCGCTCTCAACCTTTTTGGGAATTGTTGAAGGTGATAGCTTGCAACATTTTAAAGTTGAATATATTAAAGTGTGAATTACAAATAGTTAATGGTGATTTTTGTTGTTGCAATTTTCTCTTTATTCATTTAGTTTTTATCATGTGTGTTTATTAAGAATATTATTAAAATATTTGAGAATTAATGAATAAATTATAAATTGTCATGAGACTAAAATTTTAAAATTTGAATCGAAACTCATCTCACTTATTGAATGAATAAAAATTGAGGATCGAGCTTAAGTTTAAGTTTATATCAAACTCAAATTTCTCAAGTATAAAGGTAGTTATTAAAAAGTGTAGAACTCATCTATATGGACCAAAGAAAAATTCTGAAGATAACAAAAATCTCACTTTCAGTTTATTTTAGTAATTTCACATGTGAATACACATCTCACATCGAAAGTGTACGAGGTATAAGAAGAGTTTATATACACATTAGACCAAACACTCATTAGGCTAGTCTTTTGAGTTAGATGTGGTTTTAATGTGTATATGAGCTTTCTTTGTGGTGTGCTCCTCCTTGTAAGGCTCGGTTCTCCCCAACAGTTTCACACGTAGCAAGTGCGCATGGCAACATCATAGAAACCAGAAACAACTTCATTAAAGATTAAATGCTACAAATACAAACAAGAAATAAAATGAAACATAAAATATAATCTCTTCCATGTCAGAGCTCAAAAAAGCAAAAACGACTCAAATAAATAATCATTTATATCATAACCTATATACAAATTTAAAATAGAACAATAAATGGACAAGAGCACTTGCAGCTCGAGCCGAAATAAGATCCACACTTCCTAATCAATCTAACAACTCCACAAAGACCGACACTCGATCTCTCCACAAACTAAAAACTCTCAACAAAACTGACACAAAGGCTACACCGCCCAGCACGAACCACCATCAAACAAGCCACTGAATAGGGGATCTCTCTCAATATGGTCTAATTCCGGTACACAACCAAAAAATCGAACAATCAGAATGAAATCGAAATAGCGCTTCTCCCGGGGTTTCTCAACCCCAATAGTCCACCATACGCAGACTGTCGCTATCAAAAGTTAAAATCGCAAACTCACAAAACACAACAAGCACCAACAGAAAACCTATCACCGAAATAAAACACAACAAAACATATACTCTCTTACCCACAAAAAAAATTTAAGTGTTAATCTTATAAAATTCAGTACATTTAATTAGAGGCGACTGGTCAATAGCTAGTTATTTAACAAAAAAATATAATTTGTTAACTAATAACCATATTATATAAAATTATGTTCTTAATTAGCACATAAAACTTATTCTTTTTAACCTTCAATTGATTAATAATTAAAATGTTGCTCTCTTCGAAGAAACTTCCAAAGTCAAGAAACATACTCTTCAACAAAAAGCGATTGAGGGGTTGAATTCAAACCGCACACTTTTGACCAAATGAGAGATTCAAGAATCTTTATATTCTCAAATTAATGTGGGGCTCTTAATTAGTTCTTTAAACATTTTCTTGATTCCACACCTTGTAGAGTGAGACACAGAAGATTCTTAATTTTAACGTATAGGAGTAATTTTAATAGATAAAAAAACTCCAGGATTTTATTGAAGCTTATTCATGTTATTAATTAATCGTCGGCATTACGATAACAACATAAGATTTCTTCGAAATCCAAAATTTAAAAAATTATTAAACGAATAGAAATTTGTATAGTATTTTGCACATGAATCATATATATAGTATATGATAAACCAGCCTTTATGCATTAAAATGGGTGGCAAATGAAGAATTGAAGAATTATAATATTGAAATTGTTGACCACTATTAATTATTTCTCTTCATTTTAGTGCTTTTGTCGCTGTCCATAGCATGAGCCTGAAAAAATGGTACCAAATACCCAATTAATAGTATCAATATTTTAGCAATTATTTCGTCTTCCTAACGTTCAAATTTTGGTGTGAATTCTTGAATAAGGAGTCAGATTTGGACGGCCACTTGAATCAATTAATTAGAACTTTGAAATTGTTAATTAATTATCATTGACTACATTTGGTTTAGTATTAATAATCAAATATTTTTATATTTATAGTGCTCAGAATATTTAAAATTTATTTTATAAACTACTTTTAAATGAAACAGAAGTAGAGATGACAATGAGGCGAATTTAACAATTCCGTTCCGCCTCGTTTCTAAACGAGACGGAACAAGAATTCTCCGTTTAATGTTCTCAACCAAAAATATTGTTAAAATATACACATTATAATAACATTTTTATTCAAAAATATTACTTATTTTAATATACCCAAAAATATTATTTTTCACTAAATATGTGTTTAAAATTATATATATTTTTTAACTTTTAAAAACATACACCGGCGGTTTAGAGTCGGGAATGCCTCAACTCAACCCATCCCTATCTAAATACGAGGGATTCTCCATACTTATCAGGCCTCAAACGATATAGGCATCGAGTCCCGTCAAGAACGGACAATAATATCATCTCTAAATAGAAACGGGCATTTTATCAAAATCTCAATGTAAAAATAGCCATAACAATTACTGAAAAACACTTACTTGAGTTCATGAGTTGCTTCCTCAATGTTTGGGCAACTCATGTACTTTGGTTTGACTTTCAACTTTGAGAAACCTTATCATGTTCATGTGTGTTTGGAAATTTCGTGGGTTTTAATTCTGTCGTCGACATAGTTGGAAGTTGGAACAATGTTGTTGTGACAGTCTCATGTGGCCACTTGTTGTGAACCAAGTGTCACTAAACATCACCATCCCCAACTTGCTCTCCTATAATTTCTTTGTTCCTTCTTAAAGCTTCTTCCTTGTTTTATTTACTATCTCAATTCTTTTTGGGTCCATTGCAAGTAACTACATTGCTCAGTACCCTCAAAAACTGCCACAATAAATAATTATCACAACTATCTTCAACGAATCGATCTGATCAAGTAATTAATTTTTAACGAGATCACGTATTATGCTATGACCGGATTTTTTGGAGGGCTTTCACCAACGATGTTTATTTGATGTTCTCGTCCGATCTTAATATGTTACTTGAAAATCAATTTGTAAATATTGATGACGATAGAGGATGGATTCGAGAGGTCAAAATTAGTGAGAGTTACTAGGGATTGAGTTTGTATCGATCTGGTGTAAAAGACAAATATCTTTACGACTGAAATAATTCACTGGAGATATTGTGATAAACGCCTTCCAGCACAATTGATTAGAGTGTTAAGTAATTTTTGATAAAAAAGAGTACAATTTCAATATTGTTCTAACATTATTTTTGAAGTGTCAAGAATATTTACTTTATATGTTGACATATACAACATACGTAATTTAAAGATAAGAAAATTAATATCTTTAATTTGTTGGTGATGTACACACAAACTATATTATTATATGGTTGGAGTAGTCTTTATGTATCTCTTTAAATTGGTGTCTATGTTGTTGTTGTTGTTCATAGCATGGTCCTAAAAATGGTAATACCAAATCCAATTATAGTACCAACTGTTTTGGGTCCTCCCTACATTTAATTTCAGTGCAGATTTTTTTTGAATGAATATAGTCATAGCTGGACGGCCATTTTGATCATTTAATTTGTTGTGGGATTGGTTCATATGCAAGCCAAAAGATGAGAATCTTTTGGAATATAGTAATAAAAAAAAATTAAAAGCACCATTTTTAAGACCAAAGAGGAGATGGTAGAGAGATATAGTTAATAATACATTAAAAATATAAATTAATAAAACGAGTTCAACTCTTGTTTTGAATTATAAGTTGTTGACACATGTTTGAGGACCGAATCTAAACTTTTTGTAATTTGTTTCATATTATTCCTCATTCCACATGTTTGCACCAAACATGTGTTTGTTGTACTAAACTAATGTTATTAATTACTATCTTGGATTCTTGGTGTGGTTTTAGATGAATTAACAATTGCAATATATATAACCCTAATGATGCATTGTGGAAAATTAAGTAAATTATATATGACCACCAACACAATGACAAAGCTAGATGGATGCATTCCTTAAACATGAAGCGTTAAACTTTAAATTCACGTTTTTGTGTTTTTGGACACCGTTCATCATATTAAAGAGTAATTTTAGAAAATATTCTTTAAAATTGCTCAAATCTCACGTAATATTCCCTAAAACCAATCGTTTCACTGTCACCCCCTAATTTGTTCATTCATCTCATTTCTTTTTGTCCGTTTAGTTCCGTCTATTTTAGATCACGTGCAGATCACATATGGTGTCTAAACTTAAATAATACGTAAAGTACCCTTTCACATAGAGTTAGAAATTATAAAGGAATTGGTTGAACGTAGTTCATCTCCTCTTTGACTCCATACTGCCAAACTCTAAAACGTCGCCGGATCCACACCCTCCTCCACCGATGCCTCATCTTTTCCGAGACTCAATTTTGGGTGAAGTGTTTGAGTCAATCGACTCAACTCTTCACTTAACCAAACAAACCAAGGGCAAAACATACAATTGTATACACTTAACGACGAATTGGACGGAACTGAATAAACATAACAGGAGATAAATGCATAAATTAGGGGAATGGAGGTGAAACAATTGAGTTTAAGGGGTAATATATGAGATTTAGGTAATTTTAGGGGGTGATTTATGAAATTACCCCTCATATTAATTGTGCTTTCATATTCGTTCTCGTATATACCCTATTTCTGTAGTGGTAATTTTTTTATCTTGCAGGAACTTATTAAATCTTTGATTATTGATTTATGTAAATAAATACCGGGATTACTTAAGTGAAAATTATTATTGCGGTAAAAAGTATGAACTAATTTCAGCTGTTAAGTTATCGAAATATAAACTCAAGATTAAATCACAGAAGAAAATGTGTAATTCTAATTAAATTTGTATATTATTAATAGTGATTTAATCTCAACTCTGTATTTTATTTTGTGCATTCAAGTGGCTTAAAATGGTTTTAGTTTGCATCATAAAAAAGTAGTTACACTACAACAAGCCCCCAAACACTTAACGATTTAATTTAATCAAATAAATTTATAATCATACCTATATTTTATTTACTTGGTTTCTAATTAATTGAACACATAAGCTAAACCAACCAAAGTATAATTTATCAAATAAATTGATTCATCCAAAAGTCAAGCAAAGACCTATATTACCCTTCTTTTACATGGATGATAATATATCGATCGGGTTTGATACAGATTTGTGACCTCCCTCCAATTGAATTATGGACATCGGTTCATATATTGGATTCATACATACTGACTTTTTTACTTATTAAAAAGTGATAAATAATTTCTTTTAATTTCTGTCTCTGTTCGATCAAATTATAAATATCGAATTTCTCCTAAATTTGAAATGTTTATTAGTTCATAGGACTTTTATTTCACTTCTTAGCTATTTTCTTTTTGGGAAGCATACTAATATATATATATATATATACCCTTTGACTATATGTAAGGTAAAAAAATTGATCAAGCTTTGGCTATCATTGTGATCATGGTCCATAAACTCCATGACATTTGCTTAATTAGAATATGGCAACATGCACCATTTTTATAACAAAGTTTTTGATGAATGAGGTATGAGCTAGGCTCCCATTTGTGTGTATACTGTTCTTTAATTTATAGAAAATCATTAAACTATATATTTTTATACTATAATTATTCTCATTTTGTAAGGAAGATGAATGAACAATAAAATAATTAAAAAACTATATTAATATGGTAAGAGAATATGATTTAGTCACATGTGATTCATTCAACTTAGTCACGAGACATATTCTTTGAACATCAAACAATGTTGGAATACTATAAGATCGGTATGCTACGTGATAGTTTACAATATTGCTAAGAAATCAATTAATTTAAATATGTTCTCAACAAGACACTGAGCGGTCAAAAATTAAACCGTCAGTAATAAACCAGGTTAAAGATTTGATTTGGTTGGGCGAAAATGGATGATTTTATGAATAGATAGAATTTGATATCATTTTAAAAAAAATAATTAAAATATATTATTTCACACATAAAATAATTAATCTCTACGTATAAAATACTCGTAACCAACTAAATAAATCCCTACACAAATTCCAATTAATTGACATGTTTTATATAAGCTATTGTCAACCATCACAAACAAGTACAGTCTGATAATTATACTTTTAAATAGTCTTTTCGGTTTCAATATTAGAGAAATAACGGTTCAATTTGTTGACATTTCGATTACAAAACTATATAATTAAATATTTATAATTAAGAACGTATAAGAATCTTCCGAAGGCAACGATGGAGTATAAGAAACCATGCAATTGCAATTATATTATAAATAAATGATGACATACATTATGCAATACTAATTATAATTCTCTATTATTATTATTATTTTTTCTATGTAAAATCGAACCATACTGAATATATGGCTCTTGGGAATATTTTTATTACACGACTTTCTATTGCTTAATGTGTTATATAATTAATTTAGAAGATATTTAGCCAAATGATGACTCAAATAATATATTTTGGGCCTAGATTCGAATTTAAATGAGTTAAGGGATGCGTAGAGCAAATAAGAGAAATGTATCTGAACGACAGGAAGGAGCCGAGAGGGTGTGAATAAAAAAAAACTGCGAATTAATTAATTAATTAAATATCGCGAGAAATTTCATTGACTTTGACTCTTCTTCTCCGAACCTTTCCTATAAATACTTGGCTCCACTGAAGCTATGTTTGCCAAATTCACAACCCAAACGCGCCTTTAAAAGAAGAAAAACGCTCCTCTCCGAAAAGCTTCCTCGCTCAAAAATGGCGGAACCTTCTAGAAGAAGACAGAGCTTCCACCACGCGCCGCCGCAAAGTTCCTCGTCCTCCTCCGCTTTCGCCTCCTCCAGCTCCGGCTTCGCCGTCAGAACTCCGTCCGCCGGGTTCTTCCACCGCGACAATCCCCGATCCGCCGCCGCGACGGTCCGTTTCTCCGTCGACCGCTCCGCCGGAGGATCCATCTCCGCCACCTCCGGCCACGCGCCGGCCCACGCGCGCGTGCAGAGGAGGACCTGCATGTGCTCGCCGACGAGCCACCCAGGCTCGTTCCGGTGCAGCCTCCACAAGAGCAGCTCCGGAGCCAATTCCGGCGCCGGATCGGCCTACTCGCCGAACAGGCTCAACGCGCGGAGGTCGGCGATGACGAACTCGCTGGTGAGGATCGGAGGTGTCGAGGGAGGAGATCTGGTGAAGCGAGCCCTGGCGGCTCTGATCCGCCCCTCCTCGCACCAGCAGCGCCGCCGTAACGGCTTCAGGCCGCGGCGGAGCCGCCTCTCCGCCATGTCCAGGGCGGAAGATATCTGAGAAGTCGGATAATTTATGTATAGATTTTCAAATAAATTTCAGAATCGGAGAATTTTCCAAATCAGCAGAGTTTTGAGACTGAAACCGTAATTTGGATACAGAACGATCCGTGTGTATATATAAATACTATAAAAATCAGTTACAGCCATTGATGGCTGATTCATCGATCTCTCTGTGCACATACTTAAAACGCTACGTCTAATTTTTGAAATTCACCATGAAAGTCAGTTTCCAATTTTGTTCTTCAGTCACAGAACCTGTCTCTTTCCGACGCTGTCTATTCCTTTAATTCCGATTTCCGTTACTTTTGACCCCGTTTCCGTTATTTCGTTTGTACAGGTGGCGTGTACGTATTTTACGTCCGTCTTTTGTATCCGTATAAATACTTAGTCTCGGTAAAAGACTTTATAAAGTACAGGAATTGTTGCAGGGAATAAAGGAATTAATTTTAAGGGAAAAAGTAAATGGTTTGATAGACGTGAAAGCATTTGTTCTTTAAAGAATGAAAATATTAAGAACTAATCAATTTTGAGTGAGACATCGTCTTAGGGTGCTCAAAACCGGTTAACTGGAACTAGATTTTTAAACAAAAAATTGAACTGGTCAATTTTGTTACCAAATTTTAAAATCGAAATTAAATCCGATCGATAATGTATGTCCCTATAATGTATGTCCTTGATATTAAGCGATCGGCTTCATTGGCCAATTTTTGGATTAAAACCGAATGGTTATTAAATTACATTTGGGCCTAAGAGGTAGAACCCAACCCCACATTCATGGCCGACCTCCCTCTCTCTCCCACCTCCGGTCAGATCCATGCCGGCATCACCAGCCTCCACATTCTCCGATCAGTTTCAGCTTATGTCGGCCCAACTACAACTACTTCAACTGTCCGACCGCACATTCTCAATGGCAAGTGAGCGAATAGGGTGGCTCAATTATTAACTAGATCGGCCTCCTCGGGGTCTAAGTGGAAATTGGGTGCGGAGTATGTTCCCCGATTTTGTACGTACGTGGCCATCGGACCTATCTTGAATCGAAGTCTGGGTTATCAAATAATTTGATAAATATATAAGGATAATGACACTTTCACACCTAAATATAACAAAATTACACTTTCATACATTATTTCTGTAGCTTGACTATGGCAAACTTCAGTGTCAAGGTGAAGGAATTGGCCCTTGAAAAAACTGAGGGGCCGTAAATAAAAATAAATCAAACTTTCCAAAGACTTGCAACTAGAGTTGATAATTTTGACAATCCGTGTGACTCAAGCAAACACATATACAAATAAATAAGTACATTTGAATCAATCTCATTTTTAAACCTTGCAAGTATTGAATTGAACCTCTGTGATGTGTGATTATTATTCTACTGGTCTATCTAGTTTAATATTCTTCTTCATGTTGATCTTTCATGTTTAGCATACTGAATTTTCTAAATTACACCAATCAAAGCAACCATCAATCTCAAACTCAAAACTAAACCAGAGGCACTACTAGTATATACACACATTACATGAAGAGTTCACACAAAATGAAGAGATCAACAGCATACATAGTAACAACAACCATATTCACATATTCATCGTCTGAGGCTTACCTTGGCCAAATGCAAGGCGAGCGCATCCCTGATCCTAGCCCCGCCCTCATCCACCGGCCCATCAAACGGGGGCAGCGGGCCCTCCTCCCTCGAGCACCCGACGTTCTCATTCTCTTCGGGCATCGGCTCATTGCACTTGATCAGAAAATTATGCAGCAAACAACCCGTCACGATGACAAACGGCATAAACTCGAGGCTCTCCTCCTTCCACTGCCTTGCCAGAAGCTGCCACCGAGCCCGAACTCTAGCGAAAGCGGTACTGACCAGTCTCATGCCCTTGCTATGCACCGAATTGAACTCGGCCTTGGAGAAGCTCAAGCTATCTTCCGGGTTTCTTTTCGTATAGGGAGTTAAGAGCCATGGCAATAATGGGAAACAGGAATCACCCAAAATGTACTGAGGAATGGAGTTCCCATCCCAGAGCTTGTAGGAGGGTCCATTGAAGAGTCGTTTCGATTCTTCAGCTTCTGAATAGAGCTTTGTTTGGTGAAGAATGGTCTCTGGTTTCAATGTGCTTGGCCAAATAGCTGATAGGTCCAAGAACCTTCCTTCAGAGTCCACTAAGGCTTGAACCATCACAGACCCATTTTTCCCCAAATTCTCTCCGGCGACCCCGAATCGCCCAAACCCTAAAACCCCACAGCAATTCGGGAGCGAGATCCACCCAAAACCTAGCAAGATCCTCCCCAAATCGGGCCTGAAATCGAACGAGCCCCCCAATTTCTCGTTCACGAGCTTGGACACGGTGTAGAAGGCGCGGCACGCGCCGTCCGAGTCGAGGCCGAAGCGGCGAGCCACGGCCCTGTACGGCGGCGCGTGGGCGAGGCGGAAGAGCGCGGCGGCGAGGGCGAAGTAGGGGGGGATGGAGGGGAGGGAGAGGGCGAGGTCGACGGAGATCTGGCGGAGGAGGCGCGTGAAGGTGGGCTTCGACATGCGGAACGCGTGGAGCCACCGCGGGTCGCCGTCGGAGGCGGCGGAGACGACGAAGCGGTGGAACCAGCACTGCTGAGAAGGAGGCGGAGGGGGGAGGCTGAGGGGGAGGAGGGAGGCGGCGGAGGAGAGGAGGGACTCGAGGGTTAGGGTTTGGGAGGGGCGGAGGAGGAGGTCGTTTGCGGAGAGGAAGGAGCGGGTGGCGGAGGCGGCGGAGGAGAGGAGGCGGAGGAGGTGCTGCGCCTGCTGCTCGCGGCGGCGGAGATTGAGTTTGAGTTTCTCGGCCTCGCTCGCGGCGGTTTGCGGTGGCGCGTCGTCGCTGGCTCCGCCGATCGCGGCCATGGTCTCCGAAGGGGAGCGCATTTGCCGATTCCGATCCCATATAGCTTCGCTGACTGACCCGACAAAGCGAGGAGTGGTGTGGCGCAACCTGCCGTATTATCGGAACTTGTGCGGCCCCACGTGTTGTTGCTGACGTGGCGGTGAGTGATGGTGCTGACGTGGCGATGTGACAGCACCGAATATGGACTTGATCTCTGTTGAAAATGTTTTATTTGTTAAAAAAGTAAAATTACAATATAGGCATAGATTTTCAACTTGAATTTGTCAAATTCTTTTTCTAGTACGTCATTAACGTTGTGAATTTTACATTCTCAAACGTAGTATCAGAGTGCAGAGAAAAAATGGCTAGTTTGAGAAAGTCGTGTACACAATTTTTAGAAAATATGAATAATTCACGGTACATTTCACAATTTACGCAAACTAGGTTTGCATTCAAGACAGTAAATAATTTGGGCTTTTCACCGGTCGTTCGAGTTTGTTTCGTTAAATATTCGATTTGGGTTCGCTATAATTGTGCACGAAGAGAATTCAAGCTTGAGCCTGACTATTTAAGCATCGATAGATTCACGAGTCGACTCGTTTAATATTTAGTTAATTGCATATTTTGATCAATATATTTTCAAAATTTTAGTGAATATTTATAATAAAATTAGATGAGTGAAGCTGACTCATTTAATATTTGATATGAGTTATATATTTTTATATCATTTTTAATAAATATTTGTATCAAAAATTAATTGAACCGAATCAAAACGAGTTCGAGTTTATCTAAGTTTTTTCGAGCCGAATTCGAGTTTAGTTGTACAAGCTTGTTCAAATCCAAGCCGAACTCCAATCGAATATTTATTTCACGAGCTGAGCAGATGCCGCTAAATGAAGGCTCGATCGAGCCGAACTCGAGAGATTAGTCGCACAAACTCGTTCGAATTCGAGCCGAGTTCCAACTAAATATTTTTTTCACGAGCCGAACCGAACCCGCTAAATGAAGGCTCTGATTCGGCTAATTTACTCTCCTAATTGCATTGGTTTTTTTCCTTCTGAAGACTGTCGTTGGCAGTTGGCGGGAACGTGTCAAGGGTAAATCTGTAAATCAAAAAAAAAATTCGCTCCAACACCAACAAAATAAATAAACATTTTAAGTCTAAATCTATACAAATAAATTTCGTGAATCAAAAATAGAAGAGGAGGAGCATGTTTGTGTTTCTCTGTCACAGCTTTTGTGGTGTTTGCGTCAAACAAGCTAAAAATCAAACGGTTCGCTACAATTCTCTCTGCCCTTTTTCTCTCGCTTAAATTTTCCCGGAAAATTCGAGCCCTCTCGGCGCAAATTTTCCGTCCCATTTTCCCAGATAAGTTTTGCTCTCCCCCTCACCGAATTTTCCATTCTGGGTCATCGCAGAAAGGAGGAGGAGGAGGAGATAATTGTTAGCTGAATCAGGGGCTTGTTTGATTCTCTGTGAATTGGGGTTTGTTTCGTTTATTCCATATATATGTTATAAGCAAATCCTGATTTGCAGGGAACACAAATTCCTGATCTGCGTTGTGATTATTTGTTTTTCTTTTTCTCTGGTGCCCACAATTCTGGTAGCTCTCAATAATTCCCCTATAGCAATCTGACACCCAATTGGGACTTTTGTTTGCAATTTTGTTTCTGGGTTTTCAAGGGCTCTCTTTGATTGCTGCCCAGTTGTGTAAAGATTTGATCTTTGTGTACAAGGGTTCGTTTGGATAGCTTTTGAGGATTTGGTGATTTGAAGCTATCTACATTTTCCATTTTGTGTGGAATTGGCTGTTGGGTTTGGATTGTTTGTATTGGTTTCATTAGGCATTAGCTTTGGGTTTGGATTGTTTGTATTGGTTTTTGTGATTTTGGGTTGTTGGGCTTGAAATGGCCAAGCACAGTGGGAAGAAGAAAGAGGCAGGAGCGAACCGGGCCGATGCCAAGAAAAATCAAACCAAAGTTGGGGATGGTAGTACCAGCCCTAGAGCCTTCGACAAGGACACAGCGATTTTCGTTTCTCTGGCTCAGGAATTGAAGGAGGACGGTGACTGTTTGTTCCAAAGGAGGGACTTCGAGGGAGCTTTGCTGAAATATGAGAGGACCCTCAAATTGCTTCCAAGGAATCATGCAAATGTAGCCCAACTCCGGACCAATATGGCTTCGTGTCATATGGAGCTCGGTCTCAGCGAGTACCCTGCTGCAGTCCAAGAATGCAATCTAGCTCTTGAAGTCACGCCTGACCATGGCGTGGCCTTGCTGAAAAGGGCGAGCTGCTACGAAGCCTTGAATAGGCTGGATTTGGCTATGAGAGATGTGAGTACTGTTATCTGCATGGAACCCAACAATGTCACTGCTTTGGAGGTCTGGGAGAGGGTGAAGGAGGCGATCGAGGAGAAAGGGTTGAAGGTGAATATGGATAATTCCGTGATTGAGTTGCCCCCGGAGGAAATTCCTCCCACGCCACCACCCCTGAGAGAGAAGGCTCGGAGAAAGAAAAACAAGAATCACGAGGACAGGATTGAGGACAAGAGGACCATGGAAGAAATGGGGGAGCACAAGGACGAGGAAAGAAGTGAAGAGAATAAAGTCGATGATAAAACTGAAAAGAAGAAGGGTGGGAACAAAACTAGGAAGAGGAAGAGTGGGAACAAGAAGGCTGAGGATAAGGCGGTTGTGAAAGAAAAAATCACTAGTGTGAAAGAAGATGAACCTACCAAGGCCGTTAAGTTGGTGTTTGAGGAGGACATTAGATGGGCTCGAATGCCACTGAATTGTAGCTTTCTCCAACTGAGGGAGGTTATCAAAGAGAAGTTTCCAGCCTCGAGAGCGTTTGTTGTGAAATATAGGGATCAAGAAGGTGATTTGGTGACTATAGCGTCTAATGAAGAACTGAGGTGGGTTGAAGACTTACCCGAATCACAGGGCAGTGCTGTTAGGCTGCATATAGTTGAAGTTTGTCCGGAGAAAGACCCGTTATTTGAGAAACTCCAGACTAAAAAACAAGCTACGGTAGCTGAGAATAGGGGCATTAAAAACAACAAGGCAGGAGAAAATGGGTCAACTTACGTTGATGATTGGATCGTCGAGTTTTCTCAACTGTTCAAGAATTACCTCGGACTAGATTCTGACGGGTACCTGGATCTTCACGAACTTGGGATGAAGCAGTTCACCGAGGCCATGGAGGAGGTGATTACGAGTGAAGAAGCGCAGGACCTTTTTGGCAAAGCGGCGGAGAAGTTTCAGGAGATGGCAGCTTTAGCATTGTTCAATTGGGGAAATGTCCACATGTCTAGGGCGAGAAAGAGGGTTTATTTCTCTGAAGGCGCTTCAAAAGAAAATATAATCGACCAGATCAGTGCCACGTATGATTGGGCGGTAAAAGAATATTCAGAAGCTGGAATCAAATACGAAGAAGCTCTGAAGATCAAACCTGATTTTTACGAAGGCCTTCTAGCCCTAGGGCAGCAGCAGTTCGAGCAGGCGAAGCTCTCTTGGTATTATGCAGTTGGCACCAATGCTGATTTGGACGCGTGGCCTTCAACGGACATTTTAGAACTCTACAACAGTTCGGAGGAAAGTTTTGACAAGGGAGTGCAGATCTTGGTGGAAGCAGAAGAGCAATGTGAGGCCAAACTCTCGGAACCATGTAAAGCTAAAGCCCTCTTGCAAAAAATGGGGCTGGAGAAGTTATTCACGGACATATCGGAAAGTGAAGCTGAACAGCAGGCTGAGGACATGAGAGCGCAAATAAACATCTTATGGGGAACAATGCTTTATGAGCGATCTATTGTTGAATACAAATTAGGCTTGCCGGTTTGGCACGAATGCTTGGAAGTTGCGATTGAGAAGTTTGAGCTTGCCGGAGCTTCTCCAGCAGATACCACTGCCATGATACAGAACCACTGCTCAAACAATGATTCCAACCAAGGTAGCATATTCATAAAAATTATTCCAAAGTAACAATCTGAAGTGATGTGTTTTTTCAGGTCTTCCATTCAAAATCGATGAGATGGTACAGGCTTGGAATGAAAAATACGAAGCAAAATGGTGGAGCAGTGGCGTTCAATCATTCCGGCTAGAACCATTACTCAGACGACGAGTTTCAAAACTATTCAATGCCTTCGATAATGCCTAAACTGAACGCTTCTTGTTGGGTTCACCATATTCTTTCCATTATTTATAACATTTTAGCCATCAACTCTCATAGTGGTAAGTTTTCTCTTAGTCCGGATTGCAATGAACAATCTTAAATTCTGTAATCTCTGCAATGACTATGATTACACTTTGGAAAGCTCCCATAGCTGTTATTGTTAATGTTAAGGTCTTCTTTACAAAGCCAAAAAAAGAAGCAATTTTGTTAACCTGTCATGGCCACAATTTTGCAGGTGTTTTTTGCTGGTTGCTACCCACAGTGAAGGTTCATTTTGCTGCCTTGCACTGTAAGGAAGCAAGTAGAAGAAGTCAACAGTTTGAGGATTATGCCCTGTAATTATTCATAATTATTTTTAACCATTTGGGTGCTGGGAAAGCACAAAAAGGCTTCACATTTGTTCATTTTTACTGGTTCTTTTGGGTACTTCCTTGCACTCACTCACTCATCTATATACAATTTATACAGTCCCAGTTTGTATTTGTATTGTCTGTCAACAGCTTTGGTTCTGAATGATTTGGTTGTGCCTCTTGGCCTGAGACTTGGCTTGTAATGTCAGCCTGCTGTTGTAATAAATTCATAATATTTACAAATGAATCAACTTGTATAATTTGTACACTCTCTGTTATTAAAACACAAATCTATATGAATCCAATATGATTTCCACAAAAAAAATCCATTTTTGAGTAGTTGACTTTGAACCACTTGATGGCCAGAAGAACATTTCATAATGACATTTGCAGAATTATGCACACTGTGATGTCAACTATCAAGTAAGGAGTGATTTTTATATTTGAACTTCAAAAATAATACATAAATTTGATTTTAAACTTACATAACCAAATAATTCATAATTATAAATAATTCCCATCCAACTAAATACATCAAAATTATCTCTAATGCATCAAAGACACGTTTGATGATGTAATTTTCAAAAAAAAAATTGAATTAGTAATAGAAGATATAGAATTATTGAAAAAAGATTTTAAAAAATTGAAATTGAAATATTTGTCTGAACTTGTTTGGTTTCTCAGAAATGGAAGAAGCAAACAGAAGGTTACAAAGTAGGAGAAATACATACGCAAGTGGTCACAGTCAACCAGACGGCGACGACCCAAATCGTCTCTCTCTCAACACATCTCCATTTCTGTTTCTATGAAGAACCCTAGAACCGTATCGGCATTTTCAATTTAGTTCCATCGAAAGGACCCAGATTTTGATTTCGTTCCTGGGGATGATGTCGTCGGAGATCGAGGTCGTGGAGTCCCGAAATCACGAACCGGCCTCGGCCGGCGGCGAATCGGAGGCCGCCGGAGCCAATAGCGAGGACCAGCGGAGCGACGTGTACACGGCGGCGGCGCACGGAGACATGGAGAAGGTGCAGAGAATGGTGGAGAGCGAGGGGTGTTCGGTGTCCGAGCCTGATGGGCTCGGCTACTTCGCGCTTCAATGGGCTGCGCTCAATAATCACACTGCGGCTGCTCAGTATATAATCGAGGTTTGTGTTTATGTGATTCGTCATTGTCTTTGGTGGGTTCTGTTTCGATTTTGTTTTGGTGGTTGTTTATCTGGAAAAAATGTGAGCTTTTCTTGATATGTCTGTTTATGGTACTTGTTGTGACTTATGGGTAATTATGATTTTGGGTGTTGCTTCTTTGATGAATTTGGGAAATGTGTTTGCTTCAGTATAAGTGATCGAACTTCATTGTATATGATTAGATTAGGCTCTACTGTTCTGGCAGTAGCATTGCATTCCTTTTTGGATAATTGGCTTGTTTGTGGATTCTGAATTTGAGCATTAGTGACCTTTGGGTTATTGTCGTTTTCTGGGGATTGAATGGAAGGAAGATCAGTTAATCTCAGCATGGCCTTATATCTTCTGTCTGGGAAAGGAAAAAAAACGAGACAGTTCAGCTGACTAATTAAGCAATCTCAGAGTATCTTAATGATTTGAGGGTTTAGTTTATAATTTAGTAAGATAATATGTTTCCATTTAGTAAGAGATATACTGTGGCTGTGCAGTATATCATCGAGGTTTGTGTTTATGTGATTCTCCATTGTCTTTGGTGGGTTCTGTTTCGATTGTGTTTTGGTGATTAAGCTTGTCCTTTTGGATTCATTTGAGCCGTTTTTGAAGCTGTGATTGTTTATTTGGAGAAAATGTGAGCTTTTTCTTAATGTATGTCTGTTTATGTTACTTGTTGTGGCTTGTGGGTAATTATGATTTTGGGTGTTGCTTCTTTGATAAATTTGGGAAATGTGTTTGCTTAAGCTTAAGTGATTGAACTTCATTGTATATAATTGGATTAGGTTCCAATGTTCTGGCAGTAGCATTGCATTCCTTTATTATGTCTTTAGGTGCAGGAGCTTTTGTATTTTTTGGGTTCTTCAATGGGTTATAGGTTTGTTTCTGGATTTTGAGTTCGAGCATTAGTGACCTTTGGGTTGCTGTCATTTTCTGGGGATTGAATGGAAGGAAGATCAGTTAATCTCAGTATGGTCATTCATCTTCTGTCCAGAAAAGGGAGAAAATGATATGGCTCAGGTGACTTAATGAGCAATTTCAGTTTATCATAATGATTTGGGGGTTTAGTTCTTAATTTAGCAATGTATTATGTTTCCAGTTACTGTGTATGTGTTTTCTTTTAAAGCCGACTGTAAAAAGAAAATGCACTTATTATGTAGTCATTTTCCTAATTTGTAGCATGGAGGAGATGTAAACGCGGAAGATAATACTGGCCAGACAGCATTGCACTGGAGTGCAGTTCGGGGTTCTATCCAGGTTGCCGAGCTTCTGCTCCAAGAGGGTGCTCGGATAACGGCTGCTGATATGTATGGCTATCAGGTTACTTTTTAACTTCTTGCAACTCTGACCTGAATCGTACTATGTAACACTCAACTCCAAACATTTTCATGTTTCCTTCTAATTTTTGTGCTTGAAAAACAATCTAAGAGTAACGAGAAAAATGTCCACTTACTATAAAGGCTGCTAGAAAGGCTGACAAGGATAGAAGTAGGAGGAAGCCTTTTGAGACCTGCTAAGTTAGTCAACTGGAAGTACACCATGTACGCTGTAGGTCAACAATCCACGAGTGTGAATTGGTCATGAAATTTAGTGCCCTGTAGATACTTGTTAAAATATTTTGCTCTGAAGTGATCCGATCAAATTGATACCCCCATTTGAACTTTTGACACTTCCCGCATCATTTATTATTGCCTGAGCGGTGTAGCGGTTATGATGAATTTCGTGTAATTGCAGTCAACACATGTTGCAGCTCAATATGGTCAGACAGCTTTTCTCTATCATATTGTTTCGAAATGGAATGCTGATCCTGATGTTCCTGATAAGGATGGAAGAAGCCCCATACATTGGTACTAAGGAAAATTCCACTCAGATTTTCTTTATATGATTATTATTAAAGATTTAGTAGTTATTTTCACCACAATATACTGAGATAATACAGTGGTTTATTTAGTAGTTATTTTCACCACAATATACTGAGATAATTCAGTGGTTTACTTCTTGATTTCTATATTTATTACGAAAATTGTACCCATGTCTGCTAGATCAGATTAACTTATTCCCTTAGCGAAGTTCTATGCACTTTATATTGATTCTACATACATGTTCTCAATCCTTTAATTGTTCTTATGGTTAGTAAAACAAAGTCCAGAATTCTTACCATTAAAAAGGGCAACATGGGCTTTGATTTTGGAATGAGACCGTGTATGCAATATGATAGGTTACCGTATCTGTTGGATTTGCTATGATACTGTTAAAAATATCCAAGAAAAGTGAAGATCCCTTCCAAAATTCGTGGGTATGAATGGTCAGAAACAATTACATGCCTATTCTGGTCATATTCGTATATGATACCAGATTGTTAGTGATGAAATTTATGTTCAGTTGTCCTCACATGTTCTTATATTGGTTATAACAGTCATGAATTTGATGCATTACACATTGAATATCTTGGCCATTTTCTTAATCATTTGTTTATTTTCTCAAACTAGAAAATGCTCTGATATACTTGCATAGGTACTAAAATGATTTTACATATGTATGTTACTATAGGGCTGCTTATAAGGGGTTTGCCGATTGTATACGTCTTCTTTTATTTCTGGATGCATACAGGGTACGTCAAGATAAAGAAGGTATTTCTTGTCATAAAATCTAAAATTTTGCCTTCTGGAAACTACATGTTTGATAAATTCAGAAAATTGAAGTATACTTATTTAATCGAGTTTCTTTGACGTGCTCCCTTTTTATCACTCCAGGTTGCACTCCTCTCCACTGGGCCGCTATCAGGGGTAACCTAGAGGCGTGCACAGTGTTAGTGCAGGCTGGGAAGAAAGAGGACTTAATGGTGACTGATAGTACTGGCTTTACACCAGCACAGCTTGCTTCTGATAAGAATCACAGACAAATTGCATTTTTTCTTGTAGGTGTCCCATAAAACTCTTTAACTTGGTTATATAGTTTTGGCCTTTAGTATTGTTGTGAATCTTAGCTGGAAGTCAGGTGTTACCTTTTCAAATTAAGCCTCTCAAATATTCCTTTTGTAACTTTTTGTGGTGTTTCTCGTTGTAGAATAGTATAATATCTCTGAGCAGTCAATTTGAGCATTATGTTTGCAAATTGAGATTGTTTGCTGTTGTTCCCGGATGTTCACAAACACCTGTTCAGAGTAATGTTTCACTTTGTAGAATAGCAAAAACTGTGACTCCAAAGTACTGCAGATAAAGGGTGATTGCCTCTTTGTCATTGCTATGCATGTTTCATTGATATTGTTTTGTCATCAAAATTTATCATACCGTTATTAAACACTCTGCCTTTTCTCATACTTCTGTGCTTGTAATTATAAACGTATTTACCATGTTTTGATTGTGATACTGAGAACATTGACGTTGTGATTATCTTTAGTTTGCACCTTGCCTCTGTTGTATGTACTGCTAAATCTGATTCAACAGGGCAATGCAAAAAGGCTACTCGACAAGCGTTCGGATGGGAATAGTCGTTTTGGAAAGTTTGAAAAATTAGGCCTTGGGCTCATACTTTGGTGCATAATATTTGTGCTACTGGTGACCTATACACATTCAGTCATAATGGGTAATATGTCTCAATTTAATGAGAATAATCTATTTGCCTTTTCTTTGCCTAGATTATGCTTACCTTGATTTCCCGCATACATCCATGATTGCAGCACCAGATCTACCAAAGTTAACAGCCGCCTTTGCACTGTTTGCATGGTTCGGTGTTTTCTTAGTAACCGTTGGACTTGTTATGTTGTATAGGTGTAGCAGGTAAGCTATCCATCATAATTTTTTTCCATCCATGTTCATTTCCGAGTTGATTAATCTGTTATTTCATCAACAAATCCTCATACTAATATTTAAGCATATCGTAATGTGATTGTTTCCAGGGCCGTTACATGTATAGCGATAAAAAAACTGATCATTATGATATATCGATTTAAGGTTCTGATTTTCCCTTTGCAGTAAAGATCCGGGTTTTATTGGTTTGAATGGTCAAGATACACAGAGCATAAAAGACGATGTATGTTTTCTTTCTTCCACTTGCAACTTCAATATAGTTTGTTTTATCACATAGATAGTCTCATTTTTCTTTAGTAAATACTAAATCCTAGCAATAAATGTGATTTTTTTGTGGAGAAATGTAAATTCTCCTTTATGGTATTAGACTTTGGGATTTGTTATTGATCTTTACTTGGCTATGTGATGGTGGCCATACTCCAATATTATCAGACTATGTATTTTGCCTTTTTTCCCTGTTGGGTTATTGCTATTGTACTATGTCAATTTGCTATATAACTCTGTGCACCCGAATGAAACTTTTGGGCATCGTGTAAAGTATAGTTTATATTTGTAAGAAATGTTGCCTACGTTTTCTATTTTAACGGTCTGTCATCTGTTGACGTGAGTTTTTGTTCATGTATATTGTCTGCAAAATGTGTTGAGAGCGTGTTTAAATTAAATGTATCATCCTGCATACAGAAAATTTTAAACTTTGTCAGATGGTAAATGATTATCTTTTGGTTTTTGTTTATTTTCTAGGAACCTTTGTTGAAGATGGAGATATATAACCCCGCCTTACAAGCTGGCAATTGGTCTCAACTTTGTGCAACATGCAAGGTGATGAATGCTTTAGGACTTCATCAACCTCCAACTTGTCTAATATTTGTTTATTCTGAACGTTTCCTCCCGATTGTGATGGTTGCTTTCGTTAGATTGTGAGGCCACCTCGTGCAAAGCACTGCTCCACATGTGATCGTTGCGTTGAACAGTTTGACCATCACTGCCCTTGGGTATCCAATTGCATCGGCAAGGTGATATAACATTAACGATATTCAGATTTACATGTTTCATCTATCCTTTTGTTCTCGGCAAAATAATTTAGGCTTACGATAAACAAAATCTATATTGACTATCATCGCGAAAGTTATTAATGCTAAATTGCTAATCCATGTATTGTTTATTGTTTGTGATGCAGAAAAACAAATGGGATTTCCTCGTTTTCCTTCTTTTAGAAGTTTCTGCAATGTTGGTTACTGGTTCCGTTGCTCTCACAAGTACGTGTGAAGTTACTTTTGGGCAGTATTTTAAATCTCCCAAGTTCATCGAGTGTTAGCACTCGCCACTCGTTCTTGGTGGTTCAGTTTTACCGAGTACTCACTCGGTCAAAGTTGGTCAAATTTTATTTTATTTTATTTTTACATGTTCTGAAACTGTTCAATAATTTGTTTTTGTTTTAACTTATTTTCCTAGAATATTTACTTCTTTTTTTTATGTGAATTATATATAATACAAAATGAGTTTTGCCAATTTCCTCCCAAGTTCCACAACTCCTTATTTTCTGCCTCGCCGAGTTCTTAATTTCTGAGTTTTAGAACCTTGCTTTTGGGTTATTCTTTTGAACGAAAACAACTTGTTTCACACAGGACTTCTAACCGATCCATTTGCCCCGTCATATTTTGGGGGATGGTTAAGACACGCCAGTTCTCATCATACCGGTGCTGTATCATTTCTAGTCGTGGATTTTTTCCTTTTCTTTGGCGTTGCGGGTCTGACTTTTGTGCAGACTTCTCAGGTATCTTATATTCGTTCCAAATCTGTAACACATCCTTTGAAAGCAAGATCGTGTCCAAACCCTTTTGTTTTTCCGTGATGTAGATATCTCGCAACATTACAACAAACGAAATGGCGAATGCAATGCGCTACAGCTACCTGAGAGGCCCGGGCGGCCGGTTCAGAAACCCCTATGACCACGGCTTGAAAAAGAATTGCTGGGATTTTTTGATCAGCGGTCACAGTGAAGACATGGAGCGAGTTGACGAGTCTGAGGGGATCGGGATGATGCATCTGGGGAAAAGTTCAAGCCTTCAAAACGGAGGCAGCCACTCTCACCGAGCCAATGGCAATGGAAATGGACATGTTGCCGTCAATATCGGCCACGGCCACGTTCATTCTTCCAGTTGCTCGCATGGTGGCGAATCTAGCACTGATCTTGGCCTCGGACTTGATCGGACTTCTGTTGCAGCCTCGTGATGTAGAAACCTGATGGTGATGTGTAATTTATAGAAGCCTAAGAGCCATTGACAGCTTCTGTGATTATTTGATTATATCTTCTTTAGTGGCTTTCTTTTAGGTCTTGGATCATTTTGATAAGTGATCAAGAACTCAAAATCACAACTATTTTTTTAGGAAAATGAAATGAAAATCAAAGTTCAGTTTTGTATGGGTGTTCAGACTTGAATCTGCCCTATAATTTCTCGGAGAAAAATCACAATTCAGTATGATGTACTTGATTTTGCGTATCCCTATATTGTTTAAATTTAAATTGTCATCAATTCTAATAAAAAAATTAGAATTAAAATTTAAAATTGATATAAAAAAATTCACATTAAATTTTTTTTGAAGGTAAAAATTGAATTGATACATTTCAAAATATAATATAAAAAAATTAAAATCTTGTATTTGTCAAATACAACGCAGTGAATTTTTAATTTTGTTCTCTTTTGCGATTTTATTTCCTGTATAAATAATAAAATATATGTCAATGGAAAAAAAAAAGATCTTTAAAGCTAAAATTTACTCTGATCCAAAATTGGGATTAGGGTGTCGTTTATTACCACTAAATTACGTGCAAAATCGAGTAATTGTTGAACCCAAAGAGTAACAGAATTTGATGGTTCCAAATTCTCTGCTTCGGGAATATTAATGTACTGGATGGCTGGAAATAGCAAAAATGATTTGATTTGGTTGGACTTAACAACTGTCTCACAAAAACCTAACAGCACCCAAACCCTGAATTGGTTTTACGCTTGTCCGAACCCAATCAGCATCAGGTCTCCTTCTTCACTCTCCTTTTTTCTGTGTTTCTCACTCTGCAACTTTCTTGTCTCATTTTGTTCAATTTTCACAGCACAGAGCAACACAGTCTTGTTTCTATTCTCTAGGATAGGCAATGGAGGTGGCGAGTTTCAGCTCTTCGGAGAATGCTCCTGCCATGGAAGCTATGGCTGTGGACACCCTTTTAGCTGCTGCTGGAAAGTCACTTGCTTTGCTTCTCATGGCGGTAAATCTTCATTACCCATTTCGTTTTCTCACCATTTTGATGTAGTTTCTCGATTGTTTTCTATACCCAATGTGATGTTCTGGGGCTGTATGGTTTCAATTTCATGTCTTGTTGTGTTTTTTTTGGATGATGTTCTGCATTTTGTTGTGCTAGGGTTTTGATTCGGTTGCTGTAGGTGGTGTATTGTTTTGTTGCTCTCTTGCTGGTACTTCACTCATACTAAGATCTCTAGATTTTGGGTAGTAGGGTATGGTTTTGACGGGAGGGTGAAATTTGGGAGACCAGAAGATTTCATATTCTACTTATTTCTCAAAATCAAGAACTGTGTACTGGGATTTGTGGAGGTTTCTCTAGGCACAAGGGTCATGTTGCAAGGAGAATTTTTTTATATGAAGTGTGTACTTGCTGCACGCAAGTGTCAGTTCATGGCTAGTAGGTTGTTTTTTGCATGAATTTAAAACCTTAATTGAATAAGGTTTGGTCATTCATGAAGACAGAGATTTGAAACTAAACAACATGGTTATTTTGTCATCTTGTCATGTTTTAGTTATTTCCTTTCTTTGCTGGTAAAATATTGGATACTGCTTTAAGGCTGGCTTGTTTGAGCAGTGGAATCTGTCAAGCCTCCTTTTTGTTATTAAGTGCAACACAAAAGTTTTATTGCTTGAAGGGGAATAAAAAGATGAATACATAGCTCTCGTGTATGCTAAAAAATAGCATTTGTGTCATTTCAGTGATCGATACAACCCATCAGGCTTATTGGGTTCCTATTGTGTGTCTGTTTTTCGCTATAAACGAGCATTTCGGGCTTAAGGGTTGGATAGTTTATTCTTCATGGCTTCTAAGGTTAAGATCTTTTTTAGACTAGGAAACATTTCCCTGAGCTTTAAAGTTTGAGAAAGCCACCATTTTCGTTCCTCAAATTTCTAAAACTGAGCCAAACTAATCTCTTCTGTTATTAAAACTGTTTAGTATGATAATATCATTTTATAAAGACTCATTTCACTCAGTAGAGGGTCTGAAGGTTGTCACGTCAGCTTTGACTAGCGTCATGGACTATTTTGGCTCTCTTTGAGGACTAAATTGGTTCAAAACAAAATTCAAAAACTTAAATGGTGACTTTCTCAAACCATAATCATGAACAATATTTGAATTCTTAGTTCGGACTACTAACCTCACCTGCAAATTTAGATCACCTCACTGCAATGTTTTATTTCAATCTGTTTTGCCCGAGTGTGTTTATGCTCTTACTGATATGAGGAGTTTTTTTTTTCTTCCAGACTGGGTCCCTGCTTAATCATAATTTACCAAATTTGACCGCAATTGATGAGAGGTACCATGATAGCAATAACCCTTCGTATCCAATATTTCAATATCTTATGGGCAGATGTTGAGTTAGTTGGTGAATGCAATTCTATTTTGTAGATTTCCTTTCGAAGCACTTCATAATAAGCAGAAGCCTGTGGAGGAAAACAAAGATGGTAGTGATACAGAGGACGATGGTGAGGATGACGACGATGATGCAGATGATCAAGACGACGACGATGATGAGGATGCAGGAGATGAAGATTTCTCAGGGGAAGAGGGAGGCAAGGAGGAAGAGGATCCTGTTGATAACCCTGAGGCCAATGGTAATGCAGGAAGCGATGATGACGACGACGACGAGGATGGTGAGGAAGGCGAAGATGATGAGGATGATGAAGAAGAAGAGGACGAGGAAGATGATGACGACGAGGTTCCCCAGCCACCGACTAAGAAGAGGAAATGAGAATCGATCGGATTATAAAGAAATTTATGTAGGAAAGCTTGTTGTCTGAATAGGGTAGAAACTCCACCAACTCTGTTGTTAAATGTTGTTGAACCTTTGTTTTGGAGCTTATCATGTGACAAATATGTAACATTAGCTTGTGAAATTAATTGGGGACTAATGGATTGGAACCCACTTGAGCATCAAAAGAGCAGACGGCAGAGATATTAAGAGTTCCTAGATGCCTTCAAATTTTAAAATATGGTTCTCCTTAGACAGTGATTTAAAAGGGCCTCTGAAGACTAATCAAAAAATTGACAGGGGACTAATAAAAGGTTCATAGAAAAAATTAACCAGATGCTAATCGAATTAGTCGGGGATTCTCATAACACTGTCTTTAAACGCGATGAATAGTGACTAGGTTTTAATCATTGTGGATTAAAAGGAAGCTAATGTTCTTCGCAATCTTGGATAGATGAATTGAAACAAAGAACAATGCAAGTCTTAATTAATGATTCCTGTTCACATAAACTTGTATTGAAGCTAAAAAAGTGAGAAACCACAAAGTACTCTTTATTCAGTAAAATCAATGAGTAGATACTGAAAATTTGAAATTCATAGGTGATTGGTCTTTGAAACTAGAAAGGAAACTGCAATAGGAGCTTTGGCCTTCTCTTGCTTTCTTGACAGAATCCTCTTCTTAAACAACAGACACCAGCAATCAGAACCTACAAGAGAGCGTAACGATGAAGAGGGATGCAACAAATATTAAGTTTCATGAATAAGAGGATATTGTGTTTATAATTCAAGATGCCTACTGCCTAGTTTTAAATCCTTGATTAGGAACAATTCAGCCAATTTCAGAGTATACAGAAAAAAGAATGAACTATATTAAATAATGCAAAAAAGCACGGTGTGAGGAAATGAGTGTCCTCATCTTCTCAAAAAGCAACCAAGCTTCAAGTTTCTTAAGAATGATTGAGGGTATAGCACAATGCTTCATATATTTCCTGGAGAATGATGACATTACCACCTTGGTTGTGAGCATGAAACTTAGATGATACAAATGGACAAATGACAAATCCAAACTCAACAAATTGTGCAAAAAACTCTAATATACACTTATATGATGCACTGAAAATTCAATAGAGAGTGATTGTGGGTATAACGATATGTTGCTTACTTCCCAGAGAATGATGACAGTGCCAACTAGTACTATAGCTTAAAACCAACTCATTCTAACAAATGAAATGACCAGTGAAAAATTCAAAATCCAAACACAAGGTTAGTGATCATTCTTCAGAACCCAAAGGTAGAATAAACTATAACCCATCAATAAAGTTTAGTGCACAAATCTACTACATTTGGATTCATTTTTACACTTTCCATACAATACTTTAATGACATTGTTTATACCGTTTAGTTTGTCTATTGTGCATGTCCTGAGTAAAGTAATGACAAGAAACTAACAGTTTGTTAATGCAAACCATAAGCTCTTTGACATAAACAAGAGCTACACTAACTTTTCACCAAACAGCAATCAGTGTTCAACTAATCAATAACATCAAACAAATAAACCCAATTCAAAATCCATCAACAGCACATAATCTCATATAATAAAGTTTCTTGGGCAAGAGAGGCTCACTCAATTTGGCAGCTTGCCCGACATGAAAGTGCCAAACTTTGAAGAGGCCGAGTAAGAATACTCGATCCCATTCTCCTTCAAGAACTCCTCGAGCTGCTTCTTGGCGCTCTCGGGGTCATCATTCTCACACTCAACCTCATAGCAGGTCCCAAAATCATACATTGTCTCGTCCACCTCCAGTTTCAACCCCCTCCAATCATACACATCCCTCACATTCCTAAACCCTCCCAGACCCACTAAACCCTTCTCTCCGGCAACCCCAACACCATACTCATTCCTCACCCTCTCCAAAACCCTCGAATCCACCGACACGAGCCTCTCCGGCTCGGCGGCGCAGGCTCGGCCTATCGCCGGGTCCAGATCCTCCTCGTCCTCCGCCACGCGGCTCACTCCGTCGGCGAGGACGGCCCTGCCCTTGAGCGACACGACGCAGCGCGAATCGTCGCCGTAGAAGCGGATCCGGAGGACGGATCGGACGGATGAGAGCTCGCCGGCGGCGCCGTCGAAGAAGAGGTTTTGTTGGCGGTGGGTCGTGAGGTGGAAGGGCGCGAGGAGGGTCGTCAGGCGGTTGTGAGCTGCGGCGTCGCGCAGGCGCAGCTTGACCTCCACCTCCATGGCCGATCTGAGGGCCTGAGCTCGATTAGGGGTTTTGGGTTCGATTAGGTGGAGAGGCTGATCCGGTTCGATTTGGGGGCGGAGGAATTGGGCTCGGCGGTGGCGGTGGCGGTGGCGGTGGTGGTTGCGGCGGCGCGTGAGCGAGAGTGTTGGAGCTCAAGAGAGTCGTGGAGCTTGACTTGGATCTTGCTCGGCTTTGTTCGGAGCATAAAGTCTCTGTTTCAGAGACTCTCGCGTCCACAGGTTCAGATTATCGCCTCCACTCTTCGACTCTATAACAGATCCAACGGCTCGATTTTGAGCTCCTCGTTTTAGTTTTCAGTTTTATTCTCTCTTTTTTTTTCTCTCAAAATACTTTGTTCATAATTGGATAGAAAATTTGAACCGTCTGAACAAGTGTAAACACAATACATCGAGTAGAATTTGATTGCGAACAGATAAAAAAAGATAGATCCGATAAAAACACAAAAGTAACCATGATATAAATTTCGTCAAATGAACGACTCTCATACAGTTCGAGCAGTTTATATTTATACATAGTTCACACTTAAATAAATTTCAATTAATTTTCATGAAATTATATACGACGTAAATTATCAAATCTTATATTTTTAATTTGACAATGAAAAATTACTATAAATGAGGTTGGTCAAGCATAATTTTGGGTGAATAAAAGTATATTGTTAGTTTTTTGTATGAATTTCATGATTTATATGCAAAATATAAAAATAACGTCAATTCACAATCATAGCAAACCATGAAAAATAAGTTATAGAAAAAGAATTTAAGAAGCCCACTAACGAACACTATTGAATATTGAAAACGTGGCGACTCAAATACCACAAGAAGAGCATTGTTATTTGAACACGTGAAACATTCCTCAACAAAACAAAGATTCCATACTCAAAATTGACCTTGCCACTGTAATTCAAAGAGTCAAATACAAAAAAAAGAGAATGAGGAGATGAAGAACAATGGTGTAATGCAACAAGAAATAATGACATATTTTGAAAGGTGAAAGCGCCGGAGCCGTAGAAGGCGGAGGAGAGGAAGTTATGGGCGGTGGAGTGGAGGTTGCGGTGGTGGTCAGGGAAGGAGTGGAAGGTGAAGAAGAAGACGAGGAGGAGAGCGGTGAAGAGGGACACACGGAACAAATTAGGGAAATGACATATTTTAAAGGAAATGACATATTTTGAAAATTTGAAAACAAATGAAGGACAATTTGGTCTTTTCAAAATAAAATAGACATAGTTTAATAACAGAGAGAAAAAAGTTCTTTTTGGTGACCTCAGAAATTAAATTAGAATTTTGATGACCTAAGTGAGACTACAGACTTTTGTGCTGACCTCATAAATTAAATTAGAATTTTAATGACTTAAATAAGAATACAAACTTTTGTGATGACTTAAGTGAAATTACCCCTAATGTAAAGATAGTTTTGAACTTTACGAAGACAGACCTTATGCGATCTCCCAATCAAAATTCAAAAGGTCGATGATCGATTATTGAAAACAACACTTACATTGTGAATCACCGACCATAAACACCTAGAACGTGATGAGATAGCCCGAAGAACCCCAAAGTCCCACAACCCCTTGACAATTCAATTTATCAACCAAACCCCGCAAGAACCGGCCCTCAAAACCCACATTGACTAGATTACCAGTCCAATTAGTTAATTACTTAAATATGTAATTTAAACTTAGAGTTTAAATTTTAACAAATGTATAAAAATTAGAATCGATAATTATCTTTTATGAAATTTAAATTACCAACAGAGAACCGGGTCTTATCAAGGAAAAGCCCACGACAAAAAAAGTTCATACACACATTAAAGCCTAACTTTTCTTCAAAAAATTAGTTTATCATGTCTGCGATCCAATGTATATATAAACTTTTTTTATATCCCGTATTTTTTTGACGTGAGATCTGAACTCACACGTAAAATTCCTAACATTCACGAGATAACATCTCCTTCACCACCGAAGCTTGTTTGATAACTCAATTTAGAGTCAGTTCCAAACAGAGCAATTGTAGTAGACACTTAGTGTCCACGGATCAACAAGGGAGATTTTTGCAGCACATATTTGTCTTTTTTATCAACAATACATTGATCAACAAGAATAAAATGCATATTGTCATTTACTCTCATGCTTAAATTGCTATAAGGTCAAATCAATATTTGTCTCTCATCCAAACTACATTGACCTACAAATAGTACCAACTTTATTTAGTCTTGCTTAGATGGTTACAAAAGAACAAGGATGGATAATTTTTGCTTGATTTTCTCATACACACTTGCCTCCTCACATTGCTAATTTGTTCACTAAAACTTGTTTGGTAACTAAATCTAGAATGAATTTCGAACAAAGCAAGGGAAATGTTGGAGGTGATCAACACCTTTAAACGTCGCATGATTTGCATAGCGAAACGTGCTGACCCCAGTAGAAAATTTTGATTATTTTTTCTGAGAGAAGATAAACATTTATTACATAGGTCAATCGATTTACATAGTAAAACGTACTGACTCCGGTAGAAAAAGTTAATTATTTCTTTCCAAGAGAAGATAAACATTTATTATATAGGTCAATATTTTCGGTTTGTATACTTTAAATGAATTTTGATCTTAGCGAGAATAATGTTCTAAAATTTTATTCAGACTAATCGAATTTTAAGTAATTTGATGCATTAAGTTTGTTAAGTGAATTACTTAGTTGTGTCTAAGCAAATTTAGGCAGTTTTTCAAATTATTTTTGATAAAATAATAAAAATGCGGAAAACTAGAAAAATAATTTATACCAATAAATATTTTTTTCTTGAAGGTAATATTATTTATTTTGAGGAAATATTTTTATTATTTTTGAAGGTGATGAATGCAACAAAGATTAAAATGTTACTTTTATACACCAAATATTTATTATTATTATTATTATTATTATTATTATTATTATTATTATTCATATTTGGTTGTGTGCATAGAGGATATTCAGGTGAAATTTATTTTTTTATGGTGCAAGTAAAAAAAAACATCTCAGGTTTTGAATTTAGAAAATAAATGATGAGAGAAAACATCCTTATCAATAAATAAATTCAGTTTTACCAAAATTACATATTGTTGTAATAAAAATTGGAGGTTAATCATAAACTTATATTTGGTAATCAAGCTGGTGGTTACATGTGTTCTTAGATTGTACCACAAGAATGGATTTTATTTAAGTAATCCTGGTGTATATAATAGGCATAATTCCAAATGGCTACACCTATATATTGATATATTTTATTTGAGTACACCTAAATTTTTTTTTTTCAACTGACTACGCCTGGAATGTGCAAAATTTTCACTTTGCACTTTCCGTCCAATTCTGTTAGTTTCTAACGTTTTCATGTGAAATGACTAAAATGTCCTTAAGATTTATAGAGTTATTATAATTGGATTGAAAATACTAAAATGCCCTTACCTATTCATCTAATTTTCAAACATATGCCACCCTCTCTCTTTTTCATGTTGTTCCCGAGCGAGGTCGGGTTTTTTCGGTGAGCCGGTTGTCAGAGAGGTGGATCCACGGCGCCTAAGCTCCGACGAACCTCCCGAACGACTCTGGGTGCGGCACGGTGAGCATGTTTCGATCGAGGTACATGCCGTTGGTGAGGTTCGGGAGCTCCGAGAGCTCCGGCGGGATCCAGCACCTCCGGGCAGCAAGTGAGCCGTCCATGACCGAGCTTCTTCACTCTTCGGCCGGCAACGCCTTCTCGCACTCGACAACCGTCTTGGCCTCTCGGCTTCTTCTCGACGGAGGTTGAAATCGCTCCAACTCCATCGTGGATTCCAGCCCACCGGCGATGCTCTTCTCACACAGCCATGGGAGCGAAGGTGATGAGTGAAATTTGCAGAAATGAAAATGGTTTTGATTTTAAAATAAATCAATTTTTTATTCAATCATGGGTGAGAGAGAAGAGGTGAGGGTGGCATAATTTGAAAATTAAATGAATAGTTAAGGGCATTTTAGTCATTTCACATGAAAAAAACGTTAAAAACTAACATAATAGGACGGAAAGTGCAAAGTGAAAATTTTGCACATTCTAAACGTAGTCAGCTAGAAAAAAAAATTCTAGATATACACAGGTGAAAAACAGCAGTATCTAGGTATAGACACCTGAAATTATCAATATTTTACTTAATAAAAGGAAAAAAATACAAACCCAATTCATCTTCGATTAATTTTATACATTAGTCTCTGATTAGTCCTTAAACTTCATTTTCACATAACTAGTACATAACATTTTTATTAAATTGAGTGAGTATAAAGGTTTTATTGATGGTTAAGTCTGATGTAATAATATATAAATAGGGGTGGACACTTTTTACCCAAAACTAAAATTGAACTGAGATCTAAACTGAAATCGAACTGAAAAATCGAGAACTATGAGTATCGAATCGGATTTGGGTTTGAAAATTGAGAACTGAATCAATTCGGTCCGGTTCTGGTTCTGAGAGTATAAAACCACTAATTAACCGGTTCAGAACCCAACCGATTTTAGGGTTTTGATTAGTATTTTTTGTATTTCAATTTTATGTTTTGCCTAAAAAAGAGTTTAATTGTGTATAATTTTCACTATAAATTAAACAATATATGAATATCACATTAATTTGGTCTAATTGGGCAAAACCATACGACTATACTAGAGAACCAGACCCTTAATCTCACAAGTAATCATTCAATTGGGTCTAATTGGGTAGAACCGGGAACCGAACCGTATAACCGCGCCCAGAATCAGACCGATACCCACATATCGGGTCCAGATTTCGATCTCCAAAATGGAAAACCGATTGATTTAGTTCGGTCCGGTTCTCGTTGATTCGGTTCGGTTCCAGAAGCGTGCACAGCCTTATATATAAGGGAAAATAACAATTTACCACGCCTAATTATAGTTTCTTTACCCTTTGATATTTTAATTATTTCTTCTTCTTTTTTGTACCCTAACTATCCTAACGGTAAGTTTGGGACATCCATATTAACTTTGTTAACATCTCTCTCTCTCTCTCTCTCTCTCTCTCTCTCTCTCTCTGTACCGCCTCTAGCTCACAGTGCCGGATCTCAAGCTCTCTAAATCCTCCTATGTGATGTGGTCTTATTTACCGAAAAAGGACAAAAAAAGCTCATTCGTACACCGCAACCATCTTGCCAGAGCTCCAACCCCATTGTCGCGAAGCTAGTAGGAGACTAGACATAACCCACCTTGCCGGAGCTCCAACTACTTCGTCGAGCTCCAGCTCCGAACCCACCTCTCCAAGTTAAACTTCGAACCAAACCCACCTTGTTGGAATTTCAGGCCCGTCGTCGTGAAACTCGCCGAGGCCAAACCCCTATCCACATTGTCGGAACTCCAACTTCATCGCCGAGCTCCAGCTTTGAACTCACCTCACCGAGCTCCAGCTCCGAACCGAACAGAACCTATCTTACTAGAGCTCCATCCCCATTACCGTGAAACTTGTCGGAGACTGTTCATGATTGATTTTTGTTTTATTTTTCAACCGAGAGCATTTTAGTATATCTATTAAGTAAATACCCACATGACTCATTTTGGTCATTAAATTTAACGATACGCTAAAAGTCGATAAAATGAAAATAATAAAAAGTTATGGTTTTCGAAGTATGAATCAATAAAGTGTACTCTCATTTTCCCTTGACATATTTGAACTCCCTTGGTGATATGGTAATTTTATTTTTCTACCAATAATAAATTATAACCTTTTCTTGTTGTATGTGAATGCAACAGACATATCACCGAATCACACGTAAATCAGTACTCTTCTCATCTGTTCGATGCTGGATTTCATTTCCTCAATAAATCCTACCCTTTTCAACCAAAGGTTGAGTCCCACTCAAAAATGTTGTAATTTATTTATTCAGCAATCATCAAATTTTACTATACAACTTATGGCATTGGTTTAGTGAAGTCATATATATATATATGTGTGTGTGTTATGACAGAAACTCGGTTGATGTCATCATCGTCCTCAGTGGCATCACCTTAAGGCCGGCCTATGAACCTCGATTTCAACCTCCATAACAAGAAACAGCTGTGTCAACCACACTCACTATATATATACACACACACTTGTTAAGTTTCTTCTCAAACCCAATTCAGTCACTAACATGATCAACATCAATCCGTTTCGAGCCATGGCTCTCGCTTCTCTCCTGACCTTAGCTTTCTTGATCGCCGCCTCTCCGGCCACCGCCGGACAGGGAGAGGTCTACATCGTCCACGTGGCGAAGAACGGCCAAGATTCCCTCTCCTTGGAAGATTTCTACGGCTCCTTCCTTCAGAAACAGGACGGCCTGGTCTACTCCTACCGCCACGTGGCTTCCGGGTTCGCGGCGAGGCTCACGGCGGAGGAAGCGGAGGCGATGTCGGGGAGACACGGCGTGCGCTCTGTTCAGAAACAGAGGACTCTGTCTCTCCACACCACTCACACTCCAACTTTCTTGGGTCTGAATCAGAAACTGGGTTACGTCAACGGGTCTCGATTCGGGGACGGCGTGATCATCGGAGTGCTAGACACCGGGATCTTCCCGACGCATCCGTCGTTCGGGGACGCCGGAATGAGCCCTCCTCCGGCGAAGTGGAAGGGGAAGTGCGAGTTTGAAGAGGGGGTGTGCAACAACAAGCTGATCGGAGCTAGGAATTTCGTCTCCGGGTCGGCGGGTACCCCGCCGACCGACGGCGAGGGCCACGGGACCCACACGTCGAGCACGGCCGGCGGGAACTTCGTGTCTAACGCCGCCGCCCTCGGACAGGCCAAGGGGACCGCCTCCGGGATGGCTCCCGGAGCCCACCTGGCAATGTACAAGGTGTGCGACGATTTCGGCTGCTCCGACTCCGACATCCTCGCCGCCATGGACGCCGCAATCGACGAAGGCGTCGACGTCCTCTCCCTCTCCCTCGGCGGCGGCTCCCGGCCGTTCTACGCTGACTCGATCGCGGTCGGCGCCTTCGCCGCAACACGAAAGGGGATCCTCGTCAGCTGCTCCGCCGGCAACGAGGGGCCAGACTACGAGACCTTATCGAACGAGGCCCCGTGGATCCTCACCGTCGGGGCGAGCACCGTCGACAGGAAAATCAAGGCCACCGCGAAACTCGGAAACGGACAAGAATTCTCCGGCGAATCCCTATTCCAACCCAAAGACTTCACTTCCCAACTCCTTCCCCTAATCTACGCCGGCCAGAGCGGCAACCAATCCGCCGCGTGGTGCGCGCCGGGATCGCTCCAAGGCATGGCCGTCAAGGGGAAAGTGGTCGTCTGCGACAGAGGCGGCGGGGTCGCCAGGATCGCCAAGGGCCAGGAAGTGAAAGACGCGGGAGGCGCCGCCATGATCCTATCCAACGACCCCGACAGCGGGTACACCACACTAGCCGACGCGCACGCCCTGCCGGCGACGAACATCGATTACTCGTCCGGCGTAAGCATCAAATCATATATAAACTCCACCGACACACCCACCGCCACGATCCTCTTCCAAGGAACATTGATCGGGGACCAATTCGCCCCGGCGGTCTCGTCCTTCTCCTCCAGGGGACCCAGCCTGGAAAGCCCCGGGGTCCTCAAACCCGACATCGTGGGCCCCGGAGTCAGCATCCTCGCCGCCTGGCCGTTCGATCTCGAGAACGTTACCCAAATCGCGAAATCGAGTTTTAACATGATATCAGGAACGTCAATGTCATGTCCCCATTTGAGCGGCATCGCCGCTCTCCTCAAAAGCTCGCATCCCGATTGGTCCCCCGCCGCCGTCAAGTCGGCGATCATGACCACCGCCGACTCATACAACCTCGGGGGATCCCCGATCGTCGATCAGACCATGTCCAAAGCCGACATCTTCGCCACGGGCGCCGGACACGTCAACCCGACCAAAGCCAACGACCCGGGGCTCGTCTACGACACCCAACCCGACGATTACATCCCCTACTTGTGCGGGTTGGGCTACGACGACTCCGACGTCTCGGTCATCGTCCAGAAGACGGTGACCTGCGCCGGAGTCCACAACATTTCGCAGTCCGAGCTCAATTACCCGACATTTTCCGTGATTCTCGGGAACGAGAAGGTCTCGAACACGAGGACGGTGACCAACGTCGGGCCCGCGATCTCGGCCTACGACGTCGAGATCGCTCCGATGAAAGGGGTGGAGGTGATCGTGAGCCCGTCGACGATTCATTTCGCGACTGCGGGGCAGACGGCGACGTACTCCGTTACTTTCATTCCGTTGGGTGCGCCAAAGGACGCTCCGTTCAGTCAAGGATACGTGAGATGGGTCTCCGACAAGCACACAGTGAACAGCCCCGTTACCGTTATCTTTGACGATTGATTACAAAAATGGAACGGGCGATGTAGGTGTTACTTGTGTTGCAAGCTTCATGTCCTATACGAATAATTAAGTTGGAACAACTCATGTGATATGACCCATTTACAAAAGATAATGAAATATTTCCTCTAATTTTGTCAGATACCTTAAATTTCGACAAATGCATGGGTAATTATCGTTCACTATACAATGATATTTTGGTTCTTGACTTCACTGTACTTAATTTAAAAAAATTACCATGGTTTTAAAAAGTCGAAATGCCCTGTATAAGAAGTTTGAGTCTCAAACTATTGTGGTATCTTCTTACGACACATGACAAATCGTATTTTATTAGGGTTATCTTATTTTATCATCTCAATAACTACCCTTAATTAATTTATTAACGAAATAATTTTTTAGGATAAAAGTTAAGATCGTGGTTTAAATAATATAGTTATTTGATTGATCAAATAATATATTCAACATTACATAAAGTATTTACATCAAACATATTTACGATTGTATTTTCATCATACGTTCTTAGTATTTTCGGTGTTCATATGACTGTATTTTCATTGTAAATGAATATATATCTATTGTCCACGATTGTATTTGCTTGATTTTCTCTTGTACCCTTGCAGCTTTTTTTCCCTAAAGCTTGTTTGGTATCTCGGATTAGAACCACTTTCAAACAACAAGCTGATCGGAGCTACAACTTTTTTGTATTGCTCGGGCAGGGATCCACCGGCGCATGACACGTCAAACCCATCAATGCCAACGACCCGACAAGCATTCCGTCAATAGTATTGTTGCCGTTATCTTTCAGGACTGATGACAAAAAGGGAACCGTCGCTATAGGTGTTACTTGCGTTGCGAATTTCATATCCTGTAGAAACAATTAAGTTGTTTCGATAATAAAGGAGAGCGAAGTCATCCCAATTTTTTTATTGGAAGAAGTTTACAATTTTATTTATTTATAAATTTTTTTCATAAAATCACGGTTAACTTTATATTTAAATAAGTCGTTAAATTTTCATTAATTTTATTTTCTAATAATTATAAAATGACTAAAATATCACTCTAAATTTTTCAAAATTTTGAAATGTGTCATTTGGTCGATTCTCTCTATCTCTCCAATATTTTTGTCTAACCAACTCATTGTTGGAGTCGAAGGAGATGGCTTTGGGACTATCTTGGATCATTAATCAAACACGGCATGTCCACTTTTACTTATTTATTTACAGTTAACTAATGATCATCAGAAGGTGGAAATACGGATGAAGAATACGACGTGCTATATCACTAGGCACCAATCTCAAGGAATATATTTTCAGTGGTATTCTCTTTCTCGACTGCCTCAAGGTTTTTCATCTGTTCATGTGTATCCATTGCAACAAGTGACATGTGGAGATGAGTTTGTTAGAGAAAGAGAGGGAGAGAAGAGACCAAATTGTCCACTTTAAAATTTTGAATAATTTGGAGAAACATTTTAATCATTTCTTAATAAATAAAAATAAAACTAACAGAAATTCAACAATGTGCTCTAAAAATAACTTAATCCTTATTTTGTGCAAAAGTGTAAAGTTTAACATAATTTTATACAATTTTCTTAATTTTGTGCAAAAGCGTAAAGTTTACCATGATTGTATACATTTTCTGCAAGTTTTTCTTTTTATACTGAGTAATTATCATTCGAAGTCATAATATGTTCACAGGCTTAAATACATTGAGGTTGATACACTCGTCTAAGTATAATTAACGCTTAACATCATACTCTTTTTAAGTATCAATCATTTTTTTTTTTTGCAAAATGATAAAGTTACCCTTTATAATAAAAATAAAAATGTAGAAACTCATGAAGGTTTGGATGGACGGTCTGAATGAGGCAAGTGTAGAAACCAACGGTCGAGATAAAGCCAGCTTATATAAACTCATGAAGGATGGGCCTGAGCTTGGGCCTAGGTTGGATCTCTTTATTTGAATGTGTACCATATTTGGGCCGGGTTGGAGGAGAGAGATGGGTTAGTGGGGATTGATCTGGTTTTGAAGTATGTGTGTGTTGGGCCCGGTCTGGTTTTCTTTTTTTAATCTAAAAGAGCATCGGGTTGAGACGGGTTGGACCGGGTTATACATCTCCACCCAATCCAAATACCACCGGATTGTATCTTCTTAAACTCGTTACCCGTCCGGATCGCACCCGATTGAGTGTAATGGTGGGCGGGTTAACGAGTTGGGGGGTCGATTACTCACCCATAAGTCTGTAAATCGAGGCAATTCGTTACCTAATGCAGCGTACGTAGCTAGGAGGAACTCTTTATCAAAATTCGTTGATTCTTGCGAATACCGAAGGTGATAGATTTGAGGGAAATCTCGATTTTTTTATTAATTTCAAAACTTCTAAATAACATAAACGTCTGACAGTGCTTAAATAGCCAAAACTTAATTGCAGAAAATGGAATACTAAACTTATTAGAAAAAGAAAATAAATTATAAAAATTGTCAAAATTGCCCGGAACTTAGGAAATTGCAATTTTGACCCCAAGATGACCTCGGATGGCCGAAATCCATTGTACATCATGGCAAAGAACGCCATTTCGATTTTGACCCCAAGATGACCAGTATGCGATTTTGCTCAAAACGCCATTTCCACCCAGAAAACACTAGTCTTTTGTCGAAATCCGACACTTTCTTAATTTGCACTGCATCATTACCTTTTATAAAATATTCTCGTTCATATACTGGTCACATTTTTTAACAAGACATTGTTCACACTATATTGCATATGTTTTATATCACAATTGTAACTTTAACAATCAAAAGTATAGGACTAAAAATTCGATTATTTGATGAAATAATAAAATTGGTGACTCATGGTGTTGGAGGATAAGAACATAGAAGAGACATTAGGTGGTGACGATGACAATGGTAAGAGGCCAAATGAACCTAATCATATGTTAATCAAACAAATTAAGTGATTAATTACGATCTAATATGCGCATTGCCCACTTAATTTGTCCCACCTAACGATCTTATTATTATCATTTTTGGGGCATAAGGCCTAGGATAAGGACTGCCCTCTTTTTGATTGGGACTTTTGACCAATATGCTTTATATTAATAACAATCACGACTATATGAAAAAAAGTCATCACAGTTTTTAGGTCTATATAAAGTAATTAGTTAGATGCTTAAATATGGAGATTGGAAATCTTAAGAGATCACTCTTCCTGCTTCATAAATATATATATTAAGAATTAAAACCCTTGATAATGCATCTAAAGTGAGCACATATAAGATATACGTAGGGGTGGATACATTGTACCAAAACTTAAATTGAACCGGGATTCAAACTGAAGAAACGAGAACCGTGAGTATCGAATCGGATTTGGGTCTGAAATTGAAAACCGAATCAATTAGTTGCGGTTCTGAGAGTGCAGAACCGCAACAAAATCGATTCAGAATCGAATCGATTTTGGGAGTTTTAGTTATAATTCTTTGTATTTCAATTTTATGTTTTAGCCTGAAAAGAGTCTAGTTGTGTATAATTTCCACTGTAAATTGAACAATATATGAATATCACATTAATTAGATCTAATTAGGCAAAACTATACAACTATACCAAAGAACTGGACCCTTAATTTCACAATTAATCATTCAATTGGTTCTAATTGGGTAAGACTGAGAATCGGACCGTTGAACCGCGTTCGGAACCGGACCGATACCCACTTATTGGGTCCGGATTTGGGTTTCAAAAATAAAGAACTGATTGATTCGATCTGGTCTGGTTCTGGCCGGTTCAGTCTGGTTCCAAAACCGTGACCAGCCTTAGACATATGTTTAAACCCTCAACCGCTTACTTAAGCTAATAAATGAAGACTCATATTTATAGTTTAAATTAATAAATAATATATCGAATCATGTGTATTAAGATGGTCTATAGAGAACCCTGCCTTAAATAACGAGATGGGTCGTTGGCTCCTGATGTGAAAATAGAAGGTCATTAAAAACTCAACCCACTTACAAAGTGCAACTTGATAGGTAAAGGCTTAGACTTATTGTTTTATCCTAATAAATCGATCCACATATCTTTTCAAATGAGGTACTCTAATAATGTCGAGTGATAAATTGTCACGGTGAATTATTTGGATATGTGTCTTCCCCCTATCTTCTTCTCTCTTACGGATAAAAGTAATAATATAAGAAGTCTTGATTTCAAAAGATGGAATTCTTAGCCTGTAAAACTGATTGCATTGTTACGAGCAAAATGAATAGACGAAATTTGAAAGTAGTAGTCTATTACCACACTGTTTTATTCCGATCAACTCACACACCTTAAAATCTTCGTGAAAACGCACTTTAATTAATATGGAGTTTTACCTTTACCTGATCGTGATGAAGAACTATCTATTTCGCTTGATGTGCCAGCAGAAATGCCCAATTTATCAATTTATTCAGCAAACAAACGAGACAACTAATAGAGATAGCAAGTAGAGGCTGTCGTAGGGCAGAAACCTAAGCTTCATACCTCTGATACCATGTAATTGTATAAGTTTCGTTGCTTCTCTCATTACTAAAGGTCAAATATATAGTACATGTACAACGATTAACCATTCTTTCTACAATTATATAATATATAATAATATAAAGATGTATATCTATAAAATATATACAAATATGTATATAAGGGCACGCTCTGGTACGATCCACAGTAATGTCCGAACCATCTGAACGTAGTAAGTTTGGGCACAAAAGTATAGTGTTTGAGAAAAAGTGTAATTTCAACGTTACACTATCAGAGAACATTCTACTTTTGTGCTCAAATATTATACCGTTCAGACGGTATTACTGTTGATTTGCATCTGAATGTGATTATGTGTATTTATTTATCTAACATGCTTAATTGTGTTCTAAGCCGGATCAATGAACTTATTTCAAATGGTTTATTTCGAATATTACAATTACAATATCCAAAATTTATCGATTTATTTATTAAGGCTTAAGGAAATAATTTTAAAAGTTTCCACAAAAAAAAATTTGAAAGTGGTTAAAAAGAAAACAAGAAAATCACGTAAAAATGTAAAGAGAAAGGCCAGTAATGGCCGTCCTAGCAGGCCATATCTAGGGTTACCAACTAGCTATTTTTATTTGTATTTTCAACATTATGTACACCAAACCTGTGATGGTCATTATTGGTACTGCAGATGTAAATCATCGAGAATAAAAAATGGCGTGAAAATCTTGAGAACTAACGTAGTGATGTCATGCGGCAAGAAATACAGATATTTTTGTGTAAGAAATCAGTGAACCATGTCGCCATGTCAGCAACACGGTATTGGGAGGTTCGCACGCACGCGGTGATCTGGTTCGCACCGAATTACTACCCATATAATCCGTATAGAGTAGTTTTGTGGAGTAATATTAATATTATAGGTTTGACCTATCTATTGTGATCTTAAATAATTGGTTTTTAAAGGGTCAGTACAAATAAAAACAATATATTTATCACAATTTAATTCGTTTTCCCATAAATACTCACAACTGTCATGATTTGATGAACAGTTGAACACAAAGTTGTAGTAATAGAAGTAGTTGGCTTGATTGATTTGAAGAAAATGGCTTTACAAGCCATGAATAATAATAATATGATGTTTATTGTTTAGGTATAGTCAAGGGCCATTTATCATATTTTAATTTTAACTTCCCAACTTAGAGACCAAATCTCACCAAGTTGCTCATATATATTAACCACTTCCAATTTGCTAAAAAAATTGTTCAAATTTTAAAGCTGTCATCATTCATATTTTATAGAATTTAAAAATGTATCCGTTTTACGTAATACAATTAATAATATTATATTTTTTTCTAAAAAATTATATTATATGTAAAAAATTTATCGAATAAACAGATTCAAATTTATAAAAATCTCTATTTTAAACATCGGTTTTGAAAAAGGTTGATGTTAGGTATGTGTAGAAGGAGTAGTGGGTGACAGAAGAAAAAACCCATTTCAAGATATTGAAGTGTTAGGTCCAATTTATACACCAAACAAAAGGATATTGATATCTACCATTTTGATGTATATATGTCTATGGATTAGGTATTTCTTGGCACCTGTTTCTTTTTATTTTATTTCATCTTTTTGTGGGACTGAAATTAATTACATCACCTGATCACTTACAAATGGGTTGCTTCAAATTACAAAGTGCTACTAATTATAAGTTTGAAAATTGCCCTCAAACCAACTCCAACACACCAACACCATGCATGACTTGCAGAACCTTGCTCTTTACTCAACCAAGAATTTATGCAGGAATGTGTAGTATTCAATTAATAATCAAAAATTTATTCGAACTTGAATCAAAAATGTTTTTTTTTTCAATTTTAGAACTCGAATGGAAAATAAATAAATGATTTAGTTATTTTAATTGTTTGGTCATTATGATTAATTAGGCTGAGTATTCTAAATTTTGGTTATTATATAAATCATAAATAATCGATTGTCTAGTCAAACGAAACCGTAATACACACATTTGGTTTTTTTTGAATGAAATACACACATTTGGTTTAGTTTAGTTTTAAAATATTTAAAATTTAGCCGTGTTTTGAATAAATCATATTTTAAATAACAGAAATGGCTTATTTTTATTAATATAAATTTATTTAAATCTCGTAACATTATATTATCTGAGAAAATAAAAGTTTATTAAACATAACTACGCAAATTTCACACTTATTTATCATTTATTTAATTTTTAATAAATATTTGTATTTAAATTTAAGCGAACTGAATCGAGCCGAGTTCGAGCTCATCTATTTCAAGTTTAGGGCAACTATTAGCATCTTGTTAAATTTAACGGCAAAAAATGAGTCATGTGCTATATACAATATGTGAAATACCTAAATTATCCTTGTCTAAAAAAATAAAAACATACTAAAAAATCAATTAAATACAACGGTGTCTTCTCCAGTAAGCTCACTACACTTGACCTGGAGCTCGGAGGGGGATTTTGCATTAAAAAGTTGTGAGACGGTGAGGTGGGTACGGCTACATATCAGTTCGATCGTTAGCACTATGGCGAGGTGGATTCCGACGATTTTGCATATCGGTTGGGTCGCCGGTGATAAGGATTCGGTCCATCACCCTGACGCACTCTACTCCCAAGTCCAAGACTCAACGAGGACCGAGCAAAATCTGACGGTGTACGAATGAGCTTTTTTCATTTTTTTCTTGCGAAAAGGACCACACCGCACAGAATGAGGATTTGGAAAGCACAAGGTCCAACATTGTGAGCCGGAGGAGGTACAAAGAAGTAGGAGAAAGAGAAAGAAAGAAAATGTCTCAATAAAATATTTTTAAAATTTTTGAATGACAAATCTAGTTAGTTTGATTATTTTAATAGTATGCTAATAAGAGTTAACACAAATGTCATAAAAAAAAGAGTTTGGATATTAAAATGTAAAACACACGTAGTTAGGTGAAGTATTCCCCATACTTAAACACGATTACATGATTTTATATTTTGGTGTGTATCCAAAGCATCATATCCTTATGATTTGCTATTATTTTGGAACATGTTTCACTCAAAATCGAAATCGTATAACGTGCAGGCCTGTGTGGTGGTCTCTCTTTGAATTCTAGAACACAACATGACTCTTATATATTAAATAATTAATCATTTTTAGCTGCTTAACCAAAGCTTTATGAATTATTATTATTATTTTGGAACATATTTCACTCAAAATCGAAAACATACAATGTGCAGGCTTGTCTTGGAGTTCTAGAACACAAGTTTGCTGACCAAACACTCTCATTCCCATTCATTTACTATTTTTTTCCTATTTGTTTGCTTAATCTTATTAGTTTTCTGCAGTTTTTGGTACACCACGTGACTCTTCCATTGGCTAATAGGGTATTATATTAAATAACTAATCATTAATCTATATAATCTCAGCCACCAAACAATGTTGACATTTAGGACCCATCTGAGCTCCTTAGTTTATCCGTCATATTACCCAAAATCTAATATTCTAGGACAATTTCAGTTTCAAGATCTTTAATCACTCATAAATATCCATTAATTTAATTAAATTGATGCAAAGAAAAAAACATGTACAAGTTTACAAGAAACCTTGGAGACACTGTCAACAGTGTTTTAATAAGAATTAAGGAGAAACTGTAAACCCCAATTGGGCTAGTATTAAATTGTTCATTAATTGATAATTTAAATGAGCAATAGCATTGGTCAAACCCACTTGGTCAACATGTGTGGCTACAGTACCCCATGAAAAAGATAATGAAAAAAAAAAAAGTTACCCTATACCAAGACACTTTCCTTAGTAGGATATTGATTGTGTTCCTTAAAGTTTCAATTTTTATTCAAAAGGGTTTGGGTTTTGGTTATGTGCTCAAGGCCTCATGGTTCCAAGAGTGCAGTCTAGTAAGGTTTTTTCTTTGCTACTTTGCTTTGGTCAGTGTGGGAAAATCTTTTTTCTCTTCCTTGAAGCAAAGCTAAGGAACAAAACAAACAGAGCCATGGCCCACTGTTGGTACCAAACCCTCCTCTCAGGGCTCTGAGAGCTGCAAGTTTTCATTTTTATTGAATTTGGCAGTTACCATATACAAGTTTGTAATTAATTAGGCATTTATGGGACTTTTATTTATTTATTTATAAGCTTATAACATAACCTTTCTTGTTGCTCTCCTCTCCATGGCAGGCTCAGCCTTCCTCTGTTGCTCACATCCTCTGGTGCCAAAAACTCTAGATTTTATATAGAGGGTTCAGATCTTGAGCATTTTTGGGAATGGGTTCTCAGATTTGGGTGATGGGTGTGTGTGTTTGGTTCTGTACCCTAAGCCTCATGTATGTGTGCTCTGAGGCTTCTCTGGGAAATGGGTCTGTGCAGGGAAGTGTTTTTGTTGATGGGAAAGATAGGATTGGAAGAACTGATGATGATTTTGTGTGTGCCACTCTGGATTGGTGGCCTCCTGAGAAATGTGACTATGGGACTTGCAGTTGGGGTCAAGCTTCTTTGCTCAATCTGGTATGTGTACACAAGATTCTTGTTTCTGTTTTGAATTCATCATCTTCAAATGGGTCATTGATGGTTTCTGGTCTAAACCAGTCTTTGATGGGTTACTTTTGATTTTCTTGTTTTGCCTTTTTTTTCTGTTTGGAATCTCATTGATGTTTCAAGATAGAAGCTTTCTTGTGATCTCTCTTTTGGGTTTATCACTGCTGATTTTGGTTTTCCTTTTTCTGGGCAGGACCTGAACAATGGCATCTTCTTGAATGCCATCAAAGGTTTGAACTTTGATGCCCTAGACCAGTTTATGATAATTTTTTATTTGTATTAAATTATTTTTGTTGCAACCCTTTATAATGTGATTAAGAACATGCATTTTCAACAATGGTGCAGCTTTTTCACCATTGAAGATTAGATTGGGAGGAACTTTGCAAGACAAGATCATTTACGACACCCCGGATAATCATGAACCTTGCACTCCGTTTGTGAAGAACATCTCGGAGATGTTTAGCTTCACTCAGGGTTGCTTGCCCATAAAGAGATGGGATGAGCTCAACGTCTTCTTCAAGAAATCTGGGTAACCAGCAATTTCTCATTTTACTGATTTTGATTTACACAAGAAATTGATCTGATTACTGAATCACTGATCACAACTTTGTTGTCATTAAGGGCTAAGATCATTTTCGGGTTAAATGCCCTTGCTGGAAGGACAATACAGTCAGATGGGTCTGCTACCGGAGCCTGGGACTACACCAATTCAGAATCACTCATTAGCTATACGGTTAGAAAGAAGTACACAATCTCCGGCTGGGAGCTTGGTAAGAAATTTGAAATCGCTAAAGTTGAACTTTCATTTTTGAGTCTTCAGATTGTCACATAGTCCTCATTTCTTGTTGCAATGATCTGTACATCAGGAAATGAATTGAGCGGTTCTGGGATTGGAACAAGAATCGCAGCTGATCAGTATTCAGCAGATACATTAGCTCTGGCGAAGATAGTGCAGCGCACTTACAACACTATAAACTATAAGCCACTGGTTATAGCGCCAGGAGGGTTTTTTGACGCAAACTGGTTCCAAGAACTTGTAGCCAGAACTGGAAACGCTATGAATGTCATCACCCACCACATATATAATCTCGGCCCAGGTATGCATCTTCAATCAACAATCCAGTCATTGACAGTACTCGTAGTTTTGAGTTGAGATTCAGATATTGGGTTTTCTCGTGTATAGGAGTTGACGATCACCTGATTCAGAAGATTCTGGATCCAACCTATCTTGACGGGGAGGCTGACACATTCAGGAGCCTGCAGAGCATCCTGAAGAACTCGTCAACTGATGTGTCCGCGTGGGTTGGTGAGGCCGGAGGGGCTTACAACAGTGGCCACAACCTTGTGACCAATGCATTTGTCTTTAGTTTCTGGTAAATTTGACTCTCAACTGTAAATTATAGTATCAGGTTTTTGTCTGATTGAGATATGGTCTGAATGTTGTTTTTTCTGCATGAAAAACAAACAGGTATTTGGATCAGCTTGGAATGTCATCGTCGTTTGATACAAAAACTTATTGCCGGCAGACCCTAATTGGTGGGAACTATGGCCTGCTCAACACTACCACCTTCATGCCAAATCCAGACTACTACAGGTTATTGAAAAAGTTATCGTAATTTTTGTAACGGGTTTTGAATTTTTTATGTTACCTGGAGATGAAAATTCTGCTTGACGCGTTGGTTCCTGTTGATGCAGCGCTCTGCTCTGGCACAGATTAATGGGAAGAGAAGTTATGGCAACAAACTTTAATGGAATGAACAAATTACGCACTTATGCACATTGCGCAAGAAAACCATCTGTATGTCAAATGAACACGATCTTGACCATGTTGATCGTCAGAATCAGTATTTATCTTCTTTTTTGTGACTGATCTGAACAAATGATCGTATTGTTTGTGTTGCAGAAAGGGTTTGTATTACTACTCATCAACCTAGACAACAGCACTACAGTTCAGGCAAAAATTGTGTATAACAGTACCTGGACATTGTTGCATAAACACAAAAACAATCACAATCACAAACACAAGCACAGATCTCACAAGAAGCATGGTGAGATTAAGCCTTACGGAGAGCTTCCACGAGAGGAGTACCACCTAACACCCAAGGATGGGAATATACAAAGTCAGACCATGTTGCTCAATGGAAATGCGCTAATTGTAAATCCAACCGGGGACATTCCTTCTTTGAACCCTGTATATGTGAATCCATCAACTCCAATAACGGTAGCTCCTTTTTCTATTGTATTCGCCCATATACGTGATGTAGTTCTTCCTGCCTGCAAATATAGGTAGCACATTAGATGGAACTGAAATTGGTTCCCAATGCTGATTTTAACAAATAAGACAATTATTGATGTGGATTGTATTGCTTCAATTTTCAAGTGAAGAGTTCAAAGTGAAACCTACTTCTCTCTTTTTCCCCATATTGGCTCCAATTTTCAAATGATTTCTAGATTTAGTCTTATGGTCTAATTTTTCTGTTGAGCATGTGATGGAAAGAACTGATACAAACCTACAGTCCTAAGTGATGTCCAAGACAGACCACGTCATTCTTGATCTGAAATTGGATCTCCTTCAAAGAACTAACAGCAATAAATCCAGTATATTACCATGAGAAGAAAATTACAGCAAGAATTGGTTAACACAGAACACAAGAACTCCTTATATAATTCATTCCTGTCCTCAGTGACAGAGCTATTAGAGCAAGAGAAAAATTTGGAGAAGCTCCTTCAGTTGAGAAATAAAGATGGGAGTTCTAGAGTTAACTATCCAAATTAATGGTGCACATGACAAATAGGAGAATTGAGAAATACAAAAATCAGTGAAACATAAAACTGAACTCATCAGAACAAAACTGCAAACGAAGTAACGGTTTTCTCTGCCATGCATACTTCACCTTCAAGATAATCTTGCCATTCCATACTACCTTATTTTACCAGCTATTCTACTTGTAGTGTCTTCTACTTGAATAAATTCACTCCCCCACGCCTCGCAGGTTATAAAACCATCATTCATTCAACTTGTCCTCACTTGGTCTCCATTCCACTTCATCGATAAAGCTACCACAACTCCCAAGAAAACCCTAACCCTTCATAACAGACAACAAAGACAAATGAATCAACATTTTCCCTTGATGGTTCTCTAATTAACAATGACAATAAAAATAATATTAGTAATTTGTTGTGCTTAAATGAAATGGATGTTACTATATAACTCCTAGTTGCCCCTGATGAGAGTGTGCAGTAAATGACAGTGGAAGTGCAATGCATCAAATTAACGGAACAAAACAGTAATAATCAGAGGTCATATTACCAAAACAGATACTGAATTACTTACAAAAAGAGTAGGAAAGTCAGAGTAGTCGCTTTGTCGCGTTGGCCTCCAAAGGATATCATGGTTTAGAGCCATTTTGAGGTATTTTTGGCACATCAGGTTTCTCAGATGGAGGCGGGAAGTTCACTGCATTCTCAAATAGTTGCTTGCGGAGAACACCATGCAGCCTTCCAAATAGTTGCTTCTTCAAGGACTCAAAAGCTAGATCCAATCTCTCTAGCTGCTCCATTGCATTTATATTGTACATGAACAATCCATAGTAAAGATCAAAGCTGTCGCCAGCCGTATTCTCCACCAAATTCAACAGTGTCTCATATCCTTTTGTATTAATTGGAGTAGACTCCAAACCCAACTTCTCCAATATCCTACCCATTGTATGTGTAATGAACTGAGATCCTGCTGCGTGCCAATCATGTTCTGCACAAGACATCTCTACCATTCGACACCCTTCTCTAGCAAAAATGCCAAGAAACTTATTACATCTGGATGCTCGTGATTCATCACTTCCAACTCTAACCTTGTCAAAGAGAAAAGGAAGACCATTCCAACCATTTTTCCCACTTGCTGGTCCGAACATGGGATGTGTGCAAAGAACATCAAAATCAGGTGGCAAATTTTGAAGAAACAAGTTCCTTGGGAATTCTTTCACCGAAAGTACATCAACAAACAAGGTACTTCTCTTCAATCTGTGAACTGGCAATGACAAGAGGACTTTTTCTGTTGAAAGGATTGAAGTACAAAGAAGAACCACTTCCGGATGCTCTTCACAAAAATCATCAGCATCAAAGTAGAAAGAGACCCCTAACTTTTGAGCCGCACCAGAGTAGTCAGAACGGGAATAAGCTAAAACTATATGGCCTTGGCTAACAAAAGTTTTTGCAAGGAACTGACCAAAGTTTCCAAATCCAACAATGCCAATCTTGAGCTGGGAGCTATCTGCCAAACCATTGGAGGTACGGGCTTCGTATCCAGATGGTTGAGCAGCAGCGTCTTTTTTTCTGATGGTTTCAGCAAAAAAAATTGTAAGCAAATCATTAACATGATCAAATCAATATAACTCAACCCACTAAGTTCACCACAAGCTCAGATTTCTATATCTAACCCCCATCCATATATAGTTGTAAAACGGAACACACAAGGTCCAGAAGCTCAGCTTAGATTAAGCAGCAAAATGGAAGAAAATTTGTTCCCAATCTCCCATACTTTCTTAATCTTGCCTACATTGTCTTTCAACCTAGAACTTTCTCGTGCCTGTCATTGCTAAGCCACCTCAACAACACACACAAGTAGGTTTCAATCTCCACCTTAAGTAGAACCTTACATGAATGGTCCCAACTCCCAAGCATAAATAATGATAACAAGTAAAATGATTCTAAATCCTCAATTCGAAAGCAGACATCATCAAATTCAATCAAATGAACACACGATCTAGTAATAGGATATTCATTGGACAACATTATCAATATAAATAGTAAAAATTCGGAAACTTCACCTCATAGATTTCAAAGCAGCCGATGCAGCTCCATTCACACGACTCCCCGCCACATCATACTCTTGCAAAGACTGAACCTTCTCACCTCTCCCAAACAGCTGCTTCCTCACAACATCATGCAACTGCCCGAAAAGCTGCTTCCTCAACGCTTCGAAAGCCAAATCAAGCCTCTCCAGCATCTCCAAAGCGTTTGAATTGTACATAAACAGCCCATAATACAAATCAAAGCTGTCCCTGGCCGTGTTCTCCACCAAACCCAACAAGCTCTCATACCCTCTAGTATTAATCGGGGTCGACTCCAACATCAACATCCCCAGAACCCTCCCCACAGTGTGAGTAATGAACTGCAACCCCGCCGCGTACACATCGTGCTCTTCACAACTCATCTCCACCATCTTGCAACCCTCCCTGGCAAAAATGTCCAGAAACTTCCTGCACCTCGAAACCCTAGATTCGTCTTCCTCGACCCTCACCTCCTCGTAGACGAAGTGGAGCCCGGACCAGCCGTTCCTGGCGCTCTCGGGCCCGAACATTGGGTGCGAGCAGATGATGTCGAAATCGGGAGGCAGGAGCTCGAGCATGAGGCTTCTGGCGAACTCTTTGACGGAGAGGACGTCGACGAAGAGGGTGTTGCGCTTGAGCCGCTGGAGAGGGAGCGATCTGAGGACGCGCTCGGTGGAGATGACGGAGGTGCAGAGGAGGATCACCTCCGGGTGCTCCTCGCAGAAGTCGTCGGGATCGGGGAAGAAGGAGGCGCCGAGCCGCCGCGCCGCGCCGGAGTGGTCGGATCGGGAGTGGGCGAGGACGGTGTGGCCCTGCCGGACCAGGGTTTTCGCCAGGAACTGCCCGAAGTTCCCGAACCCAACAATGGCGATCTTGAGCTTCTCGGAGTCATCGGAGAGCTCGAGCTCGATTTCGCGGTTGTGGAGGTTAGGGTTCAGATCGGCGCGGAGGGGGCGGAGGGTGGCGGAAATGGGTGTTGTGGCGGGTGATCGGAAAATGGGGTTTGGGGCGGTGAGAGGCGGCGGAGATTGGTCGCAGCGGCGGCGAGTCGCGGCGGAGATGGGCGGAGATGGGCGGAGATGGGCGGAGGAGGGAGTCATGGTGGTGAGAGAGAGGATCGGAGTCGAGAAACAGAGCAAGTAACTGTTTTTGGCTGGTCACGAAACGAGCATCGTGATGACTCGACCGAGACGGTTTTTTTTTGTTTTATAATATTGTGGAACGGCCCCTGTACTTTGAAGAAATTTTGTTAGCAGCCATCAATTTAAAATTATTTACAAATTTGACTTTTTTTTCATTATGATCCAGTCTCCCAAATATTTGATATTTAAGAAATGTGGCACTCCAAGTTTTCAAATTCTTGACGTGAATTTGTAGATTGAAATGAAAGATCAACGTAAACTTGTTTTTGGCAGAAAATTAAAAAAACTGAAGTGATGTTATTTCGTAATGGTTATCGAAAATGATGCTATGGGTCATTCATTAATCATCACATTATTATAAATAATTTTAAATTGCTCAAACTTTGGCACACGAAGAGGAGCAACGCAGAAAGTTGCAACTAGTACAGACTAATACTATCCTTCCATCCACGTTAATGCGTTGTTTATTAGTTAATTCAATATCAGAAACATGACACAAAACACAAGAACCTACACCGAAATTAAATTTTTATTAGTCAATTAAAACAATTTCATATTCTAACTAACAACTATTTTGTAACAATCTATACTAAAATAACTAAAGAATATAACTTGTCTATTTGATTTATCAAACCAAATTTAAAATTATTCAAATTTAATTTTATATTTGAAGGCATAATTATAATTATATCTTAAATATAAATCAAATTAAATTAGAGATAAACAAAATTGAACCAATTCAATTTATGAAACACAAAGAAATTGTTTAAGTATTTTAAGCATTTTAAAGCTAAGTTGCCACAAAATAATTGTCCTTATAAAAAAAAAAAAAATAACTAGGATATGAAAGTGTTATTTCGCTATAATTAGGTACAACAAAGTGTCATTATCCTTTACATGTGTCATAATACAAAAATTCTACACCTCAATTATTTAGTTTCCACTAATGTAAATTCCTGCTTGAACAAAACTTCGTAGAAGTGACACAAAACAGACATATAAAGCTAAATCCAATTCTTAATCAAAATATGGGCACTTTTATCATCATCATCAACAACCCCTTGAGAGGGAAAATTGTTTGTTACCGTCCCACCATTACAGTACAATTTCAAAAAAGCTATCATGCACTACCAACTACGAGTTACTTCAGAGAAAGAAATGAAACCAGCAGTACAGAACAAGATAAATGGGTTGAGATTTGGTACTTGTAGCAACACAGAGGATCTTGTATGCACCCTTGCGTTCTTTAAAGGTACTTGAAGAGCAATCCGCCATGTGTGGCGAAAAAGGGAGCGAAAACGAGAGATTCCACAGCCATTAGCTTGATGAGGATGTTCAGTGATGGTCCCGACGTGTCCTTGAGTGGGTCTCCAACAGTGTCACCAATGACAGCGGCCTTGTGCGGATCTGATCCTTTGGGACCAAGCGTCCTGGCATGGTCAGAAGCACCAGCCTATCCACAAAGTATATCACAAGTCAATGATTAGACAATGAAGTAAGAGTAACAAATCCCTGTGAGGTCCACCAATCAAATGCTTACTTACCTCAATATACTTCTTGGCATTGTCCCAAGCGCCACCTGTGTTAGAAGCGGAGATGGCAATCTGTATATACAGAAAAAAAAAACAGAATAGCTTATATCAGTAAAAAGAATTCTTGAGATAGTATTTTGGTATTTGTGATAATGTTAATATCAATTACCTGTACACCAGAGACGAGGGAACCGGCAAGTACACCAGATAGAGTTTCCACGCCAAAAAGGATACCGACAATGAGTGGCGTGAGCATGACAAGGGCGCCAGGGGGGACCATCTCTTTAATTGATGCATCAGTTGAGATCTTAACACAGGTTGCATAGTCAGGCTTGGTGGTGCCCTCCATGAGACCCGGGATGGTATTGAACTGCCTGCGGACTTCCTCAACCATCTTTAGAGCTGCACTTCCCACACTCTTCATTGTCATGGCAGAGAACCAATAGGGAAGCATGGCGCCCACGAGTAAACCAATGAAAACTTTTGGGGTCAAGACATCGACGGTTGTGATGGATGCACGGCTCACATAAGCACCAAACAGGGCCAGGGACACTAGAGCTGCTGAACCGATTGCAAACCCCTAAAATGATATATAAGGAAAAAATAGGTAATTTGATAAAACATTCAAACCAATGGAGTTGTATAGTATTGAATCTATTTTTCCCAAATATTTTGTTCAAAGAAGTGAAACGAGTTACTATTTCTACTGAGGTTAATTTTTATAGCATTGTATCATGACAATTCAATTCTCTCGGCAAAGGAGGACTCCAAGAACCAATGATCCTGAAAAGATTCTGGAAGGTGTATCATGTATAGACTAATTTCATATGTTCTTCCAAACAAATAAGGATGTTGCAGAGAACAGAGCAAAAGTACTACTCAGGCGGTTAGTCCACCTTCAAATGTGAGCTTGCCACTTTCAAACCAAACCCAAAGGAAATCCATGAACGACCAATGAATGCACGAATGCCTCAAAAGGCAATTTAACCCAATATGCTTACATACTATATAATAAAACAAGCAAATAAAGTGCATAAAAAAGTGACCGAACTAGAAGTAGACAGGGCATGAAGTGAGAAGAAATTTCGGTACCTTCCCAATAGCAGCAGTAGTGTTTCCTGCAGCATCAAGGGCATCTGTTCTCTCACGGATTCTGTGACTCATACCTGCCATCTCGGCAATACCTCCAGCATTGTCACTAATGGGGCCATATGCATCAATGGCCAAACCAGTAGCAATAGTGCTCAGCATTCCAAGGGCCGCTACTGCAATACCGTACATAGCGGCCAGGCTGAAACTCACAAAAATGCTGGCTGCAATGGCGAAAATAGGAATGATGACGGATTTGTATCCCAAAGCAAGACCGAAAATGACATTGGTAGCAGCTCCGGTCCTACAGGAATCAGCAACATCTTGCACAGGGCTGCAAGATAATATAAACAAACTCAGTATATACACAATTAACAAATGCAGTAAGGAAAACGTAAGAGCTACCAGATGCACTTACCTGTAGGCATTGCTAGTATAGTACTCGGTTACAAATCCAATGATAAGCCCAGCCCACAAACCAACACCGACGCACAAGAACAGCTCCCTAAACACCTCTATTAATGTCAGTGTTGTTGAAAATAAAGGTTATTTTGCAGTGTTTATAAATCTACTTCAAAAGTGTGTGCATCTTTACCATGACAAACATGAGATGAATAATTTCCCCAGCAAGGAGAAAAATGGATGAAATATTTATGGTAACATATATTATGCCCATGATGTAACAATGGAGCTTACCAATTCTTCACTGCTTTTTGGGTTCCGAAGTTGAAGATGGTAAAGGAAGATGGAAGAGCAATCCAACTCACGATTGCAATTCCAATAGTCATCAGGACAGTGGAAATGACGAGTTGCCTTTTTAGCGTTGGTTCAATCTCCTTAACAGCCTTGATCTCAAAGAAATCAGTTGCAAATAAGGTAGTGATCAAACAAACAAGGATGCCCATGGAGCTGATTATGAGGGGATATAGCATAGGTGTAAACTCATGGTTGATCCCAAAAGAGGAAATAGAAGCAACAACGAGAGCAGCACAGGATGATTCAGCATATGAACCAAAGAGATCAGATCCCATACCAGCAATATCCCCAACATTGTCACCGACATTATCAGCAATAACCTGAAAACATAGGAATAGTTTTAATACCAAACTCAAATAAGCATAAAAACAGAAGGCAGGTAAACCAAATAGAAGGTGGTATATTCCTTACAGCTGGATTTCTAGGATCATCCTCGGGAATGTTCCTCTCAACCTTGCCAACAAGATCAGCACCAACATCAGCAGCTTTAGTGTAGATACCACCAGCAACTCTACCAAACAGAGCCATAGAAGACCCACCAAGTCCATAACCAGTTATAGCCTCGAAAAGCCCCTGCCAGTCATCACCATAGTACAGCTTGAAGAGGTTGATGGTAATGAAAAGCACCAAAAGACCATTGGCAGCGAGGAGGAAACCCATGACAGCGCCGGACCTAAATGCAACTATAAATGCTTTTCCAACTCCCTTTCTTGCCTCTAGAGTGGTTCTGGCATTTGCGTAAGTAGCAATTTTCATCCCAAGGAATCCAGAAATCAATGAAGTGACACCTCCAAGCAAGAAGGCTATGGTGCTAAAGGCAGCAGTAGCAAGGGCAGGCTTGCACGTCTTGCTTTGATCATATTTGCAAGGTTGGCTGCTTGTGCTGAATCCCTCCACGGAACCAAGGAAGACAAAGATCAAGACGGCAAAGGCAACCATGAAGATGCCAACATACTTATATTCAGTATAAAGGAAGGAAGTTGCTCCTGTAATACAACTCAGAGTTAGTGAACTCCAGAGCTATCCATGTAAGTTGATGTCAACTCAGAGTATCTAACAGGTAAGTCAGGCAATCATAATTTCAATCTCGCCACATATTTATATGAACTCAGAAATCATATAAAAGAGAAGCAATAGAAAGTGTTATTCAATAATCAACCATAACATATAAATATTTAGAAATCACTTGAACTTGATACTCCTAGAACATTGTTCACATTTAAGTATTTAACTCCCACTTAAAACAATAGAAACACTGACTGTGATTGTTACAGAATGTTGATCAAGGAACAAAAGATGCAAAACTTCAGATCATTCATCAGATCACTAAGTTCTAACCATGGAGCTTCATCTGATTCACCAATAAAAGCCATGCCAGGTGGCCTAAAGAGCACAAAGCTAATACAACTTAACTCAACATACGAAAATTTTCAGATCCGATAATATGTTGATAAAGCCATAAAGTCAACAAAGTACTCGGAAACAATACACCTTCATGTTCAAAAATTGCAAACATGACAACAGATTTCAGCTTAAGGTGAGCAGAGTTAGCAACCCAACTGGCCTCAGAGCCATACTAATCACTTTCAATGGCTCAACTTGGAGTACAAAATTAAATATTATTATATCAGAAACTTAGCACGAGCCGTCTGAAATTAAAAACACGTTAATATATCACAATTTTGTTTTCCAAAACATCTTAAGAAGTTCATACTGTAGCAATGTGAATCATTATCCACAACCAGGCATAGAAATAAATCCCAGAAGGTCCTTTTCCCAGAAAAACAAACACTAACCCTGATCTGGAAACGCTAAAAACAAGCATATAATCATGGTTTAGAACTTTAGGCACCGCTTGCTCTACTAAATGACACTTTATCCCAATAAACAAAAATTGCTGGTACAAGTCCAATTCGCATACCAAACCCTACCCAGCAACAACCAAACAAAAACACAATACACACGCCAAATAAATAAATAAAAACTACAAACAAACAGCGAAACTTCCATCTCCAACCCAAAACCTTCACGAACCAGATCTACCAAAAACACAAACAAGCCGATCAAAACCGAGCGGCGAGCTAAGAGTCGTCGAAAACTACCTTCAGAAATGGCGTTTTGAATCTCGGCGCATTTGAGGACGACGTTGTGGTCGTTGAGGCCCTCCTCCTCCTCGATGAGGGACTCGGTGTAGCCATTCTTGGGTCCGCCGGTGGCCTCGCGCCCGGGCGAGACCTGGACCTTGGAGACGATGACCCACTGAAGGAGCGCAAAGGCGATTCCGACGACGGCGCAAGCCGGGATCAGAATCTCCGTCCCCAAATCGGGCAGAATCGAGACCGCCATGGCCAAACCAGAGAAGAAGAAGAAGAAGAAGAAGAATCGTATCAGAGAGAGAGATAAGGCAAGGATAGAGGGAGAGAGAGCGAGGACTGTGCGAGAGTGAATGAGAAAATTACGAGAAGGGTCGTGCGTTTATATATACGGCGAGCAATGCGTGTTGTGAGTAATTAGCCAGCGACAAGAGTGTGAAATTTGTATTTAATCATATTTTAATTTAGTTTAGAGATAATTCTAATTACCTACTCTTATATGTATGCAATTCTCACTTGTATTTTGGAAATATATATCGTATTTTGTAAAGATCTTTACTGACTAAATCTCAAATTATTTTTTTTTCGTTCATTTTTTTGGAAATTTTGTTTTTTTCTATAATGATAAAAATATTCTTGTATCCAAAAATTAAAATAATTTTTAAACAATTTTTATAAAATAAATATTTAAATCATTGTTTTTGTACGAGTAAATCATGAACTATGTTATTGCATATACCAAAATTCGAACTCAAAACTCTAGATATATTATTTTATAATAAAATATTCATAAAAAACAAGTTAATAAATATGTTTTAGTTTTTCTAAATACAACAATAATTTCTTCATTTCTAACAATAGATTTAGAAAAAACAATCACTAGGTGACACAATAAATTCGATTTGTCACTCTTAATCTTAATCAAGAATAAGGTGACACGCCATAATTTAGGTGACACTTTAAATGTCACCAAATACTTTAGGTGACAATAGATATGTGACACCATTGAAGTGACACACATATTGTCACCCAACCAACGCTTTAGGTGACATATTACATACTAAGGATAATATAAATATTGTGTTAGCTTAACACATAATTTGTATAATAAAGGGGTAATTACAGATCAGTGCACCCGTTGAAACCTCATTTCAGGATCAGTCCCCCAAGTTTGAAAGTTTTTTTCTCGGTCCCCCAAGTTTAAAACGTTAACACCTTAGTTCAATTCTGTTAAATTTAACATCAATATTTTTTTAATGACCAAAATGCCCCTCGATTTATATATTCCAAATGGTATAATTATTTGATAAATTATGAAATGACCATTTAATCCCTAACTGAATAATCAATTGAAATGAGAGGTTAAGGACAAATTTGACTTTTCAGTTTAACAAATAAAGAATTAAAAAATTAAAACAAAATCCTGTGAAATGACAAGATTGTCCTCCCTCATCTCAATCTCTTGTCTCTCTCCTCTCAACCTCTCATCTTCTTCCTCTCATCTCTCTTCTCTGAACATCTCTCACCTCTGAAACCCAAAGAACCAACACCAGGTCCAAAAATTGGCCGCCGGATTCCTCTAATCCAAAACCCACAATCTTCGATTCGCCATCGTCAGAGACCAGATCTGACGAGCTCGTTGCGGTGGCGCGAGTTTCACCTCGATTCGGTCCAATCTTCACCTCAATTTGTTATTCTTCCAGCGACGAGAAGAGGAGCTCGCCGGATTCGTGACGACGACGACGAGCTCGGCGACAACCCTTTATGCGAAACCTGATTCGGAAAAATAGGTCATATCCGTCACGCTCCCTTCGCCGTCACCGAACGCCGCCAACAAGGGTCGCCCTTCCCCATCACGCCCCTTTCACGAATCCTTTCTTCGGCCGCCACGATTCAGCGTCGAAGGCCACGAATCAGCGGCCATGAATCTGTGTCCTCACCATAGAGGTCTGGCCACCAACAAGTCTGTTTTTTTATAATTTTATCACAATTTTTGTTATATTTTTATTGATTACTCCATGTTTAAGTGAAATTGCAGTGGGATTTATGATTGTTGTTCATTGTAATTTTATTTTTGTGGTGTAATCCTTATGTTCCCGTAATAATCAATTATGTTTTCATGTAATAACCAACCATGTTGTCTAATTTCATGAAGTAATTTAGTAGTTTTGATTTTCTGGGTTGAAAGAGAAGTGGAAGTTACAGTTCGTAGGTGAGAGGAAGAGAAACGAACAAGAAAGAGAGTTATGTTGGAGAGAGAGGAGTTCAAATAGAAGGGCAAATTGGTCATTTTCTATGAAATTTTTAATCAGTTCCTTTATATTTAATATTTTATTTAAAAGTACTAACATACCCTTCCATCATACACTTAGGTTGTTATTTGAGTAAGGGTAAAATAGTATCTTTACATTTACTGATAATTATACTTTTGACACTTACAAAACAAGGGCATTTTGGACTTTTTATAAACCACATCAGTTAAATTTAACAGAATTAAATTTAAGTGTAACATAATGAAACTTGGGGTACCGAGAAAAAAAATTTCAAACTTGAGGGACTGATCCTGAAATGAGGTTTCGACAGGTGTACTGATCTGTAATTACCCTTATAATAAATTAATAAGGGAGTGCAACTTAAAAAATCTCACAAACAAAACACATTTATATCAAAAAAAATATAAGTGAGAAACGCATACACATAGATGAGGTATACGAAATGATTTCTTTAATTTGTTAAAATCGAATTAATTAATATAACATAATTCAAATACTATGTGCCATAAGGCACACAACCTTTTACAGTTGTGGACTTTTTGTCTTTGTTTTTTTATCTATTTCTCATCCAATGGACAAAAATAAAAGATAATCACAAAATTTTAAACATCTTTTGTATGAATTTTGACGTGACGAAACCGTTTCGTTTTAATAAAGAGAATAATATTGTTTTTAATTTGTGCTATAAATTTTGATAAGTTAATTTGTTATGGTATTTGTTTAATCTCAACTTGTTCTTAAGTAGATACTCGAATATTTGACCTATTCTAAATTTAAAATAAAATATTATAAATCTATAAAGCCAAGTCCAAGTGAACTAGTTTCTTGTATTTCTTATAAAATAATAATATTTTCTAAATATATAAATCAGTTTATGAGTCAGATTTTGCTTCTAAACAAAACTGACGATTGTACATAATAATAATAATAAACAATATGCCTCGTCTGAAACATATTTCAATAAAATAAATGAGTTATTTTTAAAAATAATAAAAAAACATAGCTGCAAACTTTTATGATAATTTAACTTATGTGTTTTAAAAGTTTAATAAAGTACCCATTTTTGCTCTATAATTATGATTGGTTATATAAATTGTTACAGGTGAAATATATTTTTAATATGATAAAACATTAGTTCTTTAGAATATATAATATTATAGATGTACCTACCTCCATCAAATTATGTGAAGATTTAAAACTGATATTTAAAACCACAAGTCAGTGATTAATTTATTTAAATTAATATAAAATACATATCATCTAAATTCAAACTCAATATCGTGATTTATTGGACTTAATTGTCAATTAATGGAATTTCCCAAACCCAAAACCAAACGAAGATACATATCGGAATTGAAGTGAACGGTGGAGGGGCACCGATGATAAAAATGGTGGGGACCGAGCAAAAAAATATAAATAAAATAAAATAGATATTTTTGGAGGTGCATTTATTTACATTATGTGCGGTTGAAAACGACACCGTCTAGGTGACAACCTTATCTACGTCGCAGAAACTGTTCGATGACTAGGATCTTGTCCGTAGATGGTTTCCCAAAATAGAAGGGTGAGTAAATTAGATCGTTTGGGCCAAAACCGTCAAAATAAAAATAAAAAATAAATAAAGATAGCGATGACGTGTCGATATATATATATTCCCGATAAGTATCATCACAATAAGGCGTATTTTAGACGCAATTCGTGCTTGGCTTCTTGCCATTTGTCTAAATTATTTACCTATTTTTTTTCTTTTGTATTTTCCAAATTTACCATTAAAATAAAAGGGAATATTTTAAAATATATGTATGGGAAAAACAGGAAAAGGGAAAATTTTCTCGGCCCAATAGGAAGGGAACACGTGCAGAGCATAAAACTAAAGATGAATATAAAAATACCTTGATAAGAAACACATCAAATATTAATGGACCCACCAGAAGTATTTCTTTGTTACCAATGCAGAATAGTATTATTATTAATTTGGTCATTTTTAAAAATTTTGTGGTTGGTTTAGGGGGTGAGTAAATGTTTTTTTTTTGTAAATTTCATTAAACTATAAAAGTTACAATTTACAAATAAATATGGGTTTAAAGCGGTAATTTTTAAGTCATTCTATTGTTATTTATGATTAAACTAATTTACCTTTGATGGTTAACTTTCTGATAATATTGTTGTGTATAAAAAATTAAGCTAGGTGTTTTAAACACCCATTTAAGCATATTAATTAGCATTGTGTTGAATAACGACAAGGAGATTATGTGAGATAAACCTCACACCTGAATTTTAAGAAGGAATAGAGAAGCCAAACTTGACCAGTTTATATGTTGTCATATTACAATGCATTGGCATACGAGCGTCGAAAATTAAAAAAATACGGAAAATGAAGAAGTCAATGACAGTCATGTAAGAAAACTCCTCCCGGCCCTATTGAAGAGATTTGACACCGATTTCATTCACAATCCCGAGACAATATGTATCGACATTGTCTTGATGTTAATAATAACGCTGCTCCGCCCCACTTTGTGAGTCACCATATTACTTCATAAAAATCAACGACCTCCACCTCAGCTGGCTAGACAGACCCCATAAACCTTCCACAAAACGCATATTTTGACCTTGCTATCCCTACATAGAGCTCCCACACTCCAAACCCAATTGACCGAATCAATTTCACCATCGATATTAATTATTAGGGATAATGTCTATCAAAAGCAACTTTTTGATCTTCCCATTTTTGGTGGTTAGTTGACCACAAATTGATGGAATTACTCCATCATTTATCATCTTTTTATCATCTCATTTACTTTCTATTAAGTGTCATGTTTCTCATTTGACTCTTTGAAAAGGGCTTGAGAGCTTTAAGGAAATACATAATTTTAAAAATTATTTTTCATATATTGATCCTCTCAAATATTCATTTTATAGTTTGTTCATGGGTATTGAAGTGTGCAAGCTCCAAGCTATGGTGTGCAAGTGGGCGTGCATTAGGGGAACTACCGTATTGACATCAGAAGCGACTGGAACACGATCACCACCTTGGTCTAACCAGAAAAATTGTTTTAAAATCAATGGCCTCCACACCACGACACGGTAACTTCACATCGAAAATTATTTTTCTAAACCTATCATTACTATACTTAAATTATAATTTATACCATAGTTCTCACTTCAATTGAGCTAATTTTTAATGTGTTATGAATTTTTTTAAATAGTTAGTTTATGCGAAATTGAGCTGGACGTGTCATTTTATTATTATACAGAATATTTTATTTCCTAATATATTTTTTTATTATAAAATTTCAAATTTATTTTAGAAGATTCAGTTGTTATGAATGTGACAATTAACTATAATCTCATTGACAAAAAGAAAGAGAAAAACACAAGTAATCTGAACTTTCATAAAACTATTGTGAATAATTTGATTTATAAAATTTGACCAAGGTTAACAAAAATATCATTTGATACCGTTTAGGGTTGAGAGTTTTCAAGAGGAGAATAAATAATACATCAATAAATAAAAACTATTTTTTTAATACAATAAAACTATTCTAAGATATCATATATGGTTGAGAATAAAATCATGCCAAGATATAGTAGGTAATTAGAGAGTGTCATGTCTATTCTTATCGTAAACAAATGTATTAAATAGCAAACAAAGTAGAGTTGTAGGACCTTTCAATGGAGTTTGGCCAAGTTATTAAAGGTTATGGAAATTTTGATTCCTCATGCTAATAATTCTTCAAACTTTTATAAGTTTATTGATTATATACATGCACATATATAACATTATGATCAATAAAAAAATCACGAAGATTTTATTTTGAAGGTTAAAGTTTTATCACTATCATTATTGGACTGAAATGATAATATTGAAACCATAAATTTTAATTACTTACATAATCAAGGTTTGATTCTATAACAATTATTTTTAGGGATAATTTCAGGTAATTATACTTAAATATTGCTATTTTTCACCTGGGTACACCTAGATTTTTTTTTTCTAGCTGACTACGCCTGTTAGGTTTAATTGAATTGAAAAAACTAAAATGTCATCACATATTCATCTAATTTTCAAAGACATGCCCTCACCTATTCAACTCACAATTAAATGTGGATTATGCGTTAATCAGCTTCTTCTCAGAGCCTATAATTGAAGAACCGCTTCAGATTATAGGTGTAACCACCTGGAAATATCTCTTATTTATATGTACATTACATCATAAGAGAACACGCGAGCTTTCGTATTTAACTCAGATAAAAAATGTCGCGTTTGTAATTGAAATGAGTGGTGTGAGTGCGATGATTTATCCATTGATATTTGTTGGGGCAAGAACACGACCACACATGGTCATATGTTGTATTTGCATTTGTGAAGAAGCATGAAGTTGATGGGAAATTGTGGTTTTTGTCCTTGCGGCCATGATTCGTGAAGAAGAACACGATGGAGACATGAGACGTAGGGTTGGGTTCATTTGTCTTTTTTCATGCACCAATTAATAATAAATGCATGTGCCCTACAGAAAGTGAAGGTTTGGTTGGTACTGTACTGTGTTGTCACTGCAGATTGGCCATTCCTGAGAGCTGGTTCTGTTGCACCTCATAGGCTCTGCTTGGGTTTGGGACCGACCAATGACTAGGCTCTCGGGTTGATGCATGTGAGCCCAGAGACCTAAAAGCCCAAAACCCAATAATTTTAGCTGTTTAATTTAGTGGAGGCCATAACATTACAGTCATATGACCTATGAACACTAAGCACATTTGTTTTGGGTAGATGCGTGCGAGCCAGGGGTGTTAAAAAAAACCGAACCGAAAAATGGTCGGTTTTGGTCGATTTTGCTCTTGGTCGGTTCGGTTTCGGTTCAATCAACCAAAATCGATCAAAAACTGAACCGACCGACTCTAGTTCAAATTATAATGAATTCTCCGGTTTATGCTTTAATTTAGGCTGTTTTTCAATTGATTTTTTCTTTTTGGGTTTTATTAACGTTTTATTTTAGTTTGTGTAAAATTATTATACATAATTCTTCTAAAACCGATCGAAATCTAATCATTTTTTGCTTGATTTATGAATTTTTTTGGTTTTGTGGCTGATTTTCGGTTCAAACCGAAAACCGACCGAATCGGTCGGTTCGGTTTGACAAACCGACCGAATTTTTTCAGTTTCGGTTTTGGTTTGATTTCTTCAAGGTTCGGTTCGGTTTAAAAACTGAACCATGAACACCCCTAGTGTGAGCCTATATACGTATCTTTAATTGTTAACTTCAAGGAAAATGACAATTTGATACATATAAGTATAAACGATTTTTACTTTAGTACGTTTAATTCACCGGAGACCGACAGCACCTCCGGCGACCCAAAGAAGAAGAAGGAAAGAGAGAGTTATTATTATTATTATTATTATTAAAAACCGGTCCAATTCTAGTTTTAAACTAAATTGAACCAATTTGATTTTGGTTTCTTAAACCAAGGGCATTTTGGGCATTTTAGACATTTTAGGGGTAAGTTGTCACAAAAACATTGTCAGGGTACTAAAAAAAGAAGTTTATAGTTAGGGTATGAAAATGTCATTTCGCCATAGTTAAGTGTAACAATCTGTCATTATCCCTTACCTTAATCTCGTATTATTATAAATCACATTCCTACAATTAATTTTGTATTTGGAAAAAACAAGACAAGATACGTAGACGTGGCAGAAAAGATCACCTCCTCGTCCGTCCACTTGTCAGTCACTGGTTGACTCCTTTCTTCGGTACCTGAAAATAAACAAATCACCATTTCACGGCACATCACATTTTCACAGACGCGAGCGAGAGTCGAGTACTCGAGTCGAGTGTGTGTGTGTGTGTATTGTCGGCTAGTTAGCGAGACAACACTTGCCGCCACGTATACGAGGTTGACGTGGACGGGAGTTACCAAAACCATCTTCATCATCGTCACCGTCGACCTCGACCACCTGTTCCTGTTGTTGCTGTCTCTCCGCCCATCTCGCACGTTTTTCTCAATTTCTCTGCCTCCCCCAAAAATATCTCCCCCGTTGACCGTTAATTGACCGACCGAAACACGAGTTCACCCAACAAAGATTCGGGGCTGTTTCTGGGCCGTTGACTAATTGGGTTAATATGGGGAAGAGAAAGAGAGGCTCTGTCCCTCCTGCTGATGCTTCCTCTGACGATGTTGCTCCTGATCATGCCCTCCCCTTTTCTCCTCCTCCTCCGGGTATGGACTCCTGCAATTTCTGTTTGTTTCCCGGGAATATCTGGGTAATGTGATTGGGAATCCAGATGGGTTTCTTCTAGGGTTGGTCCTCAAGTGGGTAAAGTTGGGTTTTTTTTTGTGGGTGTCTCTCATTTTTGGAAAAAAATGACATTTTTAATGGAGGACTTTAGATTTCAGGTTTAGGGTTTGTTTTCTAGGTCTATTTTGTGAAGAAAGGTTTCTGTTTGTTTCACTGGAAAATCTGGGTAATGTGAATGGGAATCGAAATGGGTTGGGTCTAGGGTTGGTCCTCAAGTGGGTAAAGTTGGTTTTTTTTTTTGTGGGTGTCTCTCATTTGGGGAAAAAATGACATTTTTAATGGAAGATTTCAGATTTCAGGTTTCAGGATTAGGGTTTGTTTTCTAGGTCTATTTTGTGAAGAAAGGTTTCTGTTTGTTTCCCGGGAAAATCTGGGTAATGTGAATGGGAATCGAAATGGGTTTGGTCTAGGGTTGGTCCTCAGTGGGTATAGTTGGGTTTTTTCTGTGGGTGTCTCTCATTTGGGGGAAAATGACATTTTTATTGGGAGATTTTAGGTTTCAGGATTAGGGTTTGTTTTCTAGGTCTATTTTGTGAAGAAAGGTTGTAGCTTTCTCCTTTGTTTCTTTGGGTTTAAGTCACTAAATTGTTGGGGATTGGTAATTACAGCTGATTTTGGGGAAAGGGTTTTCTAGGTCTATTTTGTGAAGAGAGATGTAGCTTTCCTTTGTTTCTTTGGGTGTAAGTTACTAAATTGTTGGGGTTGGTGATTAAAGCTGATTTTGGGGAAAGGGTTTTGTTTTCATGGTTAATGTTGTGAATTTGTGTGATTTTTGTGCTAGTGGAGGTTAGCTGATTTAGGATTATCAGAACCCTAATTGGATGTGCTTGAAACCATTTTAAAAAGCAATTTGAACGAACAAAATAAAGAGGGCTGTTTGAAACCAGAAACAGATGATGAAATGTTGATTCTGCTGCAATGAGCCTTTTTTCGTATGTGTGAAAGATAGAGATGTATAGTTTGGAAGTCAATTTATAGCAAACTATTTGTATATTTATTTGCATTGTGTGATTCTTGTTTGGCTCTCCGTGCCTTGTTTTTACGCAGGTTAAGGGACCACCTGATTGCTTGAAATGCATTGAAAAACTTGGCTTTGAAACCGTGTTAATATTGTTTTTTCAAGTAAAACTGCAACTGTTTCCAATAATTTATATGTATATTGAAGTCTTCAGTGACGCTATCTGTTGGTCCTATTCAATTGTCATCTTAACTGATTCTAATAAGATTGTACTTAATGTTTTGTTTTAATTAATGCGCGAATGTGCGTATCGTTAGAGTATATTTATATTATCCAATCACTACCTCTTCTGTGTTCATTTAATATTTTCAGTAAAAACCGTATTCCATTGACTTCAATGTTTTGTTATCGATATTGCAGACGCCATGCCATGCTCTTCTGGAATGGAGCTGTTGTTGAAAGAGGTTAGTTAAAGATTTCAAGTAACCCTTTAAGAATCGTCAGTCACTCGTCATTACTATTATATTACCTTATGATCATTTTGTTTACTTATTTAGAATTGTCTTCCTTTAAATTTATTTTATAAGAAACGATTTTGCCCTTTATCGTATATTTTGTAGAATTCTTCACATTCAGTAGACTCTAGCGACCCAAAGCCTCCATCACCCGCCACGGATGTTGCAGACAGTAAGGTACCGAACGAGCAAAATCCTATCGGACATCATCAATACGGACTTGGCCGCTCAATATTCTTGAAGCGCTCTCGCCATTACTATGGCCATCAATATTCTCGCCGGAACAACTCATTCCACCATGGTAATGCGTCAACTTCTCACGGGAAATTTGTTCCTGTGCGTGATGAGAGACACTCTTTCAAGCCGGCTGGTCAAAATAACTCAGACTCTGGGAATCAAGCAGGTTTGTTATCCACATTATGAACTTTGATGGGTCTTTTTGCAACTTCTTATATAGTTTTTTTTCACAGAAAATAGAGAGAAACCAAATTTAAGGACAGAGAGAATTAGGGCAAGTTCCTTGGTGATGGACACGGGATCAAATGAAATGGCGAAGATGGCGTGTGGGATTTGCCAGAAGCTCTTGAAACGGAAACCTTTAAATCTTGGAAGCACAATGTCTTCTTCAAGTGAACTCTCTGTGGTCGCTGTTCTAGTCTGTGGCCATTTCTATCACGCGGACTGTCTGGAGCAGAGAACGTGCCCTGAGGACAGGCGCGACCCGACTTGCCCTCTATGCACCGGTCTTATCTCAAACGACGATGCTTCAAAAGGACAAGAATAAGTATACAGACGACGAGGACTCTCTCCTTCGGTAATATATATATACTCAGGCGATTAACTTGGATAGAAACATTGGCGTGGCGTCTATTTCTTGCAGACTTGAGTGTTGGTATCTATTTTGAACTGGTTTTGAAGATCTTCAGTAGCTGTAAATGTGTGGGACTGCTTTGCTGTTGGGGTAATTCTTGAGACTAGTTAGGGAACACAATGTGGCTTGTCTGTAGATTTTAGTTCTTTATGATAACATTGGGTGCATATACTTTTGCTAACTGACTGTAATAGAGATGCTGTATCATTTGCCATAGATCTCTGTCATTCTATGGTTATCAATATAGTTGTATAATGTATTTCATTTGGTAGTGCTAAGCATATTTATATATCTGCTACTGTATTTCAGAAATCAATTTCAAGTATATAATAGCAAAAACTGGTGGTGTAGTATTCTATTTTTGCAAGGAGTTGCTGTAGAAAAGTGAATTATAAAAAATACCCTTCAAACTAATTTTCTACAATTACGTAAAAAAATTAATTTAAAAGAAAATTTTATTTATCATCAGAGTTATATGTTTTAATTTCAGTATTTAAAAAAATGTATGTTAGCCACTAGTTGGACATGTGAAAAGCCTTCTGAATCGGCTTATTAAAATTTTAGATACTTTATTCTTTCAACAACTGAGTCTATGGCATTATAAATTAATCAAAGGTGTAATATGACTCATTTTTCTTCTGTTTTGACCAATTTTGATAAACTGTGTAAAACACAGACTTTAACAAATCCTACAAAGTTTTAGATAATTTACGACAAGAATATGTAATTAACAAAATATACAACAATCCCTTGCAAAACTTGGATACTGGACCACCACTTTTTTTAATCATCTTTTATTTTAGGAGAAATATTATATGTTTATTAAGCTCATCTTAATTATGAACTGAAACACATCTGGACTATGTTTTCGTTGACCTCAACAGGAGTTTTCACAGGAAAAAAAAAAACAAAACCAGCCATATATATGCATGTAAAACACAGGAGCTAGTGTATTCATAATCTGTAACACTGAAAAATGAGTTTGTGAAACTCTACAAACGAGTAATGAAATAAGGGCAAAACTGACTATGATCCAGAAGAAACTCTCTTGCTATCTATTGCAGGTTCACAGCTAGAAATAGCAGTAGTTCATCATAATACACTGATGCATGGCTAATCAAGACCTATCTGTGCAGACTAATAAGTGTATATGAGTTTGTTCTCTGATAAACAAAACAAAACAAAACAGAAACTACTATAAAGGCTCCTTACATGTAGCCTTGTTGTGCCCAGCTCCTTTGCATCTGGTACAGAAAATTGCCCTCTTCTCTATCCCATGATTTTTGGCTTGCCTTTTCTGTTGCTGACTTGGCAGCCGCGGCGTGGAAGGAGGAAGCACCCGCGCAGCCTCTGAGTCGCTCTTTTCCTCACTCGGATGGTTGAAAGGTTCCAAGATGGGGTTTATGGTCCCTGAGTATGTTAACCTGTAGGAATGAGCAGTGAAGTGTTTCGAACAATAGTTGTATAAACTCCTTCCTGTGGCGTTAAGAACAGCGATCGCATGGCAGCAGGGTAGCCCGGTTGCTTTCCACCCCAAACAGCTACATTCCCATTTATCGATATCCACAACATTGATGGAGTCAGCGTTGTGAACCTCGAATAGGGTTTTGGTTGAGATCAGTACCCTCAACCCGTGTCCTTTTGCAGACTCGTCCCTAAGTTGTTTCTCTTTGGATGGTGTTAGCTGTGTAAGCCATTGACTTGGAGCTGAGCGACGGGAATTTATCAACTCCATCATCTTGTGTCTCAGCGCTTCTACTTTCTGTATAATAGGTAGCTCCCGTGCTTCCTCTATCCAGTTGTTGTATGACTCTGCAGTGTCCAGAATAAGTTGGTTGTAACGTTCACCTTTGAATGCAGCGTTTGTCCAGTATTCAGGCTTGATCTCCATGACCCATTCGTAAGCATGTGAAGAGATTTGTTTAATTTGTTCGGTGCATGATCTAAAACCATCAAGCCGGACTGCATGAGCAGCGGCCACAAAAGTGCCAGGCAAAGCAGATCTTCCATCTCCAAGGAACGGACCCTTTAAGTTCCTCTTGAAGCTGCTCAGAAGGTGGTAGAGAGAGTAGCCATGGTGAGCATTTTCAAAGACTTGAGCCACGACTTTCTCCAACTCATTCTCTCTATCAGTGACAAAAGTTAAGGGTTGCGGAATTGTCACCAGAGGTTTCAGTTGCTCCAGAAACCATTGCCAATTATCATTGCTCTCAACGTCAACTATAGCAAATGCAACTGGAAAAATGCCATCATCCCCGTCCAGTGCAGTGGCTGTCAACAAAATCTCTTGGTATTTTGATTTCAAAGACGTGGAATCAAGAAAAAGAAGAGGGCGGCAACCACTCTTAAATCCCTGCAGTGAAGCATGAAAAGATACAAAAAGACTCTGAAATGTATTGTCCTCGCGGGTGTTAATCTTAGTGACACTACCAAGATTAGCTTCCACTGCTTTCTCACAAAACCAAGATAACTGATTGTACGCATCTTTATACGAACCTTGGAGCTGCTCCCTGGCTTCTTCAATTCCACGCCACACTTGTGCATAGTTAAGCTCAATACCAAAGTCTCGAAGAATGCCACTAGCAATTTCCTTTGGTTTGTGATGTGGACTATCCTTCAACCTATCTTTTATCACACTCACCAACCAACTCTTTGTTGGATGAGCCAATTTCCAAGATTCACCCCCACAAGTGTGTAATTTATTCATCTTTTTTATCCTAAATGCTTGTGCAGTAGGAACCCATGATGCATGAACCTTCCAAGGACAACCTTCCGATACACACATGCCATTTGCGCGGTTACCATCGTTCCTTTTTAACTTGTACACGAATCGATGGGCAATGGCATATTTCTGCAATGTGTCACGAAATTCACTCACATCTTTGAAATCCTGTCCTACACCAGTTATACTATCTTTCCATGAAGCAACCATTTTCTCCACTGGAGCATCCACAGGGCTTGAATGGGTAGAGGAGCAGTTTACATCATCTTGCCATGACGAACCATCTTCTAACTGACTCCCATCATCGGCTACCACAGTGGGGTTGCGAATAAAGGTTTCTCTCTTCACTGGAGTTTTTCTCGTCACCTCAACATTATCAGTATCACTATCAGTGACAGCGACAATGGTAGGACCATTGACACCAAACTTCCAGGATGCAGTGCGCCTTCGCTTCTTCACTGTATCAGCAGGAGTACACGACATATCAATTACATCCGAGTAGCGAGCAGTCTCATCAGCAACAGGATTGGTTGATGTGAAACCAGTAACAACAGCTTTGTGGCTGGAAGTAGAGTCAGGAGAAAGGTTGGATGGGGTGCCAACTCTTGTGGGGCTGTGAGTAGTAGCATTGCCAGATATTGTATGATAACCATATGCTGATACAGGAACGTCAACGAGGTTGGCAGAAGCAGTTATAGGAGTAGCAGACTGTGGACCCAAGGGAGTAGCATTGCCGGATGGAGCATTAGTCATCATCCCATGTTCAGCTTCTTTTGTCGCAGATTGCACATTGCTGCAATAGCCAGCCAGTCATCATTACAAATGTACGATGCAAAAAATAAATTAGAGATGGTAACTGCATCACTACAAGGGAAAAAATAGCATATGCCATTTGTCTTTCTTTTCTCCTCTTATTTATGTTATGTAATACCAAAGGGATCTGCCTCCTCTATACCATATTACCAAAATTGCTAGAGCAATGACCTTTCAACAAAGTTGCAATTGAAACAATCGCTTGAAAAGGGAAGAAATTCAATAAAAAAATTTAAAAATGTATTTCTTAGAGGGATATATAGAAAAATACCTGCCATCATGCATATTAAAGTCTTCACGGTGAAATCCTTCCTTTCCCGTAAGGAAGACATCAGCTGTCACTTCATCTCCATTGAAATCATACATTCTCTTTAGATCTCTATCGCTGGATAAAGTGATAAGAGTTCGTCTATTCCCTGGGAGAAAATACTTGACGCACAGGCTTTCATATTCCAAATTGCACATTTCAGCTAATTTTAACTTTAGATCATCAAAAAAGGTTTCCCGGGTGATATCCAGGGCATGAGCATCTCCTCCAACGTATTGCAAAGATCCATCATCTTTAGTCACAAACTCACCGCCAGACTGGCATATTAGTATGAGCTTTCCCTTTGCCATGCGTATAGCTTCAGTAAGTCAAACAAACAAACAAACAAAAAGGGTATGTTAATATTTCCTTCTCCAGTCTAGTACATGTACACCCACTAATAGAAACGAGATAGGCATATAGTATGTACACAACCGCTATCACAATAACACATGCGCAAAACACAATAAACAATGTAAAATGGCCAATCCATACTGAAGAACACACTCAACCTTTCAGGCCCCCACTTACATTAATACTTCAACCTTTCAGGCACCCACTTACATTAACACTTCAATTGCACACCCCGGCTCTAGTTACATTACGCGGTAACATACAAAACTTTCGATTATCACGGAGAATCAGATACAGGGCACAACCTAATAAACAAAAGCTCAGCCAAACATAGCTTCAGATCATTCTATTCCCCACATTGACAAAACTTCAACATAATGATCACCATCAAAACAACAGGCCAACAACACTGATTGATCATTGTATCTACCACGGTGTCAACTCAAAACAGTTCACCTGTAAAAAATCAACCAATCCCAGACTCCACAATCATGCAATCAGAAAATCAACCAGAACCAAGTTCATCACAAACCCAGAAGCTCAGATTAGAAAAATCAAAATGCACCAATACTGATGATCAAGATCACTTTCAAGCATACCATACTGCAAAATGCAAAATGGCCAACCTTTCAGGCACCCACTTACATTAACACTTCAATTGCACACCCGGCTCTAGTTACATTACGCGGTAACATGCAAACCTTTCTATCATCACAGAGAATCAGATACAGGGCTCAACTTAATAAATAAAAGCTCAGCCAAACATAGCTTCAGATCATTCTATTCCCCACATTGACAAAACTTCAACATGATGATCACCATCAAAACAACAGGCCAGCAACACTGATTGATCATTGTATCTACCACTGTGTCAACTCAAAACAGTTCACCTCAAAAGAGTCAACCAATCCCATACTCCACAATCATGCAATCAGAAAATCAAACAGAACCCATTTCATCACAAACCCAGAAGCTCAGATTAGAATATCAAAATGCACCAACACTGATGATCAAGATCACTTCCAAGCACGAAAATCACCACAATTAAAACCAAAAAAAACCCAATAAACTACACACTACGACGATCAAGGAGAATGAGAAAAAATGTGAAATTGGAATCAGAACGAAAACGAGAACCCAGAAGGGCTTTACCTGGGCGCTGGAGTGACGCAGAGGGGCTTGCGAGTGAACCGAAACCCTAAATTTTGGGGATTTTCGATATTTGGGAGAGAATTAATGTGTGAATAGTTGGTGAACGAAAGAGAAAGGGGCGTTTAGGAAAGATAAGTACTGGAACCTGGGGCCGGAGTCGGAATTCGAAGATCCACAGGGGTCACTTTGCAATTTCTAAAAGTTATGTGGAGGTTTTTGACTCATTTGAAAAATATATATAAATAATTATATTATCTTGTGTCTGAGAACAAGCAAGACCGCATAGCGCAGTGGATTAGCGCGTTTGACTTCGGATCAAAAGGTCGTGGGTTCGACTCCCACTGTGGTCGATTTTATTTTTTACTTCTTCCCTATCTCTGTGTGTGTTGTGAGTTGTAAAGGTTTCTATTTTTGGCCCGATTGAACAATCTTAGAGTTACCGAAAACACAGTGTTTTCGTCTTTGAATATGTTGTTTCGTTTTCACTGTCACCGTGACATGATGACATGACATGTGAGGCTTGAGGCAGAGATTATCATTTTGGGGAGTTGCAACCATTTGGTTGGTCATTGTCTCATCATTTTTTGATGGGTGAAACCACAAAATTTAGTATGAGCAAAAAAAAATGATTTGATTTAGATTATAAAAAAACCAAAAGGGTTGGATTGGAGTGGTGTTCACAAAAGTAATCTTTTCAAAATTCAAAAGTTTGTTTAAGTTAATAAACCGAAAAAATATTGGAAGTTGATATATTAATCGACTGATTTGGCGGGATGAACGAATCAATCTAACAAAACTAGCAATTTTAGCTGATTCGATATGAAGGGCGTAGTTGGAAGCGAATCGAGCAAGACCTTCGAGTTCGGTTCCAACTAACTCTTGTCTCCGTTAGAATTGGTCTTCTCCTCCAAATGGAACACTAAAAATTAAGGGTTAATTACAATTTAATATACCTAGTTGGAGCCTTTTTACAAATTACTATACCTATTCCAAAAAATTACAACTTAATATACTTATTTATATTGTTTTTTACAATATGTTTTAACACTATTAAATTTTGGATCGAAGCTTTCATTAAAGCATGAAATGTCTAAATTACCCTTGACTATTCATCAAATTTTAAAATGATGCCATCCATATCACTATTACCCAATTTCTTTGATTTTGATTTTGTTCTTAATTTTTCAATTTATATGTTTTTCTCTGATTTCCATCTCTAATTTTTATACTAATTTATCAAAGCCTGCAAGTTTTCATAAAATGAGATCTTACCAATTTAAAACAAAAATAAACACAACCATCAATTCAGTAATAACCAGAACCACCATTAACGAGAATCAAGAACCATCAAAATTGAAACAAACCCAGAAATCTCAAATTAAAACAAAATCGAATTGTGTTTCGGAGAACAATTTTTATTATCAGATTTCTCAAAAGGCAATAAAAAAATAAGCAATGCAATTTCAAAGGCTAATCAATTTGTGGGGAAAATTAGCATGAGACTTCGATCAGTTTACCGATTCACGGAGCAAAAATAAGCAATCCAAGAAAATATGAAGGAGATTGATAAATTTTGAGATAGAGAGGATATTCATGAATGGAGGGTATTTTTTCCATTTAAAAAAAATTAACAGCAATCTCAATTAATATAGACAGAAATGAGCGAGTTGTAAAAAACTAATTAAGAATAGTAAGTTGTAATTTTTGAAAATATGTATAGTAATATGTAAAATAACTCCAAATAAGTATAGTAAGTTGTAATTAAGCCAAAATTTAATATTGATGGTGATGGTGATGTTGATCGACTCTTTTTGAAGTGGGGTATTGCGTTATTTGCAAAGACTATACGGGTAGTCTCATTAGTGCTTTTTCTCGAAAATTTACGGGGTCTCTCCATCCTTCTGAGGTGGAGGCCATTAGTATTCGAGAGGCATTATGGTGGTGCGAGAGAAACTTATGGCAAACTGTTATTATTGAGTCAGATTGCTAGGTTGTGGTATCAAAGATGGCTAGCAACGAGTCTCTTGGGGACAGACTTAGGACATAGTTAATGATCGTATTTATTCTTGTAATAAGCTTGACCCAAATGTTAGAACCAATTTATCTTACAAAGATATCAATGGTGCAGCTCATATGCTAACCTGATTTGCTCTTATAAATTTATATTAGGTGTCAGGTGAAGAGATTGTCTCATCAGCATTTTGAATTGAAAAATGCGGTCCTAATCTATATATTTGGGTTTATTTTAGAAAAACTCACTAGCTCTTTTTTGTATGGAGGGGGTTCAATGACCTTTTGGTTAAAATTTCAACTAAATCCTTGATTATTCAACTTATTGACATTCCCACACTTAATACAAAAGTCAATAAATCAAATAAAAATTGATTAATGATATATGTTGAATGTTTGGACAATATAGTTTGAAAAGCTAGTACGAAATGATGAAAATAGTAGCTAGTCATGTAACATTTCTCACTCCCTCGGTTACTCACAACTGAGAGTAATTTCACGTCTCTTTCGATCAATAATGTTAATACCTCAACATCTTTAATAATATTAAATTTAATTTGAAAAATAAAATTTTTTTCCCCAAACAATATAAAAAATAGAAATAAATCTTTAGCATGTGAAAGGAGGAGAGGGCGGGCTTTATTTTTAATAGGTTTGATACTAAAAAGATTATTGAACGTGTTGACATAATACACTTTCAAGTTCACCGTGGTGACATGCAATTTTTCTTTATTTAAATGAATGATTCACCCGAATACTTAATGAGTAAATAAAAGTTTTACCACCATTCGTTACAAACTCATTCGAGGCAGAGGCCGCTGATTTACAGGAGACATTTTGTTGCGATATTAGTTATTATGCTCGTCGTTCTCGGGGCGGTTCTTGTAATCGATTTGCGGAGAGTTCCAACCCATTCGAGGTGGAGGTCGTAGGTTGTAAGAGACATGTCGTTGCGTTATCTTTTATTTTGCTCGTTCTTATAACTCCATGCCTCAGGTATGTTTTAAGTAGTAGTAGATGTGATCATGGTGTAATGTCGAGTTAGGTTTTTTTTAAATTTGTTTATTGGCAAAATGTATCAAAATTTGGGCTAGACAATGTCGGGTTAATCGTTTTATAACTTAACAACATGTTGTGTTTTCTCTCTAAACAGAGTTTTACCATAATTTATTTGAGAAATGCGGGTGTAATTTATTTTCTCCGTAAAATCAAATCTTTGTTTATCTAAAAACATTACAAAGTGGATAATTAGGTCACTGATATTGTATCTTGGAAGATAGTAACAACCTTGTTCTACGCCCATCTCCTCCATTTTTGGATCACAATCATCAAAAAATAGCAATTTCTAGTTTTTCTTATCTGAATCAACCATAATAATTTTTTTTTGAAGTGTTAAGAAATAAATTTAATTTCCTTTTATGGGTCATTTGGTCAACAAAAATAAACAAATAAATAAAAAATACAACATAAGAAGATCTGAAACCAAAGAGCTCAGCTCACTCACTCCATCAGTAACGAACCAATCAACCATCCATCTCCTCTCTCTACACTCCCAAACTCCTCATCCTCATCGCTCCCGATGCTCCTCCCCTCCCCGCCGTTGGATCTCGCCTCCCCACGATCCTCATGATCCTCAAATCTAGGGTTTCAACCTCCGCCGTCGATCTCCTCCCCCCATGTCGATCAACGGCACGCAGCCGTGTCCCCACCTCGCCGCGTTCCGCTCCGCCAACGGCTCCAAGCCCTTCCGCGCCCTCCAGGACTGCCTCCGCGTGAGGCCGCCGTGCGGCCGCGCCTCCGTGCTCCGCGACCCCTCCGAGCTCCCCCGCTGCGCCTCCTGCGGCGGCGCCGCCCACCCCCGCCTCTACGCCTGCGTCGCCTGCGCCGCCGTGTCCTGCCACGCGCACGCGGCGGCGCACGGCGGGTCTTCGCCGGGGGGGCACGAGATCGCCGTCGACGTGGACAGGGCCGAGCTCTTCTGCTGCGCGTGCCGCGACCAGGTCTACGACCGCGACTTCGACGCCGCGGTGGTCCTCGCGCAGACCGCGGCGTCCACGATCGGATCGGCGGCGATCCGGCGGCCGGAGAACCTGAGGAAGCGGAGGAGGGTGGATTACCAGCCGTGGACGCCGGATCTGAGGGAGAGGGTGCTGATCGGGAGCTGCTCGGGCCCGACGGAGAGCTCCGACCTGCCGAGGGGGCTCCGGGGGCTCAACAATCTGGGGAACACCTGCTTCATGAACTCGGTTCTTCAGGCGCTGCTGCACACGCCGCCGCTGAGGAACTACTTCCTCAGCGACAAGCACAACCGGTACTACTGCCAGCAGAAGAACAATGCCGGGGACGGGATCAAGAAGAAGGCTCAGGGTAACGATGGCGGCGGTGGAATCAAGAATCCGCGCCTGTGCTTGGCCTGCGACATGGACGCCATTTACTCTGCCGTGTTCTCCGGGGATCGCATCCCATACAGTCCGGCGAGATTTTTGTATAGGTATATGCATTGTCCTTGGAATCGATCTCATTTTGATTTGTGATTGTTTTGATTGTGGATTATGTGCCTGTATGAGTGGATTGTGCCTTTGATTGATGAAGTTTATGATTTAATTGGTACGGATTTGATACAACAGCTGGTGGCAGCATGCGGCGAATCTGGCGAGCTATGAGCAGCAGGATGCGCATGAGTTTTTCATTTCAATGCTTGATGGGATTCATGAAAAGGTGGAAAAGGATCAGCGCAAACCCTTGAGTCAAGGTATATCCTTTTACGTTGTCACAATTTTGTTCCGTGTTTTCATGGATTGAAGGCCTTGTTCTCTGCAAAAATAAGCTAAAATGAAAGAGTTTGTAAGTTTCATTGTGATCATGTGATTTGTCATGTGGAATATGCTGGTTGATTTATTCTGTGCCACTGTAAGGTGATTCATCTGTTTTTGAGGTTGTGAGTGCTGTATACTTTTGAGTTCATACATCAATAGATATAGATTCGTCTAAACGTGACTAATTATGAGCAGCATTTTGGTGGCAATTTCTCAGTCCTCTGTTGATATTTGGGAACTTTCAAAAAATGCAGTATCTTTTTTACATCTAGTTGATTAGAACTTGAAGACCTCCTGGGTATTTAAGTACAGTACAGTACACAATTATTCGTTTTTTGGACTGAAGCTACCATTGGAATTGTGCTATGCATGAGTCACGTCCTACATCTTGGCACATAATATTGCCCTTTTGTTTTTTGTATAGTATAAAGTGTCTTGCTAAATTATCCGGTTTTTTCTCTTACTTACAATGTCCCATAGTATGTAAGAATGGTTATGTTTTGTCACTAGCATTTTATGAACACCGGAACTTCGCCAACTGTAGGTTTACACTGTTATACATTAGCTAGCTTAGGATATCATTAGAGACATTGCCAATTCATAATTTTAGTGTTTAAGTGGAGTAGCCACGAGGCTTACTCCTTTCAGACTAGTTTTTAGTGGACAGTCGGGGCTCCTTTACTTTCATTCTTTAGTGTTTCCTTTTCATCAAAATGATCCAAAGTGCTATTGAAGATTAAGATTTAACCATGACACTTAACTGCAGGGATTGCGTTTAGGTCCCTTGTTTGTTGCTTAGGAGTTGAGGAGTGCTTTCAGACTTAGGACTTATACACAACCTCAAACTGCTGGCTTTGATGGGTGTCATCTGCTTCAGTCTAGTAAGTCCACTTTACTTAGCCTATTTGGTTGTTTCATAGGACTTTCACGTCTTGGATGATTCTCACGCCCAATCCACCTTTATTGCCTCGCCTTTTTAGAGCATATCCAAATCCTAGAGAAGGTAGTTGACTTTGCTCCACAACCACTATATAACAGTGTTCTAAAAACTCTAGGCCCTAGTTAGGCGGAGAGGGCCTTATGAAGGCTAATCGGTAAATAATCGGATTGAAGGATTAATCGGACAAGTCGGGGATTTTTAGAACACTGCTGTACCTTAAGTATTCTTGACTGTCCTTAAGGATCTATTTTTCATGCCCATCCTTTAGTACCTTACTCAGAGAGTACATAAATAGGTATTAACTTGAACATGTATTATTTCTGACTTGTATGATTTGTCTTTATTCTTCGTCATTTTTTTAAAAATTTCTGCAAATGAAATATCTGCTCATTGAGGATGCTCATGTGCTGAGTTATGTGATTTGACACTGCACTATGGATATCGTTGTAGCCTGATTTTTTTTCCTGGTAATGTAGGTAGCGGAGATTGTTGTATTGCTCATAGAGTATTTTCGGGTATCTTGCGGTCTGATGTCATGTGTATGGTTTGTGGTTTTACGTCAACTACATATGACCCGTGTGTGGACATCTCACTGGACCTGGAACCAAACCTAGGAGGTCCTAAGAAGACATCATCCTCAAAGTCTAATCATTCGAACGGCGAGGCAAATAATATGAATTCGAGCAAAAATGCCGGGATATCTACTTTGATGGGCTGCCTGGATCGATTCACAAGACCTGAGAGATTGGGTTCCGACCAGAAATTCTTCTGCCAGCAGTGTCAGGTGAGGCAGGAGTCTCTTAAGCAGATGTCCATCAGAAAGCTTCCTCTGGTTTCTTGCTTCCACATCAAAAGATTCGAGCACTCCTCAATACGGAAGATGTCGAGGAAGGTTGACCGCTACCTGCAATTCCCCTTCTCATTGGACATGACGCCTTATCTATCGTCTTCCATCATGAGGAGCAGGTTCGGGAACAGGCTATTCCCTTTTGACGGCGACGAGCAAGATGCTTCCAATGAGATGTCGTCAGAGTTTGAGCTGTTTGCCGTAGTCACACACTCGGGCAAGCTGGATGCCGGCCACTACGTAACGTATTTGCGCTTGAGCGACCAATGGTACAAGTGTGATGATGCATGGATCACCAGAGTGAACGAAAGCATCGTGCGGGCTGCACAAGGATACATGATGTTCTATGTACAGAAGATGCTTTATTACAAAACGAGCGAGAAACAAGCCGCTTCCTGATTTGTCTTGTCGTCGCAGGCACTGAGTTTGGGCCCCAATCACACAGAAGAAGACTCATCCATGGATGATGCAGTGTTGCACTGAGAAATCGAGAACAAATGCCATGGATTTGCTCTTCAATTGGTGGAAGATGGAGAAAAAGAGATAAAAAGGGGTGCTTTGTGTTCTTTGATCATGTTTTTTCCTTGAAACAAATTTTCAGAGGCGATTTTTAAATCTCAGGCCGTAAAATGAGCCTGAATTTTTTTTGAGGCGCTCCGGCCACCGGAATATTTTCTTTTGAAGGTGAATTTTGCCTAAAGAAATTCTGATGTTGATTTCTTTTGTTTGCTTCTTTCAAATATAGATGCATTATAAACAGTTGAGCTTCCCAATATTTCCAGATGGGTTTATGGTTATTTCTGTGTTCAGGTTATTTATTTTGCTCAATTTTGATTAGACTCGACTGTAGTGAAAAATCTTTGATGTATGTGATACTGATGTGTCAACAATGTAGCCATATAATTGAAGAAAATGTGTACTCTGGTTATGAAAATTGATATGAACAATGTTGCACACAACTTAGTAATACACTAATATTGACAAAATCACATTATGGTTCCTAAACAAAGAACAAAAAGCAAACCCATCTCCAGAGAAAATAATCTCACAATGGTCACTAGTTTCTGATTGAGTTTCACCTAAGTTAACTGAAATATAAACATATGATCCATGTTCTGTCTAATCAAAGCAACATAATACATGGTTTCATCAACAGTCCCTCCCAAGCACAATTACAGAACACAACTGTTACACATACATCACCCATGTCCACAAAAATCCCAGAAACTGCAACATCTCTCTCCAGGTGAATCCAAAACTTTACCATCCCAACTTCACCGACAACCAATCCGATACGTTAATAATTACAAAACCCAAAAACACCTGCAGAAACAATAACATCGGATGAGAGATCAAATAAACAGTCCTAACAACATATTCGGCGACATCTTTTCAACGTGAAACGCTAACAGAGCATAAATTTACCTGAATGGAGCCGAAAATGTAGATTGCAGAGTAATGCTGGCCATGGATCACAATGTCCTCCAGCATTGCCAATGGTATAGTGAGCAATGCCCCAAGTGCAGCCACCAATGGACTCGTCCAAACAACCCCCAATGCCCTACAAGTACCAAACCCCATATCAAACAATGAGCCATCACAAGAATCAATACAGACCATAGAGCTTCATGTTCATGGAATACCAGAAATAGTCAGGCACAACACTCCCGACGAACCCATTCACCAGAATCAGCTCCTTCACCTTCGCCGTGGGAGGGAACTTGAACTTGGGCTCAATGTCCATTGCAGTCAAAGGCCAAACTGACAACACCACACACCAAAACATGTCAAAGTCTCTGTAGCAAACAAACACAAGACACAATGCTTAAACCAGTTTACACATACCAAGCCACCAAAGAGTCAGGAGCGTGAACAACCCGATGTAGCCTAAAAGCTTCTGTATATCTATCTTGTCCCCTTCTTCCCCAGCAAATTTCTTCAAAAGCACTGCAACAACAACAAAAATGCACCATAAGTCACTTCTACACACATTTTATCATTAAAAGCTACCAGGACACAAAAAAAGAAGGGATAATTGTAAAAACTAGACGACACTGTTTTATTGCAAATCTTTTGACGCCGTTAATAAAAAGACAAAAATACCCTTGAAATTGAAAAAATACGAAAATGACAGTTTTTAGGGGTAGTAAAAAAATGACAAACCGGTGAATAAGCCAGTAGTGACCGATGAGAGGATAGCAAAAAGATCGCCTAGCTCAGAGTATCTCCCATTTCTGAATCATAACAAAAACCCATATCAGTTGTTTTCATTAATTTTACAGAAGAAAGGCGGATCGGTAAAGCAACGATTGTTCATAGTTGTGCTTAACTGTGATCCGTCAGCAGCCCATGTCTTGCCTAGTGTTGTCATTGCAACACCAGCCATGCTCACCACCACAGAGATCACCTTCACTGCAGTGAGCGAGCCTTCGCCAAGACACACGCCGATTAACAGGGTGAACGGCCCTGATGTTGCTGACAGTAATGTTACGCGAGCCACGCTCGTCCGCGCTAGTGCAGCATTTGTTAGATACTGCACACAACAAAGTCACATCAATGTTTCAAACCGAAGACGAAATAAACAGAAGGGAGTTGTGTACTTTGTTCACAGAGAAAAGCAGCTGTTATGTGTCGTTTGCAATAACATTTATTTATTTTAAAAAATCAACTTTTAGTTTCATGGGCAATTTTTCACTTTTATAAAAATACATACATTTTTGTAACAACAAAAAATGCAGACGACACAACGTCTTTTTTCCCATTAGCAAACAGCACAACATTTTTTTCTTGCAAAAATGTCGTATAATATGACACATTTTTTTACAATTTTCGCATAAAACAAAGTGAATCGCTTCCAATCACTTTTTGCAATTAATCCATAAGCAAGCATTAAAATTTAAATCAATTCTTCAGTTCTCACCTCTGTCAAGAACCATAGAGGACCCATATAAAACCCAAAAGTGGCATGCTCTTTTGTAGTTAGCTTCCTCTCATGATTCAAAATCTCTGTGCCTTGTTCACATTTGGTCACTAATGGTTTTGTCTCTATATACGAATGTAGCTCTTCTGAAGAATCCTGACTGTCCAACGACAGCGGCAACGGCTCTTTTTGTTCGAGTTCAAAACTATCACACACCCTTTCGTATTTCAGAGGCGAATCACTGCTCTCTGATAAGCTATCAACATTTTCGCCGCCTCCGCAGTAACAGCTTCTTATGAACTTCATCAGCAAATCCTTGATGAATGATAATGGAAGATACACCACAAACAGAGAGGTTCCCAGATATGACACTACAAATGGTTGCTTATAGTATGCAAATACGGCCTGCAATACGAATACAGCGACGAAAAAGATTTTTATGCGAAAACAAACAAGCAATTGAAAACCGGCGAGACCCAAATAGGAATTAGAGAAAAGGAAACCATAATTCAATAGGCGGCCCAAATTAGACTCGTACAAGATTATCAGAGTCCGAAACATCAGAAACAGTAACGACTAGTCCTGATGAGTTTAGTACTTATTCATGGCACATCCACACTGACGAATTTGGTGATAAAAAAAGTAAATAGAACACTTTGCGACGACAACAGAGTCGAATTTTCGAATTCTTTGATACAAAGATACCAAATAAGCTACATTATACTAGTAATGCCCCGTGACTCATGTCATGTGAGTTATTTGAGGCGTCTTCCTAGTATGTCGCGAATATTTTAGATGAATCTCTTAAAAACTACAAGCAAGCAGTGGCATAACCCACGTCTTTAATATATGATGCCAACAGAAATAATGAGATTGGGCTATGCTACATCATAACCGAAAAGAACATAAAGAAGCGGGAAACTCTAATCCAACAAGCGGCTCAAGTTAAACTCAGTCCAAATATCAGATTTCGCAGTGACTAATCTCAGTGAGTTCAGTATATAGATTCATGACATATCTGGCAATAACATTAAGTAGCAGCGAAATTCACCGTCTTTTCAGTAAAGGGCACCGACAGAAGTAATGAGATTGGGGAATCGACGAAAAGGGTATGACTAACGGGATGAAGAATCAAACATGCCTCATTCTTGGAAATGACTGACTCTGCAGACAATGACGACGACGACGATGATATATAAGAGAAAATGAAAGAATGAAGAAGATACCTGAGTGATCTCTCCGGAGGTGACCCACATGATCACAACAGAGAAGAGGAGGACCAAACCTCCTAGATATCTCCAGCTCATATCTTCACCTTGTCTCTCTGCTCCCACCCTCTTCTCTACACTGCAACAATTAATCAAAATTACACAATTTTAAAGAGCACTAATCATGATTAATATATATGTGACTTGGCTCTCCCTCAACTGGTCTCTTGATTACAACAACCAATACTCTTTTGTAAGGTTCCCAATTTGTTTTTTTCTTCTTCTTCCGAGTTTTCGATCAAAAAAAACACCATATTAGCGGATTAAAACAAATTGTCGGTAGAAGTTTATGTTCACACGAAATAATCAAAAGTTGGAAATGGAACATACCCATTTAATGAGAGTAGATTAATGACTAAACCCTCTATAAATTGCATGAAAACGTCAATTTTTTGGCAAGAGATAATATCCATTAGAACACAATTTTAATTAAAGGACAAATGTTTGAATTTGCATTTATTGAAAATGATTTGCTTAGGAATTTGTACAACAATGACAATGACAATTCAACGAATAACATGTTATGAGAATTTAATGTTTATAAAAATTTGAGTAATTTAATTTAATTTAATTGAATGATGAATAAAATTAAATTACCTGTGGAAAACCTGGGAATGGATTGAGGACGCGACGGCGGGGCTCGTTTTCGGAGGGATTAAGGATCGGCGACAGCTTCCTCGGACGACGACCAATCATTGTCAGGTGATTAAGGATTTACCATCATCAATCATTGTGTGATTATTTTTCCCCAAAACGCTTTTATTTTCCCCAAAAAATAAATCTGCCACGTGGCAGGGCCGGGCGCGAGATGGTGGGCCCAGGCGCATCCTCTAATTCCCGCTATTTGCGGATTCGATCGTCCACGTCAGATCGTTGCGACACGTCAGCCAGACCAGTTTTGGCGTTTTGCGACATGTCGTGTTCTCGAGGATCGTCATCGAGAGAGAGCGAAGGATCGAAACAAACAAAACGAAACCGAAAGAATGTGAAAGTGAAGAAAAAGGTTCAGTGAATCGAATCTGTGTCTTATCTGATAATCTTTCATCGGAGTTGTGTCCGGTGACCGTCGAATCTGTGTGTGTCTCTGTCTCCGTCCTCGGCCGGTCGGCGGTTGAAATTTGAATGGAGCGTTTTTGAGTTTCGGTGATTGGTGCCAGTGCGATTTTCTAGGGTTTTGGGAGCTGGGTCGGTCGATTTTGGGGGTTTTGTGGGAGAATTTGCGGCTTTGGTGGTGATGCTTCTCAGTTGATTGTTGGGTTTCAGGTGAATTCTGGTTCTTCGATTTTGTAGGAGGATTTGTTATGTGGGTTTTGGTTTTTGGTACTGGCTTTGTGAGTTTGGTGTAGTTTATGTTGCTTTGGAATAGCTTGTGAGCTGAATTTTTGTTGTGATTGATGAGGGAAAAAAATCATTTTTTTGCTACTTGTTGTGGTGAAATGGGAGTGGAGGAATTTTGGTGGCTTGTGTTTTGGTTGAATTTGGTGTTGTTGAGGAGTTGTTGAAGAGAAGGGATGTTTTGGAGTGAGAAATTTAGCTGCTGTAATGTGAGTGTAAGGCTTGTTTGATGATCCTTTTGCTGAAATGCTGTTTTTTATGCTATGGTGATGGATTTGTTGGTATTTGGGAGTTTGTTGGGTGTTCCCCATGAATACTTGAGTTCAGGCTTTCGGGAAGTGTTCAAACTGTTTGGGCAGAGAAGAATTTCGCGGGTTTTAAATGTTAGTTGAATGCTTTCACTGTTGAGTGTTCTTGAGGAAGGATAATTATTATTTAGAGGTGAAATGAGTATTTGAAGTTTCTTTCTTTGTTATACTCGATTGGGTTTAGAAGTTTTTGTGCTATTTGTTCTCTCAAAGAGAATTGGGTAATATAGTTGGTTGACAGTTTGGATAATGTATATTGTAGCATATTGCAGTTTTTTATCCTCTCGTTCATTTTATTGGGCCTTCAGAGGCTTATAAGATATGCTCTCCGTAATCTCTATGCTTGCCATTGTTTTCAAGAGTTAATGTTAAGAATGTGAACTTTGTCCTTCCAACCCTATCCTTAGCAATTCAAACAGCAAATGACATGAAGTATTGGTGAAAATTTTCAGGAAACATGAAAGGTTTTAGAGATTGGGTTTTCTCTCAGTTGATATCCAACTCCTTGATCTCATCTAGGCCACTGTCTGGTGGTGGCTGTTCTGTTCATGAGGAACCTCGAGAAGAAGAGCTTGCTGCCCCTGGTATCATTCTCTGTCTTTTACTCTTTTTGTGCGTTCCAACTCAATTTGAATTAGAAATACTCTGGAGATGATAGAGTTTGTTTCTCACTAGAGAGACTAAAAAGAGAAATTAGTTTTCTGATCAGCCTCGCTGTTATCATTTTCTTTTCCTATACCAATTCAAACAGAAACAGGCGGGCATCGCGTTAGCTTGCAATACAATTTAAGAAACAGTTGATTCAATAAGCTGCCATTTTCTGAGTAGAATGTTGTGTACGAATCAATTTGTAAGCATCTCCTTGTTACTGGCAAACGTTTTGTAGAAAGAAGATTTGTGTTTTGCAGTGATCTATTCATTGTGACCTACGATATTACTCACCTGAAAATGTAAATAGTATAAAAGATATACCAACTACCATGAGCAAGGGACATCTGATTTCTTAAAGCAAAATCGTGGTCACCACGAGAAAGAACAAGAGAACTGCGTGGTCACAACGTATCTTCCTGGCTTACAGAAGAATAGGCACTATAAGAATTTATATCCTACTATTAAGCATTTTAGTCGTCGATTGTTCCCATGTCAGTACTGAATAGATTATAGAGTAGGGTGGGTAGGCATCCTAGGTTGAACCTAACCAGCAGACGTTATCAACAATATAGCCATTGCTTAATAGTAAGAAGCTAAGGGATAAGTTAGAACTATCTTATAATTAGTTCAGAAACCATGAATAATCAACTTCAGCTTTGAGCTAACGCACTTCAAGTTCGACTTTCTTGAACATCCAATGCCTCAACTGTAAAGCTTTGGCACTATATGTGATGCGACCTTATACTGAAGTTTGGTTACCATGGAGTTTCTTTTTTCCTTTTAAACTGTCCATCATGATTTGTCATGTCTTCATTTGTATGGCATGATTTGTGAGAAATCATTTCAATTTACAATATTCTTCACATCAAGGTATCTAGTACTTTTCTTCACTGTCAAAGGTGTCATTGGTATTAGTTGCTTCCTTTCCCAGGCCAATTATTATGACTGAGTATTCTTGGTGAAATGAGACTTGAGAGATGTTATTAGGTTTTGCCTTTGATCCGTAATCTAGAGGATGATAAAATATACCAAAGATCTAATTTGTTATATGTAGTTCTGGTGGTACTGAATTCATGTGTAGTTGGGGGGAACTATTATATGTCGTTGTAAAGTTTCATCTTACTATTACTGGTGGATCAAAAGTGTACATTCTAACTAGATTCTTTACCATCTAACATGCCATAGTTTTTTGAACTTGATAACGCTTATATGATTTTTTTATTCAATTCTACATAACATCTAGGAAATGAGTTTATCTTCTGTAAGCTGATTATGATACTGTAAGAGCTTATCGTTTTCTTATTTGCTAGGTTCTTCTGGCACAGCTAGTTTGATAACGACACCAGTATCCCCTGATATATCACATTCTTCTTCTAGTAACCCGGAAAATCAGTCCCCTTCCTCCCTGCAGCAAGATTCAGCTGAAGGTTCTTATCACTACCACCATCATAAGATGGATAGATTAGACAAGATTGAGAATCTGCAGATCAAGTTCTTGCGTGCTCTCCAACGGCTCGGGCATTCACAAAAGAATCTGCTGGTGGCCAAAGTTTTATATCGGTTACACCTCGCAACTTTGATAAGATCTGGGGAATCTGATGCGAAAAGAGTTAACCTCAGAAATGATCGAGCTAAAAGAGTATCAGCAGAGCAAGAGGCATCTGGCTGGCCCGAATTGGATTTCTCGGTAAGAATACTTGTCTTGGGCAGAACAGGTGTTGGCAAGAGTGCAACTATAAATTCTATATTCGACGAGAAGAAAACTGTGACGGATGCGTTTGAACCCGCCACAGATTGCATCCAAGAGGTTACAGGAACTCTTAACGGAATCAAAATAACCTTCATTGACACCCCCGGTTTCTTGCCTTCTTCTGCCGGTAATTTTGGAAGAAACAGGAAGATTATGCTCTCCGTGAAGAGATTCATAAGAAAGACCCCACCAGACATTGTATTGTATTTCGAACGTTTTGATCTTATTAACGCCGGTTATATTGATTTTCACCTTCTGAAGCTCGTAACTGAAGTTTTTGGTAGTGCAATCTGGTTCAACACGATCCTCGTCATGACTCATTCATCATCTGTTTCTCATGAAGGTTTCAGTTACGACTCATATGTTCTGCAATGCACGGATATAGTGCAACGCCACATTCACCAGGCAGTGCTCGATGCAAAACTCGAAATGCCTCTACTCGCGGTGGAGAATGATCCTCAATGTAAAGTTCTTCCAAATGGACAGATATGGAGATCTCATTTCTTGTTATTATGTATTTGTACAAAAGTTCTGGGCGATGCTAATTCCCTTTTGGATTTTCAAGATAGCATCAAACTTGGGCCAATGGGAAATACCCGACAGCCCTCTCTGCCTCATCTTCTCTCGTCTCTTCTACGCCATCAACCTCTCTCCGCCCCAGGAGAAGCAAACGAAGAAATCGACAGCATGTTTGTCTCGGAACTAGATGAAGAGGATGAGTATGATCAGTTGCCTCCAATTAAAATCCTATCAAATGCTCATTTTCATAAATTGACCAAGTTGCAGAAAAAGGAGTATCTCGACGAGTTGGATTACCGGGAGACCCTTTTTCTGAAAAAACAACTGAAAGAAACCTCCAAGAAGCGCAAGGAAGATAAGCACGTCGAAGAGGAGAATTTGACCGATGGTGATATTCCTGAAAGCGAATACGACACTCCAGACACAGTTTCATTCCCAGAAACAGCAGTCCCGCTAACTTTTGACTCATATTGCCCGTTGCATAGATACCGCTGGGCTGATATGGGCAACCAGTGGGTTTTCAGACCCGTTCTTGATCCCCAAGGATGGGATCACGATGTCAGCTTTGACGGGGTAAACGTAGAGGCAGCTGGTGAAATAAAGAATATGTTCGCCTCAGTTAAAGGACAGGTAAGCAAGGGAAAGCGGGATTTTACCATTCAATCCGAGTGTGCAGCAGCTTATGCACTTCTCGGGGGCCCTACTTACTCTGTAGGTTTAGATGTTCAGTCTTCAGACAGAGATATCATTTACACAGTTCACAGCAACACGAAACTGAGAAGCCTGAAGCACAACGTTACTGATTGTGGAGTGTCTTTGACATCTTTCGAAGGTAAGTACTGCGTTGGCGCCAAGCTTGAAGATGCCATATCCATCGGGAAGAGACTAAAGTTTGTGATGAATGCTGGCCGAATGGGTGGTGCTGGAAAAGTAGCATATGGCGGGGGCTGCGAAGCCATCATAAGAGGAACAGACTACCCAATGAAGCAAGACAGCACCAGTCTGGCAGTGACAGTCCTATCCTTCAACAAAGAGATGGTTTTTGGCGGAAATCTTCAAACCGAGATCAGGTTGAGCCGGGATACAAAAGTGGCAGTCAGTGCCAATCTGAATAGCCAGAAAATGGGACAGATTTGCCTGAAGACAAGTAGCTCCAATCATGTCCAGATTGCTATTGTGGCCATTTTCTCAATTTGCAAGGCCTTGCTGCGCAGGAAGGCGACTGAATATATAGAAGCGGAAGCATTGCAGACCGAGTAAGTTCATTCTGCTTTCTCGATGCTGGTTATGTTTCAATTCAGCGCGTGAAGTTATCGCAGGATTGCTATTTTCATGGGGTACTTTACGTTTCTGAGACAGAAGCAAATGGGTCTATTTTTCCAAGGACCCAAGTTCAGGTGAGCTTTTTGGTCACTGAGGCTTGTATCAAGTGAATTGAGGTGGTGATTTTATACAAAATCAAGAGTCTTTTGTTAAGCTGTAGCTGAAGTTTTGGTAGAAGCAGGTAATGAAGAAATATAGTGTTATCAGTTTCTGAACCTTGTTTATGATATGTTACGTCTTCCTTGTTTAAGACGGCATGATCAAATGATTTTTCTTAATGTCCAGATCAAGTGCTCATCGTCAACTCATCGCATGTCTTGTTCCGCTTATTAAACTTGACGGAATTAGCTAAAATGTAATATAACAATACTCAAGTGGTGCTTTATGATCACCACTTTATGATCATTCTCTTAAATTTACTTATGATCATTGACGTGTTTTAATCTCACATTCAGGGGTGCTCATAATTAATCGTGAAATTATACCGACCGCAAAACTGACCAAATCGTACACCTTGGTTAATGAACTGCATATAATCGATGTGGTTGAGGTTTCAATTTGAAGAAAACCGGTATAATTCAATTTGGTTGAGATTTTGTAATGTTAAAACCGCTGGTTAACCACAAAACTGGAACCACGTGTTACTTCAATTATGTGACATCACAGACGCGTGTGACTCATGACTTCAATCCCCACCTTTTACTCTTCTACTTTTGTTTCTTTCCTCATCTTCATCTTTTTTAATATCGAACTTTTACATTTCCATTGTAAATAATGATTTAGGTTAGGGAGTTTTTCATAATTAGGTTGTGACCAAATTTGAGTGCTCTTAGCTCTCTTTGATCACTCCTTAATAGTTTTCGGGCCAATAAATTTTTCTTAGAAATCACGTGTTCAACATCTCAACCGTTTTTTCTTATAAAACTGTAACATATCTCATGGGTTTGATCTGTTTTGGCTTGGAAATGGTCCAAAAAATAGTTCACATGTGAAGCTCATCGCTCACGATTGGTGCGGTGAAAATCGTAAACCGACTGAAAAATCGAGCGGATTATAATCAGCAATTATCGTAACTACATGTCAGATACAGTTATAGTTTCTATCGTGTAAAAAGCACTAAAAGTGAATTAGTTTTTAGGATATTGGGTGATTGTGGATAACCGGCCATGTTCACCCCCACATTATTATTATAAATTCAGCTGACATTTATTTTAATTTTTTTTTTCAAATTTATACAAACAAATGTAGGTTAAAATTATTAACACCAATTTTATATAATTGATTTATTAAATATTTTTATCTTACAATATTATTTTCGGGCTCATCCTATCCACTGAGACATGCCCCAATCCACTGTCTAGAAATGTCTATTGTAATTTTGATTATAATTTAATGAGAACAATCTACACCGCTATTAATTACTATCTAATATTGTTTTTGTTATAGTTAATTTAGTTTGTCTTTTATGTCATAACAAGCTTTAATGGTCTAAATCCTAAAACATTTAATTAGTGACGATCGCACAATTATGAGCTACGCGACTGGGCCCCACCAGTCCCATGTTGCCACGTAGGCGCCACCTTCTCCGACCAACAACTTGATCCGATAAATTGGATCACAAAACAAACCAACGACCTCTTCTCCCTAACTTGCGCCGCTGCTATCTTGCGCCTCATTCCCTCACCCACACACCACACAGAGCTCCTCTCCGTGCGCAGCGAGTAACCCATCACTATAAATCTCTCTCCCTCACTCTCTCCTCTCCAGATGCTCTCTCCCAGGTACTTTCTCTCTCTAGAGATCACTGTTTTTGTTCTCAATGTGTTGCCTTTTATGAAATTTACTGTTCAGGGTTCTTGTTCTTCTGATTGTACCTCTTCGTTGGATGATTTTGGCTTGGAATCAACGTAAATGAACTCTTCTGGTTCATTTTTGATTTGTTTGTGTGCAATTATGTACTGGCACCAGGAGAATCGGAAAGGGATCAAATAAAAATGGTATCTTGATGGAGAGAACTCGTGATTGGGTCTTGCTATCTCATGATTTTTGGGTTTAGATTTCATGTAACTGGTGGATGTTAGCAAAGCTTCATGTTTCATAGATTTGATATTGAAATGGGTTTGGGGTAAGATTTTATGATGTTAGCTTGTCTTGTGAGCGCATCTATGATCTATGTGTTCTTAACCCAAAAAGACGATTTTTATTGCACATGTTAGTGCATTGATGATGGCAGTTTTAGGTAATAAAATGCAGGGGTTAGAATTGCTTATTCGCGGTATTTTGAATTTTATCCAAAAGTTTAATTTTATAGATTATCGTCATGATTTTCCATGCTAACCTGTTTGATTAGGCTTGAACGATTAAGTGAAAGATGTGTCTTGCTTTTACTTTCAATTGTAAAGTGCTCGTGCGTCTGAGTATTGGCCTCTCTTTTTGTTCACTTTGTGAATAATTTTTCTTTCGTTTTACTTCTAGCTCCTTAATTTTGGTCCTCAATAATGCTTTAACATCGTAATTATCTTTACAGTTGGTGATCTTAGTTTTTGGTCTATGCAGTTGAACAAATTGTTCTTTGCTTAGAATCAACAATCACGATAGAGAGAAAGAAAATGGAACCCATGTTACTGAAGCTAGTATTTGCATCGTTTGTGTTATTGGGTTTTGTGGACAATGGAGATGCAGGGATCACAAGTGCTTTTGTCCGAAAAAAGTGGCCATCTGTTGACATGCCTCTTGACAATAAAGTATTTGCAGTTCCCAAGGGTTACAATGCACCACAACAGGTTCGGATTCCTTATTTTCATTTCTGTTTAAGATATAGGAAGCTCTGGACTTGTAGGGAATACCTGCACCACTCACTAAATGGAATAAACTCTTTGAAACTTTTATTGTAGGTTCATATCACTCAGGGTGACTATGATGGGAAGGCGGTGATTATTTCATGGGTGACACCTGATGAACCGGGGTCAAATGAAGTAAAATACGGCAAATCAGAAAACAAATATGATTTTACTGCAGAGGGGACAATGACAAACTATACTTTTTCAACGTATAAGTCTGGTTACATTCACCACTGTCTTGTTGACAACCTTGAGGTAATCATGCAATTAACTATTAGAGGTATTATTTCCGTATTTGACTTCTTAAATCTCCTTAGGCTCAATAATTTCTAATTTCTTGTTTTTATGATCTCCACACGTCTTTTCTAATTGTCCGTGCTTCACATATGCAGCAGTCATTTTACGAAGAACTTCTGCGTCTTTCATTATGCTGTGTGATATTTGAGAAATTTTGTCTAGACTTAATTCTGTATTGCCATGCTTCTTCAGTTTTTTAAATTCTTCCATTTGTTTCTCCTTTTTAGTATGACTCTAAGTACTATTACAAGCTTGGGAGTGGTGATACGTGTCGGGAATTTTGGTTCCATACACCTCCAAAGATTCACCCAGATGCTCATTATAAGTTTGGAATTATTGGTGAGCTGCTTATACTGAACTTAAAATTTCATATTCGTTGATATCTCATTCTAAGGGTTCTCGGGATTGTAATAACTGTCTGGTAAGTATTATTTTGTGGAATGAATTTTCGAATAACATGTTCTTCATGTGTTACAGGTGATCTTGGCCAGACATATAATTCACTTTCCACTTTTGAGCATTACATGAAAAGTGAAGCTCAAGCTGTCTTGTTTGTTGGCGATCTGTCATACGCTGATCAATATGAGTACAGTGATGTTGGCATACGATGGGATTCATGGGGTCGTTTCACCGAGCCAAGTTTAGCATATCAGCCATGGATTTGGACCACTGGAAATCACGAGATAGAGTACATGCCCTCCATGGTAGAGTATTTCACATAAATTGTCAATCAATTTGTTTGAGAATTATATGATACTTGATGCCTTTTCTACTTTGCATTAACTTTTACTTAACTTTTCAGAATTTACATTAGTTTTTCACTGAGTTTGCTAATTTTCTTCAGGGAGAAATAATTCCTTTCCGATCCTTTATTCACCGATACCCGACGCCTTACAAGGCTTCTCAAAGTCCAAGCCCTCTTTATTATGCCATCAGGCGCGCATCTGCTCATATAATTGTCATATCCAGCTATTCTCCCTTTGGTAACTTCTCTTTTCCTTAACTCTATAGGTTCTGTAAATGTACAACTGTCCAGGACTAGAAAATAATAATTTCACAGTTTTTCTATTATGAAACAAGAATAGTCAATTTAAGACACAAGTGTTAAAGTAATTAGCCAACGAACTGAATCTTATTTTTCATTGGCAATAACCTCAACAGTGGGTATTGGAACCAACAACCTCATATTTATGATACGAGATGTATGTGACACATTTTTGTTTGTGGTGATAGTGCACCAGACAATAGAAAACTTCGTTGTGCATGTGTTTCTGGATGAACTAAGTTGATTCAGTACACGGGCTGGACTTCGAAATTAATAAGAGTAAAAAGATTCTAGGTTCATGCGTCATATTTTCTTGAACCCTTTCAACAGTGAAATCAACGCCTCAGTGGGCATGGCTCAAAGAAGAACTGAAGAAGGTAGACAGGGAGAAGACACCATGGCTCATTGTTCTCATGCACGTCCCAATCTATAATAGCAACACAGCACACTTCATGGAGGGTGAAGGTATGCGAGTAACCCTTGAAAAATGGTTCGTCGAATACAGAGTTGACATGATATTTGCCGGCCATGTTCATGCTTATGAAAGATCAGTATGTCTCTCCGTCTCCAAATTTTTACATAACCTTGGTTATCAACTAGAGTGGATTCTAATGGAATGAAACTTTCATAATCGTTTCAGTATCGGTTCTCAAACATACGCTACAACGTATCAGGCGGTGACCCTTATCCAGTACCAGACGAGTCAGCTCCGGTTTACATTACTGTTGGAGATGGAGGGAATCTGGAAGGGCTGGCTGGGCCGTAAGCTGCTATGTTATAATATCACGTACATCCTTTTTTTTCATGGTATATGTCCATGTTTAACCGTTATTCCATTTACTTTTCAGCTTCAGAAGCCCACAACCAGACTATTCTGCATTCCGAGAGTCCAGCTATGGGCACTCCACCTTGGAGATAATGAACAAGACTCATGCAGTTTACCACTGGAATCGTAACAATGATGGGAAAAAAGAAGCAACCGACTCTTGCATACTACACAATCGATACTGGTGAGTACAATTCGGTCTATAATGAAATTTCAATTCGTTGAAGCCAAGTTTGAATCTTGTGAATGAATAACTAGTAAAGTATGAACTTTTAAAAGTAGAGAATATAGACTTAAAATGATGAGACTAACTTCCAATCTGAAAATTCCTTTCCACTTCAAGAATCCATAATGTGAGATATATACTTGTATCATGTTTATGATGATGGCATAGGGCAAAGAATTTGAGGATGAGAAAACTGAGGAAGAATCACCTGAGGAGCAGGGTCGAGCAGGTTGCAGGTTACTGAGAAATTTGAAGCACTTTGGCCAAAACGGGTGGTCTGGTTTAAGCTGGAGGACCATAGCTGCAGAAGCAGATAGGTTGTGCACTTTCCCAATCAAATTTCTTATCAGCTATTGATTTCATATACTGGTACCATAATAATGTGAGCATTATAATTGAGAGAAGCACATTTTGCTTCATCTTGTGTAGTTGTGTGCATCAGGCAATGAAATAAAATGCAAATTTGTCCATTTCATCATCTAAACTGCTTTGAAACTCAGAAACTGAAAACGCATGTATGTATTCATTAAGATGAAAAAAGAAGAGGAACAACAGCCAAATCATTTGTGTTTCTTTCTGAAGCTTTCATGGAGAATACTTCAAAAATGATCCTGTTGTTACAAAAATAAGGTGTGTGGATTTGATTATCACTAGAATGTAATCTGGACACATGGGTTTACAGTAGTTGCTGATACTTTGTACAGATATATCCTCGGTAAGCAAAAATTGTTCTCAATTGTCTCGGTAAATTGGTTGTGCCGTCCACTTGAGACTCAGATTCAAATTCCCAGACTTAGAGCCCTCTAGCTGGAAAGTGTCGCTGTATTCGAGTTCCATTATGACCCTAGTCAGTGTCAAAATGCATCTTCCCATATAGTCCTGCAAGGTAAGGAAAGCCATGTATTAGTTTCATCTCAATTTATTCAGCATCCTTGAGCATGTTCTGAGGGAAAAGAATGAGAAATGTAGGGGAGCAACAAAATAGTTGGGAGAAACTAATATTTAGAGTCTTATAAAATGTGCACTGGGAGGGGAATTCTGAGGTGATCCTCGAGACTAAGAAACTCAACTTTAGTAAAATTGTGGATGTAGCAATGAGAATTGAAAAACTATAATATATTCATATCTCAGAAGTATAGGTGGTGATTTGATTTTCCCTTGTGACATGTAACAGATGGCAAGTCAATAAGATCTCGAGTGACAATTCCATGCTAAAAGTAGTTGGTATATAATACTTCTTCAATTGGAGAATGAATCACAGGGATTATATTGTCAATTAAGGTTTCCCATAGTTAGTATTTAGGTTATTTTCTATTTCGCATTAGTAGTTAGTTTTCTAGTTAGTATGTGTATTCCGTATATAAAATACTAATTATAGGAAACCCTTATTGACATATATAACCAACAAACAGAACAACTGAACGGGAACAGCATATGACCTTACCTTTCCAAATGTGTCATGGTCCCAAATCTCGAGAATCAGCATATCATGTAATCCATCCTCAACCACAAAATCAAAGGTTTGATTCCATACCGGATTTAAGCTGTCATTCACAACCTGACAAAAGAAAAGGAAATTGTAGTGTTAAATGTGTCGTGAAATCTACGAGCACTAGCCATGTGTTGATAAAAGCAGAATGGGACTGTTCCTATCAACAATTCGGCACCAATAACCAAGCTTTTTCAGAAACAGGGTTTGAGGCGACTAATTGAATCCTTTAGCAACCCTTCAAAACCACTCTTTGAGATTCTCCGCCTTCATCTCCCAATGGAGAAGAAAAATCACAGTGATCTAAATCACACCTACTAGAACATTTTCATTGAAATCTTACCCTGGTTTTGTTTCTGTTATCTGTTTTCTTCATAGTGAGTACGACGTAAGGATCAGCCTTCCCCATCAAGTCTGCTGGTGGCAAATCTTCAGCAGATATGACAGTCACGGAAAGTACTCCTCTAATAATGACTTCCCTTTTCTTCTTTGTGGCATCTCCATTTCCATTAGATTCCGTTCCATTTGCTCCACTTTTAAGAACCTTCTCCAAGGATGTCATTGCATAGCTGGGAGCAAAGGGGTTGGTAAAACCATTCCCCATCCCATAGGGACAGTACAGAAGCTCCAAATGCACCTAAAATTGGCATTAGAAATTTTATCGAAAAATTGACGTTCTTTGGAATGCCACTGTTACAAACGCAATCCAAAAGAATGCAGAAATTTCTTTAGGGTTAAAAGATACAAAAGGCTTGAAATTCAAATAGCTAGAAAACTCTGGGCGGAGATCTGCAGCTGCTACAGATCATGATAATATATAAAAATAGTCTATATCTAGAGAGCTTATATATTTTTATTTTACCATTAGTTTTTGAGATTTAAAAAAAGGTGACAGGACTATAGGAAAATAAAGAATTGAGTTGCATGGAAATATGCTCTATCAATTGTGTATGAACTTTTACAGACAAGCTACTGTTAGAACTTAGGTATAACTATGAAGTACGAAAGAATTGCTGAAGTTAATACTGAGTAAACCACATGCTTGTGCTGATATCAGCCTGAGACGTCATTATATGCTTTCCAAAAATAAAGATTCATCCAAAGTTTCTTTAGTTTATCAGGTTTTAATTCATTTTGAACATGATAGGTATTAGCTATGACTATGAGTAGAATAAAATCTTGTTAGAAGCAAAGGAAAACAGAAACGATCAAGATCATCTTGTATGCATGTTTATTATATGTGACGTATACATCCAAAAGATGAAAAAAATTACCTGCCCCCTATCTTTAGTATCTCTCTGGACTTCCAAATCTTTAACAAGATTCAACCACACATCTTTCACTTTACCAGGCACAAGTTGGCTCAGCTTCACATGAACACACCCTAAGAGCTCTGATGCCTGAAGACCTTCATCATCATAAATTTTTACCACCAGGTGTTGTGTGGATGCATCCTCAACAACAAATTCAAAGTGTTCATTCCAGATAGGGTTCAAGTCATTGTTCTGAAGAAAATAACATAATATTAGAAGCGGAGAAGGTAAATGGGTGACATAAATAGAAGTTAAACTAACTCACTATCGTCTTGCTGGTTTTCATGCGGTCATGTAATGGGCGCACATATAATACAGCATAAGGATCTGATTTCCCAATGAGGTCTTTATTCGTCAAACCCTTTGCTTGCACAAGTTTCACCTCTAGTGTTCCAACAGGCTTTAACTCCAGGTCACTACACCACCAAAAGAACAGGGAAAAGATAATTGATATTAAGAATTAAAAAAAAGTATGATCATACTAGAGTAGAGGCACTTCAAACTGCACAACAATGGTCAGTATACTCTCCCATGGTTTGAGAATACAAATCAATCAATAATCATTAGGATAATATGTTTTAATCAACAAATTCCCCATACAACTGCGTACCTATAATCCCCAGGCAAAATGGGTATAACTTTCCGTACAGGCCATGTGATAGAATCTTCAATCGCATCCCGTATTGTTCCCTATACATTAATCAATCATTCTTAGTAGATATTAAATATATTATGATACTTGCATATGCAAATATATTCCATGTGTTGTCTTGAAAAAAATAAATAAACATTGGGTGAATTGAAATACCATATACTTTTACTCTGGTCCTAAGAAAATTGATTTGAAACATGAGTCTCATACCTTTGATATGCTTCTTTGGTTTTACGGTTTCTGATGACATTTACCAATGTTTCAAAAAATGCAACTATACGATGTAAATCCTCATCTGACCTTAAGACATAATAGTTTCACTATTTTCTAACATTATCTCATTTCTAAACTTGATGCAGTCCAGTCTCATAGTGCTTGAGTGTATAAATCATACAGCATGTTACAGTGAACAGATCATAGAGTGGAACAAAGTATTAATGAATCCAATAATGAAATTTTAACAAACCTCAATGGCATCAGACACCCCTGGAATTGTTGATATGTCGCCGCCAATAACTTTCAGGGTGAAATCTAACTTCTTCTGCAATAAACAAAACAGAATTTCGTTCCATCATGTGAAGTGTGAACTATGTTTGTCTTAATGTGATTGTGAGAGAAAAGAGAGTGTTGCTATTCCAACTATGTTTGTGGGCACATATTCAAGAAAACTTCCCACCTCCTTACAAGGAACATGTGAAAAAATAAGACACATATGCCATACCTTTTCTCTCAGGGAAAAACATACAGCTCCAAAGCAAGGAAACTCATCAACAAGTGGCCTGAAGATCAATCTGAAAACCCCTGTAAACCCAATATTTTTCACCTATAGAAAATGAAGAAGTACAAGGCATCAATTAAAATCATATGTACATGATATAAAGAATTTAAAGCAGCCATACTGGGTCTAAGAAGTCATTCACGTGAATTAAGATTAATAAAACTTGCAATTCCTCTCTTGCATAATAAGTGTTACAGAGTTAATTACCTGAACGGGTAATGCCACGCCAAGTCTAGTCTTAATAGCAAGAACTATATTCGAATTTGCATCCCACTGCATTTCTAGCTCCATGGTAACACCATCTTCATTATCTTCCAGAATGGAAACTCCTAATGAACAAAATCAATTTTCATGAGTTTAACATCATATAGGCTCCAACGACATCCCTTCACAATACAATCATGATAAATTCCGGGCTGTTTTTGCACGACTATGTTTGACCAAGAGTGAAAACATAAAAATCGCGTATAACACAAATTGCCTGACAAAACAACAAATTAAATTTCACCATCAGGCAACAACACCAATCAAACTAACCTGTAAACTGGGGAGCAACAGTACCAAGAGTGAACTTGGAAAACTTGAGCGACGACAGTATAACAGGCCTATATTGCTCAAGAACCGGCTCGACCGAAGCCTTTATCAGTTCAGATGCTGCCTACAACATTCAAATTACAGCAACAGGACATTCCCTCATTTCACATACAACAAAACCCATCAACATTTATGCCTACCAACTAAACCCCAGTAAAATAAAACCCGTTCATGCACACAAAACCCATAAAAAAAATACCTCATTAACATAGGGCCAGATCTTGGTAAGGTGTTGATTAAGCCACTTCAACTGGAAAATCAAAAAACCCAATAAAACCCAAAAAAATCAAATCCAAAGTATCCAAAAACAACAAATGCAGAGTAATTTACAGAGAAGAAAACGAAAAGCCTCACCTTTTGGCGATTAGAGAAGACAACCCAAGAAGGGTACAAATCAGCCGGCAAGATCTTCCTCGAATCATCCACAGTCATTCTCGCGAAAGCCGCAATAGTCGTCGCCTACAACAAACAAAATAATCAAAATCAAATCAACACAGACCCATTACTCGAAAACAGTCCCAGAAACCCATCAAAATCGAACCATTTCACATCGGAGCTTCGATCGGGCGTTTTCAGACTTGACGAAACAGACGATCAGGCCAAGACCAACCACGAGACCCACAACGAGACCGAAGATAAAACCCATTTCCACTCAAAACACAGAGACGCAGAGAAGCAAAAGATTGAGAACACGTTTATTCAGATCAGTAACTGCATGCTACTGTTGCCAGAATTGAGTCGTTTCAAGAGCAATTAAGATTGTGGGTACGATCTCAATCGCGATTATGGTGGGTCTCTTGCTGTTGAAGATCAAGATTTGGGCGGACAAATCGCTGATTTGTGGGGTCTTTTCAGGTGCTAGAAATAAAAATGTCTGCGATTGAAGCGCCGATGCGATACGGACATTGATCTCGAAGTTGACGCCTTTTTGTGAACTCTCGTTGGCTCATTTGTCTGGTCCCGTTCTTGACCTGGACACGTCTGATTGGGCTTTGGCCCAAGTTCTTGAGATTTGGCCCGAGTGATGAGCCTCATTGGGCTTTATCAGTATCCATTTGAATTTTTAAAGAGCATGAGTGGGCTGTTCACGGTTCGGTTTTAAGAAAATAAAAATTGAAACCGAACAAATGAAATTGGACATGTCAATTTTTGGTTTGGTGCGAATTTTTATAAATCGGTTCTCGTAAGATTCTCACATTTTAAACTGTTTTAACTTATCGGTTTTTAGTTGAATTTATTTTGAACTGATTTTTCGTAAAATTCTCATATTTTGTGCCGATTTTGACTTATTAATTGACATTTTTTGTTGACTCAATATTTTAAGTCCAATTAATAAGGATCGATGACATAAAATCAGTATAAAAATTAAGACCGAACTGATAAATTTTAGTTCGATTCAAGTCTTTGTCATGTTTTTTATTGGCCCCACTACCCAGTCTACTGTCAACCCAAGCCCAACTCAAACATATACACGAATCTAACCCACCCCTAACTAACGGGATGCAATCAGCTAGAAACCATGTTTCAAATAGGTACAAAGGGACCTCCACCATCCGTCGGATGCAATCTTATCAATGGCTATGAATATTAACCAATTTCTGCTCAAATTTAAATCAAAAAACATTAAAAGGGCATAACAGTCATTTAGCGTCATGAATCTTTGCGTTAGATATCCGACGGTTCTGCGATCTCTTCGACGGTTCTGCGATTTCTTCGATCGATCAGTTCTGCAATTGTAATCTGCGACTTCTGAAATTGTAATCCATCGTTTGATCGATTCTGATTTTGTAATCCATCAATCAATCTGTTATGCAATTCAGATTGACCGATTCATCAATTCTAAAACTGTAATTCATTAATCGATTCGATTCTGATTAAACTTTAGTGATTGACAGAACTGAAACTGTAATTCGATTACGATCAACTGCTATTTCTAATCAACCTTTAATTCGAAATCTGAAAAGGCTTTCAAGTGCTTGTTCATAATCTGAAAGGCTTTCAGACACACGAGGGTTTCTTGTATTTTTCTATAGGAAAACACTAATACCCGTCGGGGGAGTGGTGCGACGAGGGTTCCCCTGCTATTCGAAATCTGAAAGACTTTCAAGTGCTTGTTCATAATCTGAAAGGCTTTCAGACACACGAGGGGACCCCTCGTGCGACGAAGGTTTTCAATTATATGAAAGGCTTTCAGACACACGAGGGGTCCCCTCGTGCGACGAGGGTTTCTTGTATTTTTCTATAGGAAAACACTAATATCCGTCGGGAGAGTGGTGCGACGAGGGTTCCCCTGCTATTCGAAATCTGAAAGGCTTTCAGACACACGAGGGGACCCCTCGTGCGACGAGGGTTTTCAATTATATGAAAGGCTTTCAGACACACGAGGGGTCCCCTCGTGCGACGATAGTTTCTTGTATTTTTCTATAGGAAAACACTAATACCCGTCGGGGGAGTGGTGCGACGAGGGTTTTCCTGCTATTCAAAATCTGAAAGGCTTTCAAGTGTTTGTTCATAATGTGAAAGGCTTTCAGACACACGATGGGACCCCTCAAAAATTAAATTAAAAAAGCTGCAACCTACATGAGAATACAAACTTTACATTTTATTCATACTATAATTATTTTTAAATGTATTTTATTGATTTTAGAATTATAAATGTATGGAAACACTATCTTAACCCCTTAACCCAAACTTGCACCCAATCACATTCTTAGATTTGATCACGCGTATTAAAAGTCATTCGCTAATTATTTTTAGTTTCTAATAATTAATTTCTAATTAATCTTTAAAAACTTTAACCATAAACTTTATTTATGTGACTGATATCTAAGGTTCATTTTGAATCTGACTAGATTGTAGAAGTCGCTAAGGAACATTGGGAACTCGCCAAAATATGGAAGGTAAGTCGGAGAAACACCCAAAACCTGAAAATAACATAATTTGAAAATTTAAGGTTCAATCAAGAATATTTTCATCTCTTAATTAAAATTAACATATTTCATCCAAATATTTAACGTGTGTTCATTTCAAATATTTGAAGTGTAGTTAAGTGTCAAATTTTGAGGTTGGGACAACTTAGTAAAAACTAGCACCCAGAGCCGTCCCCGGAAAATCGGGGGCCTAAGGCAAGAATTTGAAACGAGTCCTTTATTTTAAAAAGATAATACGATACTACCAATATTTAGGCTTCAATGTTATTGGACTTGTTAGGGAGAATCGGGTCTTACCAAGGAGGAGCACACCACAAGGAAAGCCCATACACACATTAGAGCCCACCTTTGTCCCAAAAGTGGGCTTCAATGATGCACATGTTTCCAAATACTTATAGTAAATAAATTAAAGGTCAAATGTTTAGGTGTACCTAATCTCCTAGTCTTTTGGGTCAAAGGTGGACTCTAATGTGTGTGTGGACTTTCCTTGTGGTGTGCTCCTCTTTGGTAAGGCCCGGTTCTTCCCAACAAGTGGTATCAGAGTCAGGTTTGCACAAATCTCATCGGCCCGGCATGTTTGGGTCAAAGGTGGGCGTCAATGTGTGTATGGGCTTTCCTTGTGGTGTGCTCCTCCTTGGTAAGGCTCGGTTCTCCCCAATAAGTGGTATCAGAGCCAGGTTTGCACAAATCTCATAGGCCCGGCATGTTTGGGTCAAAGGTGGGCGTCAATGTGTGTATGGGCTTTCCTTGTGGTGTGCTCCTCCTTGGTAAGACCCGGTTCTCCTTGGATTGAGATAATAAAACTTGATATACATGTACATAATAATTAAAAAATTGGGTCTTTTCTTATATTGGGTTGGTCGACTGGGTTTTTTGGGCACCCTTTAGGGTCGAGACCTAAGCCAAAAGTCTCTCTTATCTTGTGAACGGGTCGGCCCTGCTAGCACCACAACTTGCAGAAAGCACCATCACCAAAAAGTAATCGTCAAACCAGCAGTGACTCCGGTCTAACTCGAGCCTTGACATATTAGAAAAATAACTGAAACAGAACCAAGAGCTCGTCCAATGATTGAGACGTGGGGCCCAAAACCACACGAACCAGCACCACACAGAAACGGACAGTAGATGATGATTCTTAAACGAGTAAGTTCCATGGAAATGTGACATAGGAGATCGATGGTTGTGAACTGATGGCTAAATAGGAAAGGGCACAGATTCTTGGTTCCCACGCATTCACGAAGCTTCCAAGGTTTCCAAAAGTGGAAAGTGATGGTCCATTCATGCATGCCTAAACCCGTTCCTTATTTTCCACAACAAGATAAAGATTGGAAGGTGGCACAACATCCAATATTTATTCCCATAAATGATACATGCGTATGTGTTGCATCTTCCACATTTATTCTAAAAATATAAAGATACATGTCATGCTGATTATTTTTGTAATTAATGACTTTATACATAAAGATAATTAAAATTAAGGGTAAACTACACATACACTATCCTTAACTTTTAAATTAGACACATAGCTACACCTAGAGATTGAAAATGGACACTCAGCACCTACCGTTAGATTTTCTGTTAAAATTTTAAGTAAAAAGACGAAAATGCCCTTGGTTATACTTCAAATTTTCAAAACATGCCATTTATGAGTTTTGGTGTGTTTTTCGATCAAGCTTCTCCACAACCACCGCGTTCCTCGCCGGCCTCGTCTCCGATCCTCCCACTGCGTTCGCCGGCACCGGGTTCGACCTCCGACGACTACGCCAAGTCTCCGACGAACATTTTTTTACAATGACATGATTTTGAAATTTTGAAGTCTGACTAAGGGCATTTTCGTCTTTTTACTTAAAATTTTAACAGAAAATCTAACAGTAGGTGTTAAGTGTCCATTTTCAATCTTTGGGTGTAGCTAAGTGTCCAGTTTGAAAGTTGAGGATAACTATGTGTCTTTTGAGTATAGTTGTGGATGACTATGTGTAGTTTACCCTATAATTAATTGTGAAATTTTAAAGTCCATGAGAGGACACCGAAATGATTTGAGCCTCAAATTATTAATAGAGATGTATAAGTTTCGAATCTCGTTGGGATTAAGGTGAAGAAGAGTTGAGGGAAAAAAAATAAACAGATAAATATAAGAATTATAGATTAATATTACATCTCAATTCGGAGAAAATGCCTAATTTTGATATGCTTGAATTTTATTAAATTAGTATTTTAATCTCAGGTATTTATTTTATAAAGCTAGCGGCTGAGATGAGTTTAAATTCTCTGCGTATGCGTTGCAATTTACGGATAATTACAACTAGTTACACCTAACTAAATAATACGTTTTACACATAAGTATTGATAATGAAATAAGTGATTTCACTGCCGAAATATTTCTTAATTTTTCTCAGTGAATGTAAAATACTTTATATTGTACAAATTTACACGAGTCTATAATAAGAAACAAATCAAGAATGTTTGGTAACGGGTACATGACATAATTTGTGATGATTTGCCGTGAATGAAATTCATTGATTTCACTTCTATTAATAAGTACTCTTAAAATTATTTTTTATCTTGACAGCTCATTTAAAATTCATATTTTTGTAGATTAGTATACCGACACAATAATCTCCTAAACTCTTAAAAATTCGTGATCTCACTTTGTATAAGTTGATCAGGTACAAACTCGACGACTTACTCATGAACTGTAAAAGCATGATTTTGAGGTGAAGTAAATGTTACGTATGCTTATACCCAAAATGTGTTTAGTTAGTTTTAGCATAATCATCATTGAAATACCATATGAAGATCAAATTTAATATACACCTTATTTTTTTATCATCACTATTTGTGATCTATGACATGCAAAAGTCTAAAATTTGAATAAAATCTAACATATAATAAAGAGAAAAAAATTACATCTGACCCATTGCAAAACTCAGCACATTTTTTTACTTCGCCGCTAATATCTGATTTTTGAACACCTTTTAGGCATTGTCAAAGGTACATTTTCACATGATTTTAATGGAAAAAAAGATATTGGGAAACTTAAAGAAGATTAGGTACACCTAAACATTTGACCTTTAATTTATTTACCATAAGTATTTGGAAACATGTGCATCATTAAAGCTTAAACACAAAATTAACTGTTAATGAATCAAATTTATGTGTGAGATATTGTAATGACAATATAGTTGACCTCATCATGTCAACTCAGAATGTACCATACCATGTTAATGTGACACTCACTGGTTCGGTCCAAGACCAATAAATTTTGGTCATTCATGATGCAACCATATCTAATTAATTTGTTGGATGGCACATGTACACATACAAGTCTTCAATTCCAACTTTTTAACATTAATCAATTTATTAAAACCATCTCCTGCATTGAAAATTTGTGTATTTATGTTATTAACTATTAAATTTGATTATTTTCATTAAATAATTTGCCGACATTCAAACCAACACATAACCTACTGTGACAAAATCGGCCCAAAACTTATTTTTTCTAACTGATGAAGCTAACTTATTTCGTATCACTTTAAATTTTAATATTAAATTAGATTTATATGATAGTCTACTTTTTGAATTAAGTTTTGAATTATTTAAGGTTTAGTTTGTCTTTATTGTAAAATTAACGTAATAAACTATTTCTTTTTCAAATTTTTGAGTTTCTGCTAGGTTTTTGGATTCATACTTCTGTGGTGATTTTCGACCACATTTACTTACGCGAACTCATTACCTACAAATCAAAATGATTAAGTGCATTTTACAAATTTAACGGTAGTTATATAATTAAGTGTCACTTAAAAGCATTTGAGTATTTGAAAAAAAATTAGTATATAGTTTGGAAACTGACATAAAATGAGTATGGTGAAAATTGTTTATTACATTTTTTTTTGAAATATATATGAAATTTGATTATTATTATTATTGAATAATTTGCCGAGTTGGCAAATTTAATAGTATAAAAAAGAGAAAAATAATATTTTCACATAACCAACATTCAAACCAAGACACAACCTACTGGTCCAAAATCGACCATCACCCACCAAAACTCTCCCTCCAACCGCCACCACCGCCTATTCTCCGGCCACCGCTCGTCGCCGCGTCTCTTCCCATTTCAAATCTTCAGCTAAACCCAATTCTGGGTTGATCCCAACTCGGTTTTGGGTTCTGGGTACTCGAAATTTACAGAGAAATCTTCTTCGCTCGCACCAAAAATTCGGTCAACATTTAAGCGGAGGCTCGAAAACGATGATTGCTCACAACAATCACTCTAATGGCGACGAGGAGTCAATCAGTCGGCCGTTACTGTCGTCGGAGAGATCCACCTTCAACGCGACCTCTCAGGTCGCGATCGTCGGAGCCAACATTTGCCCAATCGAGAGCCTCGACTACGAGTGAGGACCCAGACCCAGTTCGTGTTTTTGGAGTTCTGTGGCCGGGACGATTCGTGGGTGCGATTTAGAGTTGTGAAATTTTTGTGGGTTTTTTTTTTTTTGTTGCAGGATTGCGGAGAATGAGCTCTTCAAGCAGGATTGGAGGAGCCGAGGCAATATTCAGATCTTCCAGTACATTTTCATGAAGTGGCTGTTGTGTTTTCTCGTTGGTGGGATTGTTAGTCTCATTGCTTTTTGCAATAACCTCGCCGTGGAGAATCTTGCTGGTGTGAAGTTTGTGATTACCTCCAATATGATGCTGGTGAAGAGGTAATTGGGTATGGTGGTGGAGTGAAGTGAAATGGGTTTTGTGATTGTGTTTGTGGGTTTTGATTGTTGTTGGTGGGTTTTGTGTGTGTAGGTATTGGGTGGCTTTTTTCATTTTTGGTGCTTCCAATTTTGTGCTCACATTGTTCTCAGTGATCATTACTGCTGTTGTTGCCCCGGAGGCGGCTGGTTCGGGTATACCTGAAGTGAAGGCTTACCTCAATGGTGTTGATGCTCCCGGAATATTCTCGTTAAGAACTTTGATTGTTAAGGTGAGGAGATGATTTAGCATTCGATTTGATCGTCTTGGATTGTTTTCATTTGGTGTGCTATATATGCTTATTGATGTGGAAATTACTTGATGTTTATGTGTTGCTTAGATTAGTCATTAGAGTGAAAATCAGTAGTTTGCTTGCTACTGTTTTCTCATGCTCCTTAAGTCATTATGTCCATGTGGTATTGTTAGGTACCAAGTCTCATCCAATGTCTTCTTCTACCCTCTAACCAGTTGATTCATGAGATTCATTGTCCGCCTGTTTAAGATACAGTGTGTTGACATTAAAATATTCAATAGATACTTCAGCTGATCATCTGGAAAACCCTATTTTATGAGCTGAAGTTGTTACTGATCCAATGCTTCGGTCAAATTTAGCTTTATGTAGAAGAATGAGCTAGTAGTCTATTTACCCATGTTTTGCATACATTGATGTTTAGTTGCCGATGCTTTTTTCCAGTGAAAGAATGAGATACTATCTATTGCAATTGGCGTGGGATCTTCTTTACACATTATTGGATCTACGTTATATAGATTGCACTTCGTAGCTTTGGCAGTTTATTAAATCCTATCTTTAACGGGATACTTAGATACTCCTTGTACATATTAGAAATACGGGTTGATATTTTCTAGAGATGTATAGTCTAATTCTTGTTTTCTCAACCTGCAGATTGTTGGCAGCATTACGGCAGTGTCTTCATCGCTTCTCGTTGGGAAAGCAGGGCCCATGGTGCAAACTGGAGCTTGTGTCGCGTCATTGCTCAGCCAGGGTGGGTCAAAGAAATACGGCTTGACATGGAAGTGGCTACGCTATTTCAAGAATGACCGAGACAGGCGAGACCTTGTAACATGTGGATCAGCTGCTGGAATCGCTGCTTCGTTCCATTCCCCAGTTGGCGGAGTTCTGTTTGCACTCGAAGAGCTGTCTTCTTGGTATGATACGACTCCAAACATTTCACTTTTTATGGAAACTCATTGAAGTTTGTTGTATTCCATATTTATGTTCTGTACCGTATAGGTGGAGGAGTGCTCTCTTATGGAGATGTTTCTTCACAACAGCTACAGTCGCAATTGTGCTCAAGGCTCTGGTTGATGTGTGTTTAAGCGATAGATGCGGGCTGTTCGGTAAAGGTGGGCTGATTATGTACGAGGTCACCTCAGAATATGCCTCTTATCACCTTGGCGACTTGCCTGCTGTACTCATCCTTGGACTTGTTGGAGGCGTATTGGGAAGTTTCTATAACTTTCTCTTGCAAAAGGTTCTCCGGGTTTACAGTTTCATCCACCAGTAAGCTCGCCTTCCTAATATCTTCAAACAAAAAAAGAATGATTCTCCTTGACATGTTTCCTTTTCTCAGGAAGGGCGTTGCCAGCAAAATCATTCTCGCTTGCACAATCTCCATTTTCACATCGTGTCTTCTATTCGGGTTGCCATGGCTCGCACCTTGCCAGCGCTGCCCAGCCGATGCAGCAGAAGAGTGCCCTACGATAGGCCGGTCTGGGAACTACAAAAAATTCCAGTGCCCTCCTGGCCATTACAACGACCTCGCCAGCCTCATTTTTAACACGAATGGCGATTCGATCAGAAACCTTTTCAGCAAGAATACCGACACCGAGTTCCATTACTCTTCGATTCTCATATTCTTTGTCACCTGCTATTTCATGAGCATTTTGAGTTATGGGATCGTTGCGCCTGTGGGTCTTTTCGTGCCTGTTATTGTGACTGGCGCGACTTATGGGCGTTTAGTTGGGAAATTGATCGGTTCTCACTCGAATCTCAATCAGGGCCTCTTCGCTGTGTTAGGCGCTGCCTCTCTTCTCGGTGGATCCATGAGGATGACGGTTTCTTTATGTGTCATTGTCCTGGAATTGACCAACAATCTATTGTTACTTCCCATGATCATGTTGGTTCTTCTCATTTCCAAGACTGTAGCTGATACTTTCAACGGTAACATCTACGACATACTCATGAAACTAAAAGGGTTTCCTTATCTCGAAGCTCACGCCGAGCCCTACATGAGGCAGCTGACGGTGGGAGACATAGTCACGGGCCCGCTCCAGCTCTTCCATGGCATCGAGAAGGTTGGGAACATAGTGCACATCCTCAAGACCACCAGGCACAACGGGTTTCCAGTAATCGACGAGCCTCCTCTCTCCCCTTCTCCAGTTTTGTACGGCTTGATCCTCCGTTCCCATCTCATTGCACTGCTGAAGAAGCGACCTTTCTCGCCCTCTCCCGAGCCAATGGGAATGGAGGCGCTCGGGCAGTTCTCGGCTGGGGATTTCGCGAAGAGGGGTTCGGGGCGAGTCGATGATGTGGAAGATATGGAGTTCAGCGACGAGGAGATGGAAATGTTCATAGAGTTACATCCTTTCACTAACACGTCGCCTTACACCGTCGTGGAGACAATGTCTCTCGCAAAGGCTCTCATACTCTTCAGAGAAGTCGGTTTGAGGCACATGCTCGTTGTTCCCAAGCTAGCCAGGGTAAGGAAACTGAACGATTTACCAGAACTTTGTTACACATCTTTTCTCATGTTATTTATCGATTTTTCGTTGAAATGCTGATTTTGATGTTTGGTTTCAGGGATCTCCGGTCATTGGTATATTGACGAGGCACGACTTCATGCCAGAACGAATACTCGATCTGCATCCATTGGTGGTGAGGAGCAAGTGGAAGAGATTGTTGAGGTTTAAGTTTATTCGTCTATTTAAACTCTTTTAGCACATTTCTGCATTTTTTTTCACCAGAAGATATAGATAGGTCTGCAGCTAGAATTTCTGCATTCCCAGTAGAGATTGATCTGCATAAAGTTACAGATTGATTAACTTGCATTCAGAAATCTGATGCTACGTACCACAGTTGTATCTGAAATTGGAGAATGGTGTATATTAGATTAGAATAATGAAGAAATAGTATTGTATTAGAGGCTCTTTTATTTATAAGGACATGGAATGCTTGATGGGTTTGTACTAGCTCAAGCTCTAATAGGCTTTATAGTAACAGTGACCTAACAATTCCTCAAACTCAGTATGATTGATTGAACCTGAATTGAGTTTGGATCTAGACCAACTCAAAAAGCTGTTCTTTTTCGCTGGATGAGCTCTTCGGTAGACTCCTCAAAGAAAATAATAATTAAAGATAAATAACATATGCTTAGCTTTTATTCTTCAATTCATGTACTCCACTCAACGTGAATTGGTCCGGTTTTTATCGATTCACAAGCCAGAACAGCTATATTGCGACAACAAAAACACAATTCTTGCTCTGCAGAATCTAACTCTTCTAGAATTCAATAAAAGAATCTGACGCAGTGCAAATTAGGAAAGTGTCGAATTTCGACAAAGAACTAGTGTTTTTTGGGCGGAAACGGCATTTTGAGCAAAACTCATGGTTTCTCCATGATGTACGATGGATTTCGGCCATCCGAGGTATCTTGGGGGTCAAAATCGTAATTTCTTAAGTTTCTGACACTTTTGACAATTTTTATAATTTATTTTCTTTTTTCAATAAGCTTAAGATTTCCTTTTCTGCAATTAGGTTTTGGCTATTTAAATATTGTCATACGTTTATATTATTTAGTAGTTTTTGAAATTAATAAAAAAAATCGAGGTTTCCCTCAAATCTATCACCTTCAGTTTTCGCAAGAATAAACGAATTTTGATAAAGAGTTCTTCCTAGCTACGTACGCTGCATTAGAATCATATACCCCAAACATCAAATTTACAATGTGAATGACCAATGTTGAAAAATAGCTAAAACAAAATGTTGTCCCCAATCCATAAGATGCAGATCGATTCACTAGCTTAAATAATAAATATGGGTCTCCACTACGGGTGTAAACGAGCCGAGCCAAGCCTCATTTTGGCAGGGCTCGGCTCGGCTCGTGAAAAAAGTGTTCGGCTCGAGCTCGGCTCGGGCTCGAACGAGCTTGTATAACTAAGCTCGAGTTCGGCTCGAAATAAAATAGACGAGCTCGAGCTCGAGCTCGGCTCAGCTCGACTCGATTTGGTTCCCTTAAATTTAAATATAAATATTAATTAAAAATTAAATAAATGATAAATAATTCATTAAATAATAAACGAGTCAACTTGAAATTAGTTCGACTTGTCTAATTATATTATAAGTATTTTATAAATATATAATTCTATTATAAATATATTAATAAAAATATATAATTCAATAAATATTAAACGAGCCGGCTCGCGAACCTATCGAGCCTTAAAAGGTTAGGCTCGAGCTCGACTCGTTTATTAAACGAGCCCAATCTCGAGCTCGAATTCGGCTCGAGCTCGATTATAACGAGCCCGAACCGAATATTTAACGAGCCGAGCTCGAGCGGCTCGTTAAAAACTCGGCTCGTTTACAGCCCTAGTCTCCACCTATATCAACATGAACTTGTAGACGGGTTGGAACTAGGGCTGGGCACAGTTCCGGAACCGGACCGGACCCAATCAATCGGTTCTTCATTTTGGAGACCCAAATTCGGACCCGGTAAGTCGGTTTCGGTTCGGTTCTGGGCCCGGTTCTACCGTGCGATTCTCGATTCTACCCAATTAGACCAAATTGAATGATTAATTGTGAAATTAAGGATCCGGTTCTCTAATATAGTTGTATAGTTTTGCTTAATTAGATCCAATTAATGTGATATTAAAATATTGTTCAATTTATGGTGAAAATTATACATATTTAAACTCTTTTTAGGCTAAAGCATAAAATTGTAATACAAAAAATACTAATTAAAACCCTCAAAATCGGTTCGGTTTCGAAACGGTTAATTAGCGTTTCTACACTCTTAGAACCGGAACCGAACCAAATTGATTCGGTTCTCAATTTTGAGATCCAAATCCGATCCGATATCCACGGTTCTCGATTCTTCGGTTTGGTTTCGATTTGGATTCCGGTTCGGTTTCGATTTTGGGTAAAAAGTGTCAACCCCTAGTTGGAACCTACTCCGAAATAAAATAAGCTAGTATCAGTTCCAATTCATGTCATCAACTTCAAATTCTCCTCACATACCTATTATCAGTATCAGAAGTCTATTCCCATTATGCCATGCACCTATATCTATATGCCCCAGAAGTTCAAATTGCCAAAAGCAACATCATTTCCACACCAAAACCAGAAACTATAGCAACCCATTTCAGGACACATCCCATAAACAAAAACCCAAAACCCATGGCAACAACAACAAAACCAAACCTACTCTTTTTAACTCATTTTTAGTTTCATTCAACTCAAAGACCAATAAAGGGCCCAAATAGCTTCTCCAACAGTTGGGGCCGCATCAAAACCCAGACATGACCCAATAAAAAAAATTCAGTGAAAAGCTCATATGCTCGAAAACAGTCCATTAAAGCGCTTTTAATTTCACGTGTTTTTGGTCTGCAACATTATTTGTGCTGCTTCAGTTTCATGGCGTACCTGTCCGCAATTACTGTACATGAAGTCAAATACGTATCTGTAAAGAACACTTTTGTTGACTTTTGAAGAAAAAAAGTCAGCTCAGTGAATGTAGCAGCTGAAATTGAATTGAAGAACAACAGTGTATACAGGAACATGAAGTACTGGATTATGGGTACTGCTAATTCACTACACACACAATGTTTTTGGAATTTGTTGCATTGACCTGTAAATGTAATGACACTCATTGATGAAATAAAAACATTAAATTTTGGCAGCTCCTGTTGTTTCTGCTCAAGAACCTTAATTACATGTATGGGCTCAAGTCAAATGGTTAATTCAACAGTTCCAAGAACCCCAAATTTGGTAATATATCATGTATGGACTTAATTACATGTATTTATTTTAAAAAAAAATAACGCTACATTAGTAGGGCGGAAAGAGATTTAAAGAATTATTTGAAATAAAAACTCAATGCTAGGTGAGTCTTGAGTACACGTATATATTGGCTTATGTTTATCAGGTAAGTCAGTAGTTTGGATCGAGTGACATTTCGATCAATCAATAAAACTTTAGAATATTGAACGTATGCCACGCATCTATTAACACGTCATTAATACATATCTTATTAAGTTATTTACTTCGTGTGATGTGTAATTAAACAATTGTTACACAATAGAAGCGAACACATGAGTAACACACAACAGAAACCTAAAAAACATCCTTTGACGGTGCACATTAGGCGTGATTACTCCTAACACATGTACGAAGGAAAAACGTGAGAGAATTGGCGATCATTAATTGAAGAAAAGGGCCTGCGATATTTTAGGTTAGCAAAAGAGACCCGCAACAGACCAATAATTACATTTACACCTCGAGGTGGCTTGGGCGCAATTAATAATTAAATAATTAGGGGTGATAAATAATTAAACCAGAAATGGAAAAGTCAAATGTTGGGTTGGACCATAATGACCTGTCTGGTGAGGACGGTTGGCTATAACGCTGGCAAGCGAATAAAAAAAACAAATGTTTTTAAAAAATTAATTAATAAAACAATTAAACATATTGGAATTTTCTTATCCATTTACACAATTTCCCAACTACTTTCACCGATTTTGGGGTCAACCTTTTGTAAAACAAACAAATATGATTAACTCGGTTTATAAGTTACCGAGTTTTAGTTGAATTGGTAATTTGATCATTGAAGGTTTGTGATAAATTTTGGTTTTCTTCTTCAATTTTAAAATAAATGAAAACATGAGATATACCAAAATTATAGAATTGGAGTTGCGAGAATATATTAATCAGCTGATAAAAAGGAAAATATACCAAACTCAAGTAGATTGTAAGAAAAATACGTTTTGTAATATTAAATATATATATATAGAGGCATACTCCACTACAAACGCCCAGATGTCCGAATTGAACGAACACATCATGGTTGTTGCTTTTCGCAAGGTTAAAAAAGCGTGCGACACGTGGCAGTGTAATGTCCCACCGTGAAAGTGTAATGTCGCGCATTGTGCACTTAAGTGAGGGACAATTTCGAGTTTTTGCGCAGCAAAGCGTACTGTTCATCTTTCTCATTCATAGTGTAATGTCAGCAGTGGATGTGTAATGTTCAACATTGAGCGTGTAATGTCCAACGTTGAGAGTGTAATGTCAAAAGGTGGAGACTATACACTCACAAATGTATAATACACTTGCAAGTGCAAACTATACACTCGCAAGTGCAGACAATTGAGATTGTGATGTCAACCATAGGAGTGTAATGTCAACAGTGGAGTGTAATATCCAAAATTTGAAAATGTAATGTCCAACATTGAGAGTGACATTACACTCTCACTGGTGCACATTACACTTCGAATGAGAAAGTTGAACAGTACGCTCTGTTGCTCAAAAATTCGAAATTGCCCCACTTAAATGCACAGTGCGCAAAATTTTCCGTGTTCTCACGTGTCAACCATCCGGACACCACGCGAAAATTTGATGGTTGGATCACCCGTTCGGACGGGTTCGCCAATACAGTGAATTTGTAGCTGAATGTGATTATATATATATAAACTCATATTTATTAGTTACTAAAAACAAAACTAACTATGTTTAATCATTTTTAGTAAAATTTGTCAAAATAATCTTGAAGTTCAAACGTGAAACTAAAAAAGACAAGTGAATGAGAGTTTGACTTGTTGTTATTATTGTTTATTAACCTAAATTTCAAACCGGAAATAATCAGGTACACCGAATAAGACAAGATTAGATCGGACAAGACCAGAATTAACTTATTTAAATTAAAGTAAACCATAATTAATTAATTGGACCGAATTAAACCGAAATTAATTTAAATTTTAGTGGATTAATCGGTTTGACCAATATTTTCACTGATATCAATCATTTCGTCTCGAAAAATTTGTAAAAATCGATATATCGTCGATATATTGATCGGTACCAGGATATTCATAACACTCCATTTAACAAATTTGCTCAACAATAATAGCTATAACCTATCACATTCTTAATGATTATAAACTTTTCTCTTTTTATTGATTTAATTTGACAGGAATTTAACAACGCACCTAAATATTAATACCCGTACCATAATTACTTTACTATTTCTTGGTAATATTTTGCTCTACTTATTAGTCCACAATATATAAATTGAAAAGAAGTTAGGTTGGCATTTAATGAAGTATTTAATCTTTTACCGCACAAAATAAAAGTATAGATGTACAAATATACAAGCATAGAACATCCAATTAATTAATAATAACACTTTTATTTTACGGATCTTGGGATGTGCACGTTTCCCATTAATTTCTTTTATTTAAATTGGTTTATTGTTCATAGAATATCTATTTTTAATTTTAAATCAAGAATTAGATCGGCTAATAAAATTTATATTATCTAGTTATTTATTTTATGTACATATTTATTTATTTGTGTAATTTTTTTTTTTTATTGGAGACCAATTCTGTTACTATCCAATCAGAGATATGATCCGATTTCATATCAGTCAATATGCATATTTAAGCTTATATTTCTAACTTAATTTAAAGACCTCTTATTATAATATCTATATATGGAGTGTTTAGTTTTTTTTTTAAAGGAAAAATCGAATTTTATTAATTAAATTGCAACTAACCCAGCATCAAGCCGGACAACTGAAGGTACAGATAGTGAGACATACCCCTCGCCATAATCCCAGCTACTGTTAGTTAAAACAAATATAACCAATTCGTAAGCCATTTGATTACTAGCAAAACAAAACACAAAAGTTTCGATAATGGACAGTACGCAATACCGTTCGCTAATGATTCCTCCAAAGTTGTTCAGCTCGACCCGTCTAGCATCATGTAGAGCCACGGCCTCCAACTCATACGGATGGAGAAACCCCGTGATCTTGCTGCGGGATGCTTTACACAGGCATCTCTGATAGCCCAGAGACCAATCGACTCAAACCAGTTAGAATCATGCAAAGCCACGACCTCCAACTCATACGGATGGAGAAACCCCGTGATCTTGTTGCAGACCGACTTAAACCAGCCTCCTCGATTAACCATGCGATCAATATGACCATCGCGAAATTCAAATTCTCCCAGCTCATTGGGTTTAACCGAATCAACCCATAGACACCAGGAACTCTCTGTTTCCTTCCAATATCGATCCCAATAAGACACATATTAAATCTTGAGCAAGCCGAGTCCCCCTAGTTCAGTATGCTTGCATGAGTCTACCCACTGACGCCAGATAACTCTGGTTCCTTCCCAGTACCGACCTACCAACCAACCAAAAGCAAAACCCCCCGACCCTCCATGCTCTGCCGTCGCAACCCAAGCGCGACCCATCTGCAACTCCAGCCTTACCCATCTCAGCCCATCTCCAAACCATCCGACCTCGCCTCCATCAAAACCCGATCTAACACCCGACCATACATCCATCAAACCCAGATCTACCTTCACAAGAGCTCTACTCCTACCGACGCACCACGCTGGCGTTGCCGCCAGTACCACGCAGACGTCGACACCCATAGGAAATCGACGCCGCGACACCTCGCCCAATTGTGACGAAACAAACCCTAAAAAAGGGTACAAGCCGCCACACCCAACCTCTCCCACAAATAGGTTTGGTTAATTTGTTTGAGGAGGTGACCTAACAACTAAACACTCCTAGAAATATAAAGTGGAGTAATTAAATACAAAAAATAGTCACATTTAATTAATATATCTTGTAGACTAATTAATTCAATATATTTTTTCTATAAAAAAAGTTCGGTATATTTAATCTGATTACATAAAAATGTTTTTGGTGCAATAGGGATGGCAATATTCACTATTTTCGGCGGATCTCCAAACCTGAACAGAAACGGAGTGAGGAATCCCCAATACAATCGGAAACGAGGCGGGGACGGGTTGGGGTATCCCCTCCCTGCTGCACCCCGATATATTATATATATTTTTAATTAAAAATTATATTTTAGAATACATTTTAATGAAAAATAATATCTTTTCATAAAATAATATTGTAAAATACATATTTAATGAACTAATAATATTTTATAATATATTTTGATTATTTTTTAAAAAAAAGTATTTTGAATAAAATATCAGTTTTGATACAAATTTTATATAAAAAATAAACATGTTTTATTATTTTGGGTCGAAAACAAAACAGAAGAAACTTTGCCCCCGTTAAAAACGGAGAATCCTTACCCCGTTTTCTAACGGGGACGGAGACCGAATTGCCAAATTCACTCTGTACCCCCTTCATTGTCATCTCTATAGTGTAGTGGTCCAAGGAGCCTCCCACTGACCAGTACACACAACAACAATATCATCAATAATATTTCTTTTATTATTTTTATCATGGATCATAGGTCGTCTCTGCAACCATATTCGTTGTTTTCACGTGTCTTTCAACTCGACTTGTACGTGAGAGAGAGTGTTAGAGTAGCACATCTAAAATATGTGAATCCGTTCACCAACTTATACCGAACCAAGACTCTAATACCACTATAGGGGAGGTCTGACCTTACCCACCAAAAGGCTAGCCTATTAGATCTGACGTACAACGTATAGATAGACTCTTCCTTAACTTGTTGATATTTTGGTGTGTGACTTTTGATTCACATTTGTAGTTCCTAAAAATTTCGTTGTGTTGTCACTCTTATGTATGTAATAAATTTAACATTTTCCCAATTATACGCTTTATTAGCAATACATGCTATTCTTATATGAATTTTTATGAAATCTTATCCAAAATCAACTTATACATTAAAACTCTCGAAATTAGAAAGTATGTCTCATCGTTGTATACTAAAGTAACATACAATGCGAACACTTTTCAGCAGAATCGAAAGATATTTCGTGTTAACATGATAAAAGAGGCACGTCTGGTTCTTCCTAAAATATTTATCATGTGAACAATCACGATAGTCACGTGACTCACGTCACGTTATTAATTAAGTCAGATAAATATAAAATACCTCTAATTTTGCCAAAAAAAATCAATGCTCTCAGTTCAATTTTAATAGGAGACGAGAATCACAAAACTCGAAGTTACAATCTCTGATATAAACATTGGATGGAAGGGAAGAGAGGACGTGCAGAGACGGAACCGATTTGGGGAGGAAGGAGCATTAAATTATTGCTGACCTAACCCCAACTGTAAGTTGCTAAACCGTGACGCCCCCAAATCTCTATAAATCCAAACACCATTTCAATCCTTCCCATTCACACCTCTCCTCTCAATTTTTTTCAAATTTCAAATTCAATTTCAAAACCCATCAATCATGAGTCTCAGGAGAGGAACGCACCAACAGTGCTTGTCCAATCACACGACGACGACGACGACGACGACCCATTTCTGCAACGACGACAAGACCAAGACGACGACGACGAAGAAGATGAAGAAGAACCAGAAGACGAAGACGAAGACGAAACGACCGGATCTGGTGTCGTTTCGGGAGCTCCCCGAGTACATGAAGGACAACGAGTTCATTCTGAGCCACTACCGAGCCGATTGGCCCCTCAAAGACGCTCTCTTCAGCGTTTTCCGGTGGCACAACGAGACGCTCAACGTCTGGACGTAGGTCCCTTCGCCGGAACATAATTAATTATTTATTTATTTGTTAATTGTTGATTAATTTGTTTGAATTTTACAGGCATCTTCTGGGTTTTGTTTTTTTCGTGGGGCTCACTCTGGCGAATTTCGTGGAGCTGCCACAAGTGCCGGATCTGCTTGCCTTGTTTGGCTTCAGGTGCTTATCTGTTCTTTGATTAGTTTAATTACTGATTGATTCGATTATAAAAGGAATTAGTTTTGGAGCTTGAATGTGTCCTGATTTGGATGTCTTGTTCAAATCAATTAGCTGTGTGTGTCCTTGTTTTTGGATTACTATTTTAGCTCACAAATTCGGAAGGAAAACAAATATTGAGAATTGTTTGTGCCGTGTTTTGACATTGCTCAGGCCGTTGAATAAATGCAGTGATGGTGTAGGTTTTAGAGTGATTGTTGATTCATCGTATAGCCTGTTTTGATTAAAATTATGGGTTGTTTTTTCAAACTTTGGGGACCATAGATGGAGAATAATTTGGGTATTATGAGAAGTGATTTATAGGTTAGCACCTCATAGTTTGGCTTGCTTTTTCACAATGTTGTTGAAAGCGCCGGGCGCTGGTTGGGTGGGGAGTGAGTTCTAGAGACTAATTGAAGATTAGTTGGGGATTAATCGGAAAATGGGAAAGGGATTATTTGGGGGACTAATAACGCTGCTTTTTCATAATTGTTGCTTCAATTTGATTAATTACACATACGCATGTATCATTGCGTTGCATATCCAATTTACAAATTGATTTTTGGAACGTTGCAGCTCGTTTCCTGTAAATGCAACCACAAGCAGCGTTTCCCATAATCCCATGGACTTCTTCATGGTAAGCGATTCACTTATTTTCATATTGAACTTACTTGTTAGAGTACCAAATGTGAAAGATGTTAAATGATAGTCTGAGCCTCTATCTATCAGTTTGAACTGAGCTTTGTGGTGGGTTGAGCTTCTAACTTTAGTACACGAATTATATGTTCAGGGGACGTCGAATTACACGGACTTGAAGCTTCCGGAAGCGGGCACGACGATTTCATCATCACTGTCGGAAATGGACGGTTCTGCAACCATGTGGCCATTCTACGTGTTCCTGGCGGGGTCGATGTTCTGCCTCCTCTCGAGCAGCGTCTGCCACCTCTTCTGCTGCCACTCCCACCCGCTGAACATCCTCCTCCTCCGCATCGACTACGTGGGCATCACCGTCATGATCATCACCTCCTTCTTCCCCCCAATCTACTACATCTTCCAATGCGAACCCCTATGGCAATTCACCTACCTAGGAGGCATCACAGCGATGGGTGCCTTCACCATCACGACCCTCCTCTCCCCGACCCTCTCCTCCAACAAGTACCGGTCCTTCCGCGCCCTCCTCTTCGTCTCCATGGGCCTCTTCGGGGTCATCCCCGCCATCCACGCCACCGCAGTGAACTGGCACAACCCGAGAAGGTACGTCACTCTAGCGTACGAGGCTGTCATGGCTCTCTCGTACCTGACGGGCACAGTCTTCTACGTTACCCGCATCCCCGAGCGGTGGAGGCCCGGACTGTTCGATCTCGTTGGCCACAGCCACCAGATCTTCCATGTTTTCGTCATTTTTGGCGCCCTGGCTCACTACGGCGCCGCGCTCATTTTCCTGGACTACCGCAACGCCATGGGCTGTGACTGTGCTCTGTGATGGACGATCTGGGTCTGTTGTAATTCTTTTGTTTTGTTCAGGGTAGGGCGGTCAAATTATATTCATTTATTGGATTTGGAGCTGGTGGTGTTTTTTTCTTCATCTTCTTCTTCTGTAACTTTGTAACCTGAAACAAGGAGGCTCCAAGAAACGAGGGTCGTATTGGTGATTGGTGATTGGGTGTATTGAATTGTTGATTGATGAAGATACACAGTTACAATTTATCATTTTTGTTGCTGTATCAGTATCATGTGGATAGAAAATTAAATATTTAAAGGCTATTTGTGAGAATTGACGTATACTGGTACCGAAATCTGTAGTATGTGACCTGTAATATGAGAGGCGCCATAAAGAAGATGGCTGAATTGGTTGGTAAGTAGACAATTTTACACACGTGGGGCATGGAGCTGTAACCTACTTAATAATGTCTTGTAAGCTGTTGACAGCATATAAGAGAAAATGATAGTAGATGACATGTTACGAAGTCATCGATGGCAGAAAAGTGTTCGGCTCGAGCTAAACTTAATGTACTCAACTAAATTTAAGTTGGACTCTAAAAAGGAGAGTTAGATTTGGTTCTATCAACGAGCTAGCTCTCATGAGAGCATGTCAATTATTTATTAAACTTGCTTAAACTTGAGTTCGGTTATAAAGAGTATAAACTGGATATTTAAATAATTGAATTCGAGCTGCTTATTAAATACTGTACTAGAAAACGAGCACTTTCAAAGAAGTCGTGCTTGCCTACGGATCAGGTTCCCGTGTACAAACTTGCGAACAATTCAAGCCCCATGATGAGAAGATCGACGATGATGACCGGTGGCGCCACTTCGTAATTATGGTGTTTTTGTGTTTATTTTAGTCATTTTCCATACACTAAAGGGTGAAAACGTATTTGTGAAAGTGGAGCTTTTTTAATTAAAACACAATTGCTGCACAAACATGTTTCATTACACTCGTTTCATGTTTTATTGTAATATTCAATTGTTATTTTTTTGAGTTTAATCAAATATAAATTATATTTATTTAAGTATGAATTAAATCATGTTCAATTATGATTTAGAAATTAATATCAATTAACGTTTTATATTCAATTGAATTGAATGGCAGTTTTAAATTCATTTTTTTCGTTAACATGTGTTTATAATCATTTTGATCACTTGTTACACTTATTGAAATAAGGTGTAACTAGAGTTCGTAGTTATTATGAGATTGCACTGATTTTTACACTAGTTACACTTTTATCTTAAAAAGTTAAGTCACCCCTTTAGGTTGTCATAATCACTCGTTACACCTCCAGAAACCGTGTAATGAGAGTCGAGATTGAAATACTGTCTACATCGTATTGATACCATTCTGAAAGATGGAACAAGTTTCATGAATTCGTCAAACACTTGAGTTTAGGAAACGATCAAACATGTTTCACAAATCTATTTGTGACTAAGAACCATCAACTTATTTCATATATCAATTTTCGCACGTAAACTGTGATATAATCATTTCAGAGAAATAGTGATGATGAGACTATAGTATGTATTGTGATGCTGAGACATGTTTCATATTTATATTGTGAGGCATACACAAAACATACTGAACATTGCAAAAAAAACGAAACATGTTAAGAAGAAATTTGTCAGTTAATTCTTCCATGATTCTGGGCGATTTGATTAGGTGATTCCCAAATCATACTCGTGTGACTCCATCATGATCACAACGGGATTCGAAACCAAAACTTTTACATTAATAGTGTAAAACTCAAGCCGTTGCGGTGTCACCTCAAAATTAGTGCCAGCCACCGATGATTCCAAACTTTGTATTGGAGGCATGATCTGTCCCCACATTCCAAATGATTCCCATTACATGGGTTTGTACTTTGGATCGGAGCCCAATAAAGCCCAAATCCCACATCAGGACAAACGGATCCCGAATAGCCCATACAAAGCCCAAAACCACAACCCAAGAAAATTAAAAACGCAATGGTTCGTGATCTCTCGGATTCGACAATATCTTGCCAAATCCAACACCTTCAGAAACAACGATATTTTTAATTTTTAGCACAAATTTAAAAAAAGCGACAAAATTCTCATTAAAATTCAAATATCTCTCATTCATAAATACGCATTTTCCACATACAAAAGAGTGAACAAATTGGACCGACAATAAAATAAATAAAAATTATGTATTTGTCCGTAGGTATTGCCACGCTGGCACCGCCATGCATGCATGAGATCGTAGAAGCGCTCTGGTAGGCTGTGGACTGGAGATTCCAGAAGCTTTGCGTGTATTAACTATTAAAATGTTAATTAATTAATATAAGCAGCTCTAATTAATAATTATTATACACACACACACAAAAAATAAAAAATAATAATTATAATTATAGAAAGAGATTTGGAAGAGTGTCGTGATCACATGATTTTAATTAGAAGGATCTGAGCTGGCAATAGCTTAATGTTCAACTCTGTCCACGTGGCAGGCCGTCACCTTCCTAGCCGGTCAGTGGGTGATGTCAGTTACGTAAATGCCCCTGGATCCGTATCGAATTACGATTCGTACCATCAGCGCACAGCGACTGCGAGGGTTGGGATCAGATCCGACCGTTCGATGTGGTGACGTGGCAACAGCGTATTTATTCTGACAGATGAGAAAATGGATTTAAAAAAGGAAATAATATGTGTTATTGGTTATTAAATTATTGGGAAATAACAAAATAGTGGTAATAAAAATAGTCTTGAGGACGCCGACGACGACGACCCAACGATACCGAAGCTCGTTTTTGTTCGACTTTTCAATTTTTTTTCTCTAAAACCCACACGCAGAGTCGCTGAATCGGGTCGCTCTCGAGCTCTCGACGGTGTTGGTGCTTGTTCTCGGGTCGGTTCACTGAGGTGTGATTTGTTTTTTCTGTTTTTTTTGTTGATTGTGTGAGCTGGGATTGGGAAGGAGTGGCCGGAGTTGACATTGATCTTGATTTGCTTTGTTTTTTTTTGCTCGATCTTTGGTTTCTTCTTCTGGGTTTGAAATGGGTTTTTGTGGGTTTTGCTTGAATCTGCTTGTTCTTCGGTTTTGTGCTGTTTTTGTGTAGTTTCGATTTGGTGGATTGTTGGGGTGGTTGCGTTTGCGGTTTGCTATTGTATTGCCTGTGGGTTTATGATTCGGTGGTGGGGTTGGAGATTTTTTTCTGTGAATTTGGAGCAGATTGAAGTTAGTTTGCTGTATTTGACTTTTGGGGGACAGTTGAAATTTCAAATTTGGGTGTTTTTTAGTTTTTTGTGTGGAGTTTGGATCGTTGTGAATTGATATTGAGCTGGATCTGGATTGGTGCTAGTCGGAGTCAAGTTTCTGCTTTTGTTCTGGGTTGGTGGATTGATTGGAATTTGATGTATTGTGGATATATCTAGTTTGGAAATGTTGATAGTGGGTTGGTGGAATTGGTTTAATGGAAATAACAGTTGTTGATTCCTCAATTCTCACGCGTAATGTGGGATTTGGCGATTTCTTATGTATAATGTAGGATTTGGTGATTAGGGGAGAGAGGGAGAGAAAATGTCTGGAGGTTCGCAGAATAGCTGGCGGAAAGCACTTGGAACCATCAAGGATACTACTACGGTTTCGTTGGCTAAAGTCAATAGCGATTACAAGGTCTGAATTTTTGGACATAATTGTCTTCATGGTTGCTTGAATCTATCATGTCTCTGATTTTTCTGGTTACATTGTCAATTGGGCAGGAATTGGATATCAATATAGTTAAGGCCACAAACCATGTTGAGCGCCCGGCAAAGGAAAGGCACATCAAAGGTGTGTGCGATAGATGGTTGGTACGATGATGGATGTTATGTATATGTTAGTTAACTCTTCTATTTCTGCAGCTGTTTTTGCTGCTATCGCGGCTACTAGACCTCGTGCCGATGTTGCATACTGCATTCGTGCTCTTGGCCGGCGGTTATCAAAGACACACAATTGGGCGGTATGTTGCATTATCCATTACATTCACTTGTCTACAGCTCTGATAGATCTGAGAAGAAGATTATAACTAGAAAGTAAACTTCTGTTGATATGATTTGCTAAATCTATGACTGATTATGATAAATATTTCTGTATTATATTTTATAGCGATAGTTGACAGCTTTTGTTAGTGTTGGTCATGGATGATATTCCACCTCATTGCTCTGATCTTTGGTTGGTTTGCATATGATGCTTAGGTTGCATTGAAAACTTTGATAGTTATTCATCGTGCTATGAGGGAGGTTGACCCTACAATTCAGGAAGAACTGATCAATTATGACAGAACTAGAGCTCGCATGCTTAACATGTCTCATTTCAAAGATGATTCTAGTCCAAATGGTACCTCTTTTTCGCCTCACTGAAACCACCTGCCACTTTACTATCCAATTCTCTGTTTACAAAATTTGTTGTGGTATGGTGCTTCAGCATGGGACTATTCGGCCTTTGTTCGCACTTATGCACTATTTTTGGAAGAGAGGCTGGAGTGTTTTCGCGTCTTGAAGTATGATATTGAGTTGGATCGTGCTGTAAGTACTTTATCTTCTTAAAAGAGTATACATGCATACACACAGAGTGCCAATGTTTGCTAGCACTGCAATTTCATTAATCAGTCTCAGAATATTCATGGTTACAAATTTTTGGTACAGAGAACCAAAGAGCTGGACACTGCTGAGCTGCTCGAGCAGTTACCAGCTCTGCAGCAGCTTCTTTTCCGTGTTCTGGGTTGCCTGGTAATTTGAATGCTCAATTAAGGAATAGTGCTGCAGTGTTATTTTCAATGCAGATGAGAATTTCCTAAAATGTCAAGTTATAACTCAGATAAAAGGTCTTCTAGTTCATATAATGATATTTCAAATTTTGTGCAGCCACAAGGTGCATCAGTTCATAATTTTGTGATTCAGTTGGCACTTTCAATGGTATGTGAAATATTCAGTTATTGCGTAGTGGCTGATTAATTCGATAATGGTCAAGTCTAATTCCCTGATTTGATCTTCTATCATTTCATAGGTTGCTTCTGAAAGCATAAAAATCTATCAAGCTATAAGTGATGGTACAGTGAACTTGGTTGACAAGGTGGGTTGCAATATTGACATTTGTTTAAGCTCGTCTGCTATGTAAATCATGAATATTTAATAACCTTACTTATTACAGTTCTTTGAGATGGAGCGTGACGATGCTCTCAAGGCTTTGGAGATATATAGAAGATCAGGGCAGCAGGTAATATTTTTAAAGGATTATTCTACTGATTATGTTGACAATCTGCTCTGCAGTAGCTATAGAGGAGTTCAGGCTCCATAACATATTTACGCACTGTATTTTCAGTCAGAGAGACTTTCAGAATTTTATGAAGTGTGCAAAAATCTTGACCTTGGACGTGGAGAGAGGTTTATAAAGATTGAGCAGGTTTGGTTTCTCATTTATGCTGCCTTCTGGAACAGATGCTTCTTCCAATAGACCTTTTATCTAATATTATCTGTTTATTGAGCAATGATTGTGTTGGTAATGAAGCCCCCGGCGTCATTTCTGCAAGCCATGGAAGAGTATGTGAGAGAAGCTCCACGTGGATCAACAGTTCACAAGGAACAGGTATGGAAGTCCCAACTGAGTTAATTTTGAATTTTGAAATATATAGTATATACAGAGTATAATTTGTACTTGTATGAATCACGTTCGTTCTATTCTTTACTAGCCGTTATTTTAATTGATCTAACCCAACAGGTTAACAACAAAATTGCTTCCCCCAAAGATATCGTGGTCATAGAGAACAAAAAGTCCCCAGAAGTGCAGGAGGAGCTTCCACCATCACCACCTCCTAAACCAGAACCAGTCAAGGTGGAAGCACCTGTTATTGAGCCACCTGATTTGTTGGTATTCCTCAGAATCTTTCTTACTACCATAGTGCATTTTCTTTTTTGGGGGGCATTTCACAGTTCATTTAAATCCGTACTAAGTATATATTCTGCTTTTTATTGGATATAGGGTTTGAATGATCCTGTTCCAGCTTCCGATTTGGATGAAAAGAATGCTCTGGCTTTGGCTATAGTTCCAGTTGGTAAAATATTTCTCCTTAGGCTAAATGTATTTCATACGTAAATTCATTGATGAACATTTTCAATTCTGAACGATATGTCTGAAGTAGCAATGTGACAAACATTACACATTGCGATTATTCATGAAACTGCAAACACCCGAATGAATTTGCATAGTGTGTGGGAAACGGTTTGTGATTCATCTTGTTGTGGTTGCAGCTGATCAACCAGCTTCTACGGGTCATCATCTAGAAAATGGAGCTACAGGGTGGGAATTGGCACTTGTTACAGCTCCAAGCTCGAATGAGGGTGCTATGGCAGCTAGTAAACTGGTAACTATTTACTCATATCCCCCTCAAATATAGTGTCATCCATGGTGCTCTTTCACTAAACCTCTTTCATTGTTATTATTAAAGGCGGGAGGTCTAGACAAGCTCACACTCGACAGTCTATATGACGATGCCATCAGAAGAAGCAGCCAGAACGTGAGCTACAACCCATGGGAGCAGCAAGGCCCAATGGCTGGTTCCGCGATGCAGCAACCAGCTTACGACCCTTTCTACGCCTCAAATGCAATGGCCGCGCCTCATTCAGTTCAGATGGCAGCAATGGCCAACCAGCAGCAAGCTTTCATGATGCAGCAGCAACATCAGCAGATGGCAATGATGGGCCCACAACAACACCAACACCAACACCAACAACAACCCTCAAATCCTTTTGGCAATCCTTTTGGAAACGGGGCCAGTGCCAACCCCTACGGCCCAGGTACTCCTGCTCAAGCCTACCATCCATATACAGGCCTCATGTGATTCATCTTTGTGCAGCGTGGAAGACGGACGATTTGTATCATAGTTTGTGCATGTGTTAGTAGTCAGCTAGAAAATGAGATTCTTTTCCTGATACTTAGTTCAGAGAAATGGTTTTGGATGTTCAGTGATTATTTATGTTCATGAAAATAATGTTGTTTATCTTAGACTACTCAAATTCTTTGAACCTGCTTGGTTCTCATACATATAAACCATTTGTAATCTCCTCGTTGTTGTTATGGTCATCTCATTACTGTGAAATGAGATTTTTCAAGTTTGATTGCAGTATCTTGCTTCTCTTGATTTGCTTGTCATGCAAGAAACTATAGGCTATAGCAAGCTTTTTGATTTGTGCTAACAACATGAAAACATATATGAATATATTTGTCAAAGTGATGACCAGGTCTGGCGCTGCAGAGGGAGCTCGAAAAACCTAGGATGGAACCATATCCCTTTAACGTGGGAGGCGCTATTTGGATCCACAGTCGTTGTGTTGTTCACAATGCATATATCAGCGTACGAGTCAGTTTTAAGTACCCATTTTGTTCCTAGCAGCAGCACTGTCCCGCAGGTCGAGAGTGCAATTTCGTTCTCAGAGCCCAGCCATTCCTTGACCGGTTTCTCAAAGTGATCGGTATGTGTCACACAAAATGCATATGATCTTGACGGGCTGAGATTGGTTGGTGGCGCTTCGCCCGTACTTTGGGCGAACTCCAAGGGATAGGTACGCTTCACACAAAATATGTATGATCTTGACGGGTTGAGATTGGTTGGTAGCGCTTCGCTGTACTTTGACGTTTGCCCAGAAAGTAAAACTTGCCTTCCCGACTAAAAGTTGCACTTTTAATGCTCCCAGTAACTTTACTTCTCCATTCAGGTATAATCCATTGGTCATGTCCCCGGAACAGCAAAAACGCCACCATCTCGGTCTCCTTGTATCTATAGGGGACACAGACGACACAGTCATTGGAAGTAGGAGGAGACGAGAATGCTGCTACTCGGTCAGAGAGTTGAGACAATGGCAATAGGAGGCTGGGAAGGTCAATTCTGGCGCGAGAGAACGGGCAGAGGAAGAACATGGATTCGTCCTGGTTGTTGGAGAGGAGGAGCCACCCTTGGCTCGAGGCGAGGCAGGTCGCTCCCTCGAGTTCTGGGATCTCAATCTCGTAGGGGGATTCCCTATCCTAGCCGTACATGAGACACTTAGACTTGATATCCCTGTGAACCAGAAACCAAGGGCTCTGGCCGGGCAAGGACTCCACCCGAGCTGTTGCCCGAGAGGCCGAGGCGCGCCAGGGCTTGCAGACCCCCCGGAAGCTGAGGAGGTCCACAATGCCTAAATCTTCAGCAATCGATGACAAGAGTTCTGTATGAAGATTCTCCCATAAACCTGTAGGCTTTCTTTTGGGGATTGTAGTCATTACTGGCAACAAAATAAGTAAAAAACAAAACTGTCAAATTGAACAACAAAACACAAAACCATAAGATACTTAACATAAACATCAATTTACAGAAGTGAGTACCTTGCAAGCTCCTTCTCTTCGAGGCTCAAGAAATGGGCGAGGAGAGTTATTATAAGTAGGGCAAGAGGCTGAACTGAAGATAATTACGTATTTTGATTTTGAATTGTTTTATCCAAAGAGTTATTTTCATTTCAAATAAAATAATATTAGATTTGAGATAAACTAAAACAAGACATTTATTTCCTATTTTTTGGCATCTCGAAACAATTAATCTATACAATAAAAATTGGTCAATTTTCAGTAAAAATTGGCAAGAATATATCGGTGAGTTCTTGATTATTATAAAAAGCAAAGAGTTTAACTCTGAGAAGAGACCCAACACTACCATCAAAGTTCAGTGTTTCTGGAGATATTGGAGAAGGAGGAGTCTTGTTTTCGTTCATATCACAATATCTTCAAAAGATGTGTTATTGTCATAGCAAATCTCTACATAGTTCATTAGAATTTTGTATTTGAAGTTGTATTTTACAGTCATCTTGAACAAATAGCAGAGGTTGAGAATGTCCGGCGAGCCGGTGAAGGCGCAGTGGATGGCCGGAGTTCGCAGCGATCTTGCTGAGATTCGCAGCAGCTTCAAGTCATTGTTCTCGAGCAATAAAAAGTCCGCGTCGAATTTACAGGAAACTGGATCCAATGACAATGACAGTGAGTGGGTTAAAGTGGATGGAGCTGGAGAAGAAGCTATATCTATATCAGATTGGGTTAGAGTGGACATAGCTAAGAAGCTCTCCACAAGCAAGACAGTGACTTCAGGATAGATTGAATCAGATTGGGTTAGAGTGTGTTAGATCTATATTTCTTGTTAGTCTTGTTTTGTTCTTGTTACTGGCTGTTACCTGTTTGCAGATTCAATGTTTTGTATTCGGTTACGAGTAATGTATTTTGTTCTGGCCTTCTTTTTAATAAGATGACATAAATTTTCAATTCTGATGGAGATCTGATTGAATGAGTTGGGGACGAGATCATAAAGTCTACCTCAAATCCGTCCCATCAAAATATTGTAAATATGATTGAAACTCAGTATCCCAATTCGACATGGAGGTAATGGAGCCTATAGTCCGAATTCAGGATTTTACGATGCTTGTGTTACAAGTAACAAAAAACATGCCCTAAGAATGTGATGTGATCGGTTTGGTGCCTCAGGCAAGAGGACAATTTCACTATACATAGTCAGATCTAAGTGAATTTAGGCAATTATTAATTGAAAAGTGAAAATGAAAAATACTTGACTCAAATAATTTATATTAATTAGTACTTTATTAATACATCTATAATTTAAGTATATAATTTTATTTTTACATGACATAATTTATATTTTGATTATATATGTTTAGTTATTCATTTAATAACAATTAAAAAATACAAATATATAAATACGACTCCCCAATAAATACCCAGAGACTCTCTGCATGCGCCTAGCGATTTTTACAATTCTGCGTACAACCCAAATGATTCAATGTCGATAAACACATGCTTCAAGGAACCATGTCGCAAAACCAATAGACAGAATCATTTTTCATGTCAAGTGAATATCCCACAGAAACAAGTCTTTCCTGCATATATACACAACATTACAAAATGCCTGTTCAATGCAGGGGACAGTTTAAGAGACTATGCACCATCAGTTAGCTATCTGATAAAAACACAACTGCATCATTTTCATTTTCTGCTGGTCAACAAGTGACCAAGACCTTGCTGCATATGTACATTCCATATTTGTATTAAAATAAATTAGCACATCTCACCAACCTCATCATATCTGTGACACTGACCTAAGCAACAACCTGATTTGCAGTCTGAATCATCATGGCCTCCAGCTCCTCCAAACAGGGAGATCTACTGGAGGACGTGGACCTTTCTGAACATGTCTCTCAAATGGCAACGGGCGTGGCTGGCTCACTGGGGATGCTGTACGAGGGCGTGGCTGGGTTGGGAGTGGCGGGTTGTTGTAAAATGGCAAGGGTGGTGGGTAAGGCGGGCGTGGAGGATACAAATGCTCTGTGGGCAAGTTTGGTGCTATAGAGGGGGCAGAAACAGTTGACACCTTAGTTCTCTCTGGAGGACACCATTCTGGTATGTCATCGTCATCGTCAAATAGATTCTTGGGCCAGGGAGCAGACGTGGCATCAATGAGTGCCGGCAGTACTACAGGAATTAGATCTCCACCCGAGACTCTCTTTACTGGTGACATCTTCTCAATGGCATCTGGTGGAAGCCTTGGAACATTTACATTCTCCGGTCTTCTCTGATTGAGAGTTGGCGGCAACTGTTGAGTTGACACTGGTAGTGATGGTCCATCCTTCTTCCCATATCCTCCAGCAGAAAGCTTCTCGTTGCTCGTCCTCATCTGAGAATTACCGGACGGAAATCCAAAGTCATACTCGGGAAGGTCATCGTCCTCGTTTATAGAAATATGTCCTTTCTTGACTTCCAAACTTGATTTAGGTTTCTCTTGTCCCGAGTAATGCATAAGTGGAGCAACCACACTTGGTTTAGGTTTCTCTTGTCCCGAGTAATGGATAAGTGGAGCGATAGCTTTCAGAGACTGCCCCATGGGACCCTGGACAGAAGTAGAATCGGCACAAGGTAAAGATTGAAGTCCCATTGACAACGAAGAAGAGCAAGAAACCGCAGAAACTGGCAAGGAAATCATGGTAGAAGTACTACACCCATCTAGTCGGGCTTCACTGGCAATAACCAGCGTTTCAACGCTATTAACAGAAGCTGTGCAATCTGTGCTTGATGCAACTATGGATTTGGAAGCTGGTTCTGCTAAAGGCGAACTTTTTTCAGAAGGAGAGCTGGGAGGTTGCTCTGATGAGGAACACTTCTTTTTCTCGGATTTCTTCACGGTAGAATTAGGCAAAGCTAGTTTCCTTCGCCAAACAACACAACCGATAAAGGAATCGTGATCCTCTTGAACAGCTGCCTTGCCCTTAAAGAACCCATGCTTGGCAAGAATTGTGATTATAGCATCACTGCGAGGACAGATGTATAAATCAGTTCCAGGGGAGAGTTGTGCAAATCCAACCTTTTTCCCTTCTTTGTATCCTTTTTCAACCTGTTGATATTGCAAACATTTTCATCACTTCATAACCGGATTGCATCAGCTGTAACAAAAATCATATGTTTATTATATCATTGTATATTTTACCTGTTTCATCTTTGACAGCTCGGCTTCAGAAGAGCCATCTTTCAGCCGAAGTGAGATTACCTGAAATATGAATGTATTGATATATCATACTTGCATGTGCATATGAAGAACAAAGTGCATCGATACCGCGCACGTAATATTTCATCAACAAGAGGATAGAGATAAGAACAAGATCTAAACCTAATAAACATGTGTAAATCAATACGGCCAAATTTGTATTAGCCATCCCACCAAATTATTTTGGTTTTAAAATATTTGGCTTGCCACTGATTGCATTTTCTAATATCTCTAATGATGCTATGGTTGCAAATTCTATGGTCTTCAGAGAACGTAAGAACAGATTAAGTTGGTAATTGCTGACAAAATTGCCATCAATGAAAGAACCTCTTGGCAAGCAACAACATAGACGATAACAGAAATAATCTACACGCACATCTAAGGAATGACCATATTCTAATTTTTCTTAACCAGAATTTGAAATTATACATCAATATCTTTGAGCCATCACTTACTGAACAGAAACAGGTGTATGCTCTATGACTTGGACAGACAAGTGTGATTCACTGATGCCATGATATCTCTAAACAATAGTATGCTCTGCTCAGGATGGTTTAGAAGCTGTAGAATAAGAACTCATAAGCTCTTTTTAGTTTACAAAACTCTTCCTTTCAAGATTAAGAACACTTTGTGGTTTATTAGAGTGTGTTTGGATTGACTCCTCAAAAATGAAGTATAAGTAGGTGAACATGTAAGCATTTTCTATGAAGATATAAGTGGTTTTTTTATGATCAAACTAACTCCTTTATGACATGTAAGCTATAGAGTAAGACTTTTTAAATTTACCAACACTTCGTTTTAAAAGTCTGATCTCTTTGAGGCTAACTTATAAGCCAAGTCAAACACCCACTTTAGTCTCCATGACTTCAACAGATGTGGGAGAACTCATTCACCTGTTTTTTTTTATAATTATTGCTATGTTTTATGAATTGCCACCACCCCGTTAAACATAGCAAGAAAAATAACTTTCCCCCATTCTTGCCCTTTCTTAAGGTTCTCTAACATCAATTTTCTAGTTAATGAATTAATAAACTTTCACATACATCAGCTGTTTGTATGGTCTTTTCCTCTTGCTTATATTGAGTGATTGGTAGTTTTGATTTGAATTGAAGTTAATAATGAGTACTTTCAGGTTGAGTAATGTGGTGGCTGTTTGGCAGGATTCTAAAACTCCCGAGTCCTCCCGGTTCTCCCTGAGAACTCGGTAAAATTGAGCTGGCTGAATTTTGGGCTGAGTTTTAAAACTCATTCTTGAGGTTTATTTTCATTGAGTTTTCGCTGGGTTAACTTGGTCAAACCTGGTCATATGTTATTTTATTTTTTACAAATGCTTTGAAATTGTTCTCCAATTTATGCTTTGTTTTAACTTATCAAGTTGTTTGAAATTATCTTATTTCACTAAAATTTTGTTACTTTTTGTCTTTCATGTGAATCATATATATAATGTTTATTTTAATACAAAACAAGTTTTTTCCGAGTTCTCAGAACTCCTTTTTTTTTTGCCTCGCCAAGTTCTCCCCTTCAGAAACTTGCTGTTAGGTGACGCATTTCAGTTAGAGTTTCAGTAATTCCAGATATTGACCCTTTTTATTCAGTCAAAAGAAGAGTTTGGATGAAATTTGTGCTTAGAAGCAACAATTGATTTTGCATATAAACCTTGGTTTTATGTTTCTTTTGCCAAAACTTATGTTAAGGTTTGCGACTGGCTAATTGGGATATGATAGTATTGCCAAGTAATCGCCTTGTTTAATCAGTCGATATGCTAACTCTAGTTTCAGTATCATCAAATAATATGGAAGTAATGAGGCCAATTTTGCACAACAAAGCTACATATTGACTTCCAAAAACTTGAGTCACAATTCGGCATAGTTCATGAAACAGATTTATATCCCTTTCCCACAATTCAAGCTACTTAATTTATATTAGTTTCTTTATTGACCATCCACACATTTTGGAGGTGTTTAGCCCCTCTTTTTACCCCATGAATATGACTTCCAAAATTTTACGTGTTCTTAAGTACTTGAAAATTTTAGTCCACTACATTCGGATTATTAAATAAGATCATGGAAAATTCAAGGAAAACTTTGGTGCCTATGATGTGGGAATATATGTGTTAATCATCTTTTTTATTTGGTTCTCATTTGTTCCTGCCAAGCATGTCTAAGTGACATTTCTTGACTATTTTTGATGATTAGTTCTCTTTGTTGCTCCATGTCCAATGATAAACCTGCCCTTTTCTTGTACATTAACTAGATATCCGGATTTACGTAGGAAGTGACTTTGCCATGCTTACAGGGTACTCCCTTTGTTCCAAAGTGACTTCATTGATCTTTATGAGCAAATTGAATGGAGTTGTGTAGTAATAACTAACTCAAAAATATATTTTGTGATTCATGCCTTTCCTAGAAAAAAAAGTAGGTTTTTTTGGGAACTCAATAAATTAAGAAACTAGTTGAGTTTATTTTAAGAAAAGGGCAATTTCAGGATTTATCTTTGGTTATGAAAACAACAAATGACTAAATATATTCAGTAAGAGTTATGTCTAGTCCCATCAAAGAATAAGAAAAAAAATGTATGAAAGAAAAGTTTAGATAAAGTTGAAAAGGTAAAAGACAAGATTAAATATGGTGAAACGGAAAAGAAGAGCTCTATCTTTGTTATCAGTGGTGAACTGTGAACGGCATAAAGATACACCTACGGAATGGGTTAGCAAATAACAACAACAAAACAAAATCATATGACGAACATGCATTGATCAGTAATAATCATGCATCTTCATTCTTTTATCTTTCCACGCACATAATTTCTGAATCTTCCTATGAGCGAAATAGTACAAGCTAATTTCATCTTAAGCGGGTCCTTAGGTAATAGTTATTTAGTTAGTAGAGGTAGTAGGACAAGCAAACACAAGTAACAATTCTACTATCAATTATGCATCTCTATCTAAAGGATCTAACATTACCCTCACAGCTGGTTAATATCATCATCATAGGCTTACTGCTAAAAGGAGCTTCAATAAACTAAGCATGCTTCTGTTTTTCAATTAAGATGAGGCACCATCTGAGTAAAATAAAGTGAACGGCATGGATTAGTCATTTTGATTAACATCTGTTACTCCATCAGTGTAAAAATTAAAGATTAGTGGAGTTAGTACTCCACTTTTCCACCATGTCCCATGTGCAACCCTTCCTAGGGCACTCAACAAACTCATACAGGGACATCGCTGGTAATCCATACACAACTTACTTTCTCAAAATGAAAGTGGGCGCTTATTTTAGAACATTTTTTTAGAGAATGTGGACACTTGTTTTGGAACAAAACTGAATGATAGTTCAGAACAAACAACTAGAATAAGCAACCTTCCTAGCTTTTCTTCTAAGCGAGACTAAATTGTGGAGCCCATCACAAATTAGAGAAGCGATCAAATAAATGGTCAACAGACAAGCATGAAAAATTCAACAATATTCACCAGCAACTTCAAATGAAGAAATCATACAAGAAAAAGGCACACATCAATGAGCAACCCCAATGCAAGTTTTAGAGATACTGATAAAGAGCAAACTTGAAAAACTGCACTAAATATATCAGAATACATAGATTCCAAAACAAGGCAATTGTTCTGGCCTACTTGGTACATTTACTTTCACTTTCTAGCTGTATTTTGTATTTATGGCTTCTGTTCTGTATTTAACAAAATAAATCCTACTGCAAAAAGGTCCTTTAAAAGTGTTCAAACCTTAAAATATGCTAAGAAAGTTTTCACGGCATCTTAGTGGTCATGTTGTGCAACTACAACAGTTCTTAACCATTACTTGGCTGCATTTAACTCGACTTTTATCATAACCAAACAAATTGAACTCTATCAACAAATGAAGCATAAATTAGGAAGATTGTAAGAAGAGGAAGTTAATTATTAATCATGCATGATATAACATACCTGCATGTAAGATGTTCTATGATTATATGCATGAATGAAAAGAACTTACCATCAAACCGCGGTTGCGTGAGCGTGGAAGATCTTGAATATATTTTTCAAAAGCCTCCAGTCTTACTTTTCCTTTCACCTCTACAGATTCAGACCACTTGGTATCAGGTATTTTCTCACCGCTACATAAGAAAATCATTATACACTAGGTTAACAATAAAGATTGTACTCCAAACTTCTTATGTGTACAAATTTGTGACTTAGTTAGAACATAGCTTCCTTACATTAGTAAAAAAAATATAAGTAGACAAAAGTGTCAGATAAAGAGAGACAGTTAAAGAGTCAAATGAATAAAACACACAAACCCTGAAAAAAAGAAGTCATTTTTTCTAGATAATGAACTAGTTGGAAATAAAATTTCATATGTGTAATTAGATACACTTCTACTGAAAATTTCATGTATCGGACACTTCAGAACACACTACTTGTGTCATTGTGTCAACACCAAATGTGTATGTGAAGAGAAATCAGATAAAACAAATAATTACATGATCAAGAGATAAGTATACAATTGCATCTCAGAACTCAACATTTTAGTGGGGGGAAATTTGATGAACAGTCACCCACATATAAATCAATAAATTTCATTCAAATGGAAACTAGATCAGCCAATGAACTAAAAAATATACACAGCAAATCGCCAAAAAGTTGTTGAATAGACCTTTTGAAGAAGGCGCCTGCAGTTATATTTACAGAAGAATTTAACTGAAGGGACCCATTCCAAAGCTTCTCAGCAACTGCTAAACCAACTTTTCCAGCAAGTGGTCCAGCCTTTTCATTTGATTGTAGAGAACCATGGCATTGGCTATTCTTCTGACCGTGTTCACCATCAACATTAACAGAACCGTCATGGTTTCTGGGTGAAGCTGGCCCTGAGGAGTTCACATCCTGGCCATTTTGTTTAAAATAAGAAGTTGTACGATTAATTGCTTCTGGATAACCAGTTTTTCCATCAAGATCTACTGAATGGACGGGGTTAATCAAATTTTGCTCCGGCGCATCTGAGGATTTCAGCCCTTTAGAATATGAACTGCATACTTCCAATGACTGGTTTCCCATACCTCCGTGACTCGAGCTTGTATGATGTTGTGAACTAGAGTCGGTCTCAGCCTTTCCTGTAGAAGCATTGCATGATTCCAAAGCATGCAATGTTTTATTTTCTCCAGTAGGCCATACATTATATGCCTTGGGTTGACAGTTGGATGGCCATGGAGTCTCCCCACCCGAAGGCCTAATAAGTGATGAATATCCTCTATACTGAAAAGATTGCGGCTGTACATTCAAGTTGTGAATATTTACATCATTGATATGCACTATTGCTGGGCAAGTATTCTGACCGTGAAACTGAAATTCCTCGGGCTTTTGCCTGTAGGTAGCTGATTCAGCAGAAAATAACCCTAAGGAAGTCCCATCAACATTGTCCCCAGAAAGAAAACCAGTTCTATGCTGCTGAGTAGACTCTCTAGTGAAACCATTTTCAATATGTGATTCATCTGCAATGCCTTGTTGACTCATAACAGTAAATGTCCTCTTTTTTGATGAATGATACAAAAAATCTGCATCAGAAATGCCCGGGGGAGGTGATGGTAGTATCTCGTTCTCCATGAAAGTACCCAGAAGCCTCTTAGGAGTCTGCATTTTGGACACGATAAGATGAAGTTATTTCTGTTCCATGCGCCACATATTCTAGATAACTCCCTAACAACTTATGCTCGTGCAAAACAACACTAACCTAAGATCTGCATGCAGGACAACAAACCAAATGAAGGGCAATTAAGCAAGACCCGCGTGATGAAGAGTGCACGATGCATTTTTAACCGCCAAGCACGTGGGAATTGTAGAGTTAAATCAACTGTCTAATTTTAATTCACAAGAAGCGCTTAATATCATACAAATTGCTTGCATTATTTGGATAACGCAGAAGATAACATATAATCAGTAAGGAACAAACTACACACATCTTTCATTTGGGACGACACAATACAAAACAGAATGTCAGAACAAACTCAAACAGAAACACAAGTGAGAATTCATGAAACTACACAAAAACCCTATTTGGTGAAAAAAAAACAACTAAAACTGTTAGGGGTAGATTGAGTGATTATCTGATTCTGGGTATTTGCATGAGTAGGTTTCCAAATTCAGAACAAGACTCAAACAGAAACACAAGTGGGCACACATGAAACCACACGAAAACCCTATTCGCTAAAAAAAAACAACTTGAACTGTTAGGGTTAGATTGAGTGATAATCTGATTCTGGGTATTTGAGTAGGTTTCCAAATAGTGAAGAACTAACAACTCCCACTTCACCACAGAAACCCAGAAATTTGGGGGTACATTATCTAAAGCAAGGAACTTTCACCAGCAACCAAAACTCACTCCAGCCCCTAATTCAAACTGTGATTTTTCTAATAATACCCAATTCTCCCAAATGCAGACTCGATTCAGCAGAGGCATTGAACTTTGAAGAATAAATCTTGTCAAAATCCCCAACTAATAACAAGCTTTAGAGTTTAAACGGTAAGAAAATAAAAATCAGAAGCAACAAAGTGAGTGAGAAGATCGATAACCAGAAAGAGCGAGGACGAGCAAACCCTAGAAGCTCGAATTAGCTTCCTCCGCGAGACGATGGTGAGATTGATTCGTCCATTGAGCGACACGGTAAATAAAATAGTTGATTATTTTGATCTTGGGTCAGTGTTAGGGCTTTGACCTTGTCGGAGACGCTGAGTGCTTCACGTCACTGTGTTCTTTACTTTCCCTAACACGCCCTCGTTGGTCCTATTTGATAGGGTATCGTTGAATATTCGGGTCGAGCTCGTTATAATCGAGCCCGATATGAAATTGAGCTCAAAATTGGACTCGTTTAATAAACGAGCTGAGCTCGAGTATGACTTTTTAAAGCTCGATAGGTTCGCGAGCTGGCTCGTTTAATATTTAATTAATTATATATTTATAATAGAATTAGACAAGCCGAATTAAGTCGAACCAATCTCAAGTTGACTTATTTATTATTTAATGATTTAGTTATCGCTTATTTGATTTTTAATGAATATTTGTATTCAAATTTAAGTGAAATGAATCGAGCCGAGCTCAAGCTCGAGCTTGTCTATTTTATTTCGAGCCAAACTCGAGTTTCGTTATATAATCTCGTTCGAGGGATAGCCGAATACATTTTTCACGAGCCGGACAGAGCCCTTCCAAAATGAGGTTCTGGTCGGCTCGTTTACACCCTTAATGGTAGATTAGGAAACCAAAGAACACCACTAAAATGAATTGAGTTTTTTTTGTAATAAGAAAATCAGTCTTCTCCAATAGGGATGACAAAAATTTACGAATTCAACAAGATACATTGTCGCCCGGTCCCACATAGATCGCCAAAACTCGATCTATTATCATTCTTACTTCCTAGCCCAAACATAATATCGAAACCCCCAACATTGCCGATTCATTTTCATTTGTTCATAATTAGAAAAAGTATAAGATACAGAAATAGGCAATAGAAATCGAAGAAAGATATACATATGGAGCAATTTCGGATCGGGAAGGTGTACTTGGGTTCTGCATGGATAATCTGAAAATCTCCTCAAATCTTTCGGATTAAATTTTTTAATTTGCGACCCATCCAAAAAGGTATAAGTTGGATCTTGTGAGTAATGGTTGGGGCAAGTTATGGGGTTCATATCTCAATTAGATTGAAGTCAAATTTCCACCGCCCAATATGTTAAAAAATCATCATATATTTATTTTAATAATATGTTTGTATTACTTTATTAAAAATGTAATTAAACCGTATATTTAATTTTAGATAAATAATATTTTAAATATATATTTTGGGCGAGATTTACACGTATTCCCCATACCTTAGCGGGTCGAAAGAAATTAAAATAAGAGTTTACAAGACTTACAGAATCCTGGATATTTTCTAGTACCATACTGAGATAAACCTGAACCACAAGACTAACTTATGTTGTAGAAACAGTTAACTAAACTTGATTGTTTTTGTTTTTCATTAATTAATCATTTAAAACGATGAGAATGGATTTTACAAGGAGTACAACTATCACATATTCACAATAATTAAATTAGCACAATGCAAGTGTAAAATAAAAATCGAGCATAAAACTTTCCAGGAGATAAGTAATGACTTACTTATATTCGGTCAACCTTATAGGCCTTACCATTTGAATCACCTTTTAATAATATTGTCTTCTGGTTTTTGTTTTAACAAATTAATTGAGGAAAGCAAATCTATTGAACAACTGACCGATTCAAATACATTACTATATGACTGGAATTCCAGTAAAAATGTGTGTGTATATATATACATACATGTAATGGAAAGGAGAGAGAGGCCTCTCCATGAAAGATGTTGCACAAAATCTCATAAAAATATAAACAATATTACATATTCATCAACAGCACCAGATGAAACTTATCACACTGCAAGTGCATGTCGTCAGCTCCTATGTGTATTTTTTCAAGCAAAGAGGCAGCAATGGACCGTGGCAGTAAAATGCAAGCACTGCGTACATGATAAGCGAAATAAAGAGTATCAAACCCCCCCTGCAACACAAAAACAAGATAACGAGTTTTAATAAACCGAAGAAACGTCAAGTTGAGTATTTTTCTCGGATAAAAATGGATAGTTTCTGCTTTCGGCAGCCTGAAATTCATCTGGCTCGAACATAACCTAGGTGGCAGGAACCAACCGCTTTCACTTTTCTGAGAAGAAAAATTAAGAGCTTAAGGACGCTAATGGCCAACTAAACCTAGCTTAAGGACGCTAAGGGCCCTATCTATAAAGATGATGACACAATTAGGACGTGGAAGGAAGGAATACTAACTGTTGTAGACACATTCAGTATCTGATCAAACCGTTAGATAACCAATGACCATGAAAACATGGAATCTAAGTGATAATTGAGGACTCAACATTACACAAAATCCAGTGGATCCACTTTTATGGCATCTCCGTGCACTTTTGAACAAAACCACTGAAAGCGCTAGGAAGTACAAAGCACGCATTCTTGCAACAGAAAAAAAAATAATCTGAAGGTGTTAAGCTCAACTTACGTGAGTTTGAAATTTCTCCACCACACAGTGTTTTTTAAACGACGGGTCTGTTTCCTGAAGCGTGTTGTATTCCCTTGCATTGCTGCAGTTTTATCGACTAGTAGATTCAACCGGTCACCCCTTTCCAAGACTTTGTCAATGTTGTCTATCATTACATTTCGTACCTGTTGTCATTGCATCACGCCAAATACCAAATATTTATTTAAGAACAGAGATAGTAATATAAAGCCAAATAGTGCTAAAATAAAAGATCGAAGCAGGAGCCAAAGGTTGATAAATATAATAAATCTCAATCAAGCATGGCACTCTGTAAGCTATTTGGGCATGGCTTGATATCAGCTGTTATGATTTTACATCCTACTTTTGTTACCATCCTTGATTCTGAAGACTTGGAACATTCGCGTAATAATAAATTAGAATCAACATCAAAACCTACCTGACTCATTTCACCTTTCAAACGGTTTAACCTATCTGCATTCGGGTCATTCGAGTAATGGTCCATTTGTTGGCCCAGAACCCTTGAAAATTCATCATTCATAGCATAGGCCGGAGATGAATTGATAGCACGGCTGTAGGTCTTCACGAATCTTTGATGAATATCTTCAAGAAATGCAAAAGGGATTCTTCCTGCAAAACATTCCAGGTGGGAGATTTATTGCACATGATTAATAAACGTTGAACCTCGATTATCAGTATTACACAGACTAAATAGTAACGATGCAAGCAGCAGCCTATGGTCCAACATATGTTGGGTCAAGTGGTAAGGAACTCACTTATGCATAAATGAGGTTGCAAGTTCTAGCCTTAGCAGATACAAAAAAAATTGCCAATAAAAAAGTGGTAGTTATGGAAAGAGATCATATCATAAAACCACCTGTAATGTAATAACAAGGCAGATTTCCTGAATAAGTTACAGGTGCATGAATTTGACCATCTAAAACCAGTTAAACATGGCAGCAACGCGTGCCCAATCTGGGTAATGATAGTTTGTTTTAATGGATAGCAACTAATGGCATTTACTACAATTGGTTTGAACTAAGCAATAGGGAACCATAAAAGCAAGATAAAGAAAGCTAACCAAAAATACCAGAATTAAAGTGACATTTTCCTAGAACTACCACCTTAATGAAGATGGACTTCAATACTTTAGAAAGACCATCTGAATGAGGACCATATTTATGCATCAAACCCTTAAAAGCACATTTTAAAACCCAGACAATTGCATGAACCTAAACTACGAAAAAGAAAATACAATGCAGCACACGTTCACAATTCATTACCTACGAAAGGATCACTTCTAATAGGCACATGAGACCCACCCAGTACCCAAAATACCCAGAAAAATTAAACAATTGGGCTTGAACCCAATATCACATTTTCCATTTTATTTCCTCAGCTTTACCATCCAGTTTTATAATTGTTAATCCAGCAAGGTGCGAAGTAACATATTTTTAGTACAAATTATAAACTTATGAATCATTGAATCAAATGATCTATTGTAATAATTGCAACCCCTGATGAATAACTTCCTGTACCAAGCTCCATGAATAAATTGTAACAGCACATTTCTCAAACCAGACAATTACATGAATCTAAACTATGAAGATGAAAATAAAATGCAATACACATTCACAATCCATCACCTATGCAGAGACCACTTCTAACCCACCCAGTACCCAAAATCCTCAGAAAAATCGAGCAATTGGGCTCGAACCCAACATCACATTTTCTATTCCCTTTCCCCATCTTCACCATCCAGTTTTACAATTGTCAATCAACCAAGCCCCAAAGCAAACATATATTCAGCACAAATCATAAACACATGAATCATCAAATCAAACGATCCATAGCACTAATCCCAACTCCAGACAAACAGCACGAATGCGAAACACCCAATACAAAAGTGCAATATTGAAACCAACAACAAGAACAACAATTTCCCGAGAGAACTCACTCCCCAAGGTGTCGTCGGCCATGCAGAGGACGGTGAGGCCATCGGTCCTCTTGACGTGAAAGATGTACCGATCCTGCGAGTACGACGCATTGCTGTCGCCGCCGCCAGGCGGCAGCTTCTCGAGGATCTGCCTCGCCACCGCCGACGAATTCGACTGCGAGGCGTTGCACTCCGCCAGGACCACCTGCCCCCTCGCCACCATGGCGTAGAACAGCCCCATCTCCGCCCTCGATCGGCTCCGGTCAGATCAGGCGGACACGGAGGAGAAGGCGATCCAGATCCAGATCGCGATTAGGGTTTCGAGAACGGAGGAGACGCGGATTTGGGGGAGACGGAGCTCGAGAATGAGACCAGAACACAAAGTCCCATTTTTTAGTTGGTTTTGGGTCGAGCTACAAGAACCGGCTATTTTCAATTTCGTGAATCACTGTCGGGCCAAAACGTCGCCGTTTAGGGGGGTGCGGCCGTGGCGGGAAATGGGGCGGGCGTTCCGGTGCGTGCGGGAGCAGGTGGTAGTGGTGAGGGCGAGGGACACGTGGGGAGTGGTCATTGAGCCAATTGGGAAGGTGAGAGGGTTTAAATGACAGAGAGAAAATATTATTTGGGTGAAGACAAATGAATTGGGATATTATTTTATAATTATAAATAATAAATATATATTTTATATTTTTGTGCAATAATTATTTAGGGATCCACCAAAGAGTGGGGAGCATGTCGGCATGGAATTTTTGTGTTTTGTGTTATATGTTTGGCTGGTAATAAATAATTGAGATTCTACTCTTATTTTCAATGGTTATTTTGCTAAAAACATGAAAAGATATTTAAATATAAAAGAAATTAAACTTTTACTTATTCAGTCAACATAAACATATTAAGTACAGTAAAAATGTGATCATGTAATATTTATTATATATTATGTCTCATTAGTCATTTAATATTCGAATCGAATGCATTACTAACATGCATGTTAGAAATTTCACATGTAAGTTCATGTCCTACACCGGAAGAGTATGTGCATAAGAAAACTTTATGCATGCATTATACCCAGCACTCATAATGTTAGTCATTTGATTAATCAGACGTAGGTTATAAACTTATAGTGTGTATATAAGTTTTCCTTGTTGTGTGTTTCTTTTTTGTAAGTCTGGTTCTCCCTAATAAGTGGTATATTGTGAGACAAACTAGGAGGTGAGATTGTAAAGCGATTTGTGTTATGAGCATGAGCGGGTGTCTCAAATCAGAAGAGTGTTATATAAGAAGAGTTCATACACACTAAAGACCCACTAAACTAATCTCCCAACACATGTATGCATGTATCTTAATATGTTTTGGTAAATATTTTTTCAATAAATTAAACCTCGAACGTTCTCAAGGAGACGTCACAACGATTAAGCATCACATTATTTATGATGAAATAGATGATGTAATCATCAAAAATAAAATTTAAATGTCAAGCTAAAAATATAATATTATTTTATCAGAAATTAAGCTTCATTTGTATAATAATTTCTCATGTTGGTAGTTCAATTGGTTTATTATCTTTGATTTACAACTTGTAGGTAATAAATGCCATAGTCAAAATGACTACAATTTGGGGTCCATGACAATTTTCTTTATTTCAGAGATTAAAGATTTGGAGGGTCGATTTATTATTATTGTTGTCCATAGACATAGTACACGAAATGGTATGGTATGATATGTGGCCCAATTTAAACCGTTAATGCCCCGACAAGCTTTTGCTTTTCCTTGGACACTCATGTGCTTGACAACTGGCAAACACTAGTCACATCACTGTCTACTTTGCTTCATATTTTTTGGGTAAATTCCACGTGACCCCCTTAACTATAGGCCCCTTAACTACAAAATCAATTTGTGAGGTGCATTAACTATCCAAAAATCCCACTTTACCTTTTTTGTTGACTTTTTTCAAAATTCTGTTAAGTCTTTTATGAAATGACGAAAATACTCTTGTATATGAAAAATTAAAATAAATAAATAAAAATGATTTTGAACTTTTTTTTCTATTTTCTCGTTGTACAAAATAAAGAATAAAAATAATATTTTAGTATTAATTTTTTATTTTAAAAAAATTATTTATAAAAATAAAAAAACGATGTTTAAAAGTAAATTTTTATTTTTAAATTTTTTTTATGAAAAAAAACTTTTTAAAAATTATTTTTACTATTAACAAAATTTTATTCTTTATTTCGTAGAAGGAGAAAATTAAAAAAAAGAGTTCAAAATCATTTTTGTTTATTTATTTTAATTTTTCAGATACAAGGGTATTTTCGTCATTTCAAAAAAACTTAACAGAATTTTGAAAAAAGTCAACAAAAAAAGGTAAAGTGGAATTTTTGGATAGTTAAGGCACCTCACAGATTGATTTTGTAGTTAAGGGGGGTCATGTGAGACACGCGTATAGTTAAGGGGGGTCATGTGGAATTTACCTTATTTTTTTCTTCTTTCTAAATTGATAAATCTTAAAAATAATCGATTATATGTTATTTTGTGACCAATATTTTAGGAGTAATTTTACTTAGGTCGTAAAAAAAGTTTGTAGTCTTATTAGTAGGTTATTAATAATTTAATTTATTTTGTGAGGTCATCAAAAACATATTTAGTCTCAATATTATAACTTTCGTTATTTTTTTTTTATTATATTGATTATGTGTGCGGCACGTGGCCACAAAATACGTTGGATGTGCAAAATACACGGTAAGAGATTATTGTATTGAAATCCTAATTTTTCTGAACTCGATTTCAGATTCGATGTTTTGAATCCAATAATTTTTCTGGGGGGTTTGATAATAAAATAATTTGACTTTTGAGATGGATGGTTCAGTTCGAGCAATGGAACAAGCCTCTATCGATTTCCCATCCTTAAGGACAATGTTTTCCAATACGCATAAGCTGCACTTAATATCAAAGGTTTCATATGAGAGTTTGTGAAACCTAATTAGGAGTAGTTTGGCCACTATTACAAAAATTATGGTAATGTGTCACACACATGAGCGAGATAAAAAAAAATTAACGAAAATTATGATAATGAGACTAAATATACTTTTATATACCTCACAAAATAAATTAAATTTTTGGTGAATTTATACGTAAAATTATATGACAAAGTCTGGTTAAGAAACTCGTTATAATAAAAACAAACTAGATGAGATATTTGGTTAAGTTAATTCATTCTCTCAATAAGTTTCTCAAGTTGTGTGTGATAATTTATTATTTCAGCACATCTAAGTTGTAAAAAAAGAAGCAATGGTTAGGAAGACAAAGATCTTGTAACAACACAATGATAATTTTTAAAATAAAAATCTGGATAATTTGATCATTTTTAATGAAATAAAATAAACATAAAAGAGTAATTTCAACCACTTTAATTATTCATGGTTCATCAACCATAAAATACGGTTTTGTCAGCTTTTTGATCGGTGTAATTTATTTATTTAATTTTGAGCACTCGGACGAAAAGAAAAAATGGATAATGACACTTTGTTACACCAAACAATTGCGAAATGACAATTTTATACCATGACTAATGAATTATCTTTTTTAGTACGTTGGCAATTTTTTTGTGACAACCTACATTTAAAATGCCTAAAATACCTTTGGTTTAAGAAACAATAACTGAACCGGTTCAATTTGGTTTATCTACGGTTCAATTTGATTTTACAATTATACCCCCCAATCTAAAATTAAATTTAAGGGCATAATAGCCATTTTTCCCTCCTTCCTCCTCATCTCTCTCTTCAGCCATTCATCTTCTACATCTGGGTTCAATGGTGAAGAGTCGGCGGCAGAGGAGGAGCTCGCAGAGGTCGTGATCCAGTCGAACAACCTCGATCTCATGGATATCGTGACCCAGACGGAGCGCTCCTTTTTGCTCATGCTCGTACGAACATCAGGTGATTCAGACACGAGCTCGAGACTCGAGAGCAAAAATCACCCTGAACAAGATCTTGTCGCCGGCAAGGGAGACGACGATGTCACTGACCACTGTCTCAACCCCTTATTCCTCTTCAAATCTCCACCCATGTCACTGAACACCGTCTCCAGCTCGGATTGTAGCTGCTAGATGTCTTGTACCTGTGATTTCAGTTTCTTGGCACTGCAGAATGAGAGGCGAGAGAAACAAAAGAAACAAATAAAGCAATGACATATGTTGAAAATTTGAATAGCCCATAAAGGTATTGTAGTCATTGAAAATTAAGATTGAACCAATTCAATTATGGTTTGATAAAATAAATTGAACTGATTTAATTTTAGTTTGATAAATAGAATTGGACCGGTTCAATTCTAGTTTTTTCAAAAACAAGACTATTTTAGTCATTTTAGCATAAGTTGTCACCAAAAATTGTCAGAATACTAAAAGACGAATTCATTAGTTAAAGTATAAATCTATCATTTCGCTATATTCAAGTGTAACAAATTGTTATTATCCAAAGAAAAATTGACTCAGTCATTTCTGCTGAATAGTTCATATATAAATTATTATTCATTTTAAAAAGTAATATATTACTTGATTTTGTGGTATTAGGCTGTAAAGTGATGAGCCACAGACTCACGGGCTTGATAGCCTAAATAAGGCATGTGGGCCTGCGTGAAATCGAAGATGTGTAAAATTCCATGTGGGCTATAAAGCATTTCTTCAATTTTCCAAGTTTGGGTTGAGCCAACATCTCTAAAGAGACATGAGTGGGCCTTATCCCCATGATTTTATTGATTTAGACTATTTATATTGATCCAATCTCATCTAAACACTCGCAACATAATTTCAATTTAACTCCAATTTTTTGAAATTAATATGACTTTTGGAGGAAAAATCTATAATTTTAAGAATCAAGTCTAATAGTGACCAACATTATGTAGCGGCTAGTCCCTAACAAGCTTAGGGTTTTTTCGTCTCGACCGATTGTCGAGCTACGCGACGTACAGTCTGGGATTTACATAGCGGAGGCCAGCTATAGTTGGGATCAGTAGAGTGGAGGGGAGTATGGAGACAGAACTGCAGAGAGCAGTGGAGGTGCACAATGGGTTTTAGGGAACATCGTGACGAGGGCAAGGTGGTCTGACGAGGGCGGGTGGTGCAGGGGAGTGGGTCAGGAATCAGAAGTTTATGTGGGGCTGGCGGAAGACGTCGATGACAACTTTTCGATGGTAAAGATGGGGGTATTATTTCGATATCATCTGCGTGGTGAGACGAGTCTAGGAGGGGGTCAACGGTGGTTGGGCAGGGTAGCTTGGTGGAGATCGGTACAGTGAGAGTAGACGGGCCAGGGCGGGTGATGCAGCGTACGTGGCTAGGTAGAACTCTTTATCAAGTTCGTTGATTCTTACGAATACCGAATGTGATAGATTGGAGGGAAATCTCGATTTTTTTTATTAAACTTCAAAACTAATTAACAATAAACTTATAAGAGTGATTAAATAGGCAAAACCTAGTCAAACTCTAATTGTAGAAAAGGAAAACTAAACTTATTGGAAAAGGAAACAAATTATTAAAATAGTAAAAACGGCCTAAAACTTAATAATCTGCGATTTTGACCCCTAAGATGACCTCGGATGGCCGAAATTCACCGTACTTCATGGTAAACCATGAGTTGTGCATTTCCGCCCAGAAAACACTAGTCCTTTGTCGAAATTCGACACTTTCACGATAACTCCAGGTGTTCTACATTCTGCATACCGACTTCTTCGACCGCACTGCATCATTCTCTCATGGATGGAGAAGATTCGACCTCGAATCTGGATCCGCAACATCCTCCTCAGAAGAAAAATCACCCCGGGATCCCATATCGTTGTAGCACCTCCTAACGAATTTTCAGATGTACTAAGTACTCTCACCTTGTTCACAAGTTGGATCGTAAATTCATCACGAGTTCCATGTTGAATTTTTGGACTTTCCTTATCAAAGTACACGCCCCTTGATCGATTACCCAACCTTGAAATTTAATTCTTCTATCGTTTATACATGATGATGGTATTAGGTTCTCGTTGCTGATTAAGGCAACAATATACATGTAAGACGCCCAATAATTTTTGGCTACTATTGCAAGATTTTCAGTCCTGCCTTCATCGTACAAGCTCTCGATGCCCTCCAAAAACTGTTCGTAACCATTGTTGCATGAATCGGGTAAGGCTTGATGAGGTTTTGGATGGTTGATGGCGCCAAACTAGGAGGGAATCAGAGTTCTCTGGCGTCGATGGACATATTTCTGCAAGCATATCGAATTAGGGGGTCTTGATTTTTTAAACTTCAATACGTCATTCGGATGTCCCATTGGGCTTGGTACTGGGAGGGGTCGGGGGGCTCTCTAGCGTCGATGTGCGGATCGTGATAAGCACAAACAGATTGGAGAACTTGAATTAATAAAGATTCACGATTGGATCGCTGGGTTGATCGAGAAAGCTAGTTAAATGTGTTATGCAGTGAGATCACGGGATTTATGCATCCGTATGAGCCATGAGGTGGAGGCCGTGGCTTTGCATGATGTTAACTGGTTCGAATCAATTGGTGTTTGGGATTATCATGAAGCTATGTTTAAAGCATTATGCAGTGTGTTCACGGGGTTTCTCCATTCGCATGAGATGGAGGTTGTGACTCTACATGATGTTAAACATGTCGAGTTGAACGTCTTTGGAGGTATTCTTAGCGATAAGTGTTGCGCACTGTCCATTTCTGGGACATATGTTTTTATTTATTTTGCTCGTCGCTCTTGTAATTTTGTAGCTCATAAACTAGTCATGTACACTTTAACTAACAGTAGTTGGGATTTCGGTGTGCGGCATGTCCCACCATCTGTTGCTTCGGCTGTCTGGCATGATGTCGGGTTAGTTGCTTAATAATATTTGTGTTTTTCTCTCAAAAAAAATATTTACCAATATTATTACTTTAATTAGGGGTTGAAAGGGTTTCGGAACTGAATCAAACCCAATTTTTCACTTCCTTAATTATTGAAACTACATATGGAATTGTTATATGAGGAAATACTCTAATTCTTACTGCATTTTTTCATTTTGATTTCTGAAAATAAAGCGAATATTACCAAATCAAACGAGTCATATTTCTCATCAATGAAAATCGGTAAGTTTTTCATTCGTACTTCCTCTAAAGTTCAATTTTCTTTTTTATATATATATTTGATCAACAATTCATTCTCTCGTATATTCTAAACATTTGTTAGACCTAAAATACATAACGAAAATACCTTAACCGTATATCTCTCTCTCCCTCCCTCTACTTTTCGATTACTTTGTGCATCATGATTAGAGTTAAATCATATGTTTGTTTGTTTCAATTTTATTATTATATGAATTGATGTATGCTTTAATTATTCAATTTTTGTTTATGGACTACCCGCACCTAATGTCCACCCCTACATTTATTTGCTAGTATAAGAGGACTTGAAAGACTTATAAATGTACAAATATTGATGGGATTTATTTTTATTGACATGAATACATGAATGATATCACAATAAATGTAAGTTATTCAACTTGATTCACATGAACTTTGTTGAAGAAAATTGGGACTTGCTAAAGGGGAATACATTATATAAATAAGCTCATACCCACATAATAATTTGTACATAACTTAAAATATTAATTTATTAAGTCTTGAATTCAATGTATATATACTCGTTTTATACCCCATATTTATTTAATGCACGGTTTAAACTCATATGTAAAATCTTAATAATCTATTCATCCATAGCTTCATCATATCGGTCTGCTTACTTTCTTAAATCGAAACCATCTTGCACACTCACCATTGCTCGTCTAATTAACAATCATAACTTCATTAGCTTATGGTGCCAAGATCTTATTGTCACACCTGACAGAATCCATCAAGATTTCTTCTTAACTAACATGATCATACTTGTATAAACCTAAATTATGATACCACTTGTTGGGTAGATTCGGGTATCATTAACAAGGATCACTCCACAAGAAATGTCATATACATTAAAATTCACCCTTGATCCAAAAGACCACTCTTATCATTAGGTCTTATATATCCCTCCATATTCAGCACAATCACATTGTTATCCTCACACTCATAAGTCTAGAAAAGAACCCGACTTGCACACTCACCCTCTAGCCCATCCGGAAATTTCTATCCAACCTGTTTATGATTACAAGATTACAATAACCCATCTGGCTCGATTCATCACGACCTTTTCAGATCCACTAGCCTTCCAACTGGATGATATATGTGCAATTTAACATCGTTTGTTGGAGAGAATCGAGCCTATAAATAACATCGGTCTTGAAAGTCTTGAATCTAATGTATAAGACTCCTTTTATGTTAGTTTTTATTACTGCAAGCAAAAGAGAGAAGAAAAGAGTAGAAGAGTGTGGCGATGGATGCAACAAACCAACTGTCAGTCTGTGGAGACATCAACGGAGACAAAAGAAACAATAAATACATTTTGACTCTGTCCTCTCCACAACCCTTTTGCTCTTCTGTCACCACACCTCTCCTCTACTCTTGTCCAACACAATTATTCTACATCTTCGTATATTCCATCTCAAATTAAATGCATAACAAATAACATTAGCAGCATATGAAACAATAACAATAAATGAGCCGAATCGAGTTTGCATTCGTCAAAGCGGTAAAACTGAGTTATACATATCAGATCGGGATCCATAACTAAATGCTCAAGCTTATGAGCTGGGTTTGACCATTCCCTTTATATACACCAAATTTATTTCACTTATTTTCCATGTGAAAAATCCCTCTCATGATTCATGTACGCGTGATGCTTATTTCCCATTCACGCTCGTGTACGCATGGAAACCATGCCGATATACAGTGTTTTGAAAAACGCTTGGGCCTCGTTAGGCGGAAAAGGCATGTGTGGATTTTTCGGCTTATGGGATTAATTGGGGAGTATTAGAGGATTAATCGTGGACTAATCGGATCAGGTGGAAATTTTTAGAACACTACTGATATAATGAGCTCACTAGAGTTATCCTAGTTGGTCAAGACACTACACCAATATGTGTTAAGGTGACACAATATATATGTTATCCTTAGTATGAGATATGTCACCTAAAGTGTTGGGTGACAACATGTGTGTCACCCCAATGGTGTCACATATCCATTGTCACCCAAAGTATGAAGTGACATTTAAAGTGTCACCTAGAGTATAATTGTGTTACCTTATATTGATTAAGGGTGACAAATTGAATTTATTGTGTCACCCAAACACATAATTGGTGTAGTGAGACGAGAACTATCTCATATTATAAGATCCAGTGTTATGATCCCAGTGGCTCACCTGCTTGCTAATACCATAGAATTGGTGTGGGGTGGGAGTTAGGTTAAAAAGACGCTGAGACATTCAAATTCATCTCGATTCGATTTATAAAAAAATTTCTATAAAATTTCTTAAAACATGAGAAAAAGACACTCGCAGTGTATTAAATTAACTGGCTAAATATATATCAGCCGAAATGGTCAATCTGAAACTCATATTCGACTTAAACTCTCAGTTTGATTAAAACAAACTCGAGCCAAATACTCAACAAGTCGAACTCGAGCAGCCCGTTAAAAGTTCTATAATATTCACGCCCGCGAGACCATTGGTGGTGAGGTGTGGTAAATAGAGTGTTGAAGGCCGACAGATCACATCAAGTTCACGGATTCGCAAGATTACAAAACAATACAGCCTCATGACATGAGAGCTTCAAGCCTCACTCATTCACAAAACACCTCCACATTGCAGATACATGCATTATCTACAGCTAAACAATGGTGGATACTGTATGATACATACACATATATACACTATTTTCTCCACAGTCTCCATCTCTAACAATCATTTCACATGCGTTGCTAGCTGTTTCTTCGAGTCCTTCTCTCATATCTCTTCCTTGTAGGGTACACATGCTCAAGCTTGTCACTAGTAGTTTTGACATTGTGTGTAAATTAACACTAATAATATTACGGAAAGAATTCAATAAAGATCTTAAATAATTAATGTTATAACTAGAAAAATCAAGAACATAAATAAATAACTGGACGAAATAAAATAACAAGAAAAGACAAGAAAATTACGCATCGGAGCGCATATTTGATTTGAAAAAAGACTAGTTGATAGAGACCGGAGTCTAACGTGTGTATAAATCATTCGTTAACTTTGATATCTCAATGTATTACTTTAGCCTCACAAGTGTATAGTTAACAATCCCTCGTATTGAGTCCCATACCAACGGGTTGGTTCCCTCGCAAGCCCAAACTTTAGTTAGTTTAACCAATTACACAATGACTTTTTCATCCTATATGGCCCACCATTAAGGGAGAGCTCGATTATGGTTCAGGTCTCGACATCTACAGGAGTACCTAACCTACTTTACTATTAGAGTTTACCGAACCAAGCCTTTAGTAACATTGTTGGGATGATCTAAACTTTATCTGGGAGGAACGTTTAAGAAACTCATATACACATTAGAGTCTACCTCTGACCCAGAATACTAGACTATCGTGTTAAATGCACATTAGTCCATAAAAATAAATCGAACAAGTATTCACTCACGTAATAATGGAAACTGATTTAGCAATGCAAACATGTTCAAAATATTATACTTAAACATTATTAATGCAATAATACAATAAGAACAATCATAAATTAAAATACTATTAAACCTTGAATCTATTACGAGAAGGATGCTTGAGAGGAAATTCATTTTCATCGAGGCATGGCAACCTGCTTCTCTTAAGATATGTCGTGGGGGCAACTGTCTCCCATAATATAACAATGAGTATGGGTGAACTTGAATTGTGTGTAGAGAGTGACCAGATAAAAATAAATTTGACAAAGAGACGACGGCTAAGATTATTAACGTGTATTCAACTTTAGAGGTAGGTTTAGATTTTCTAGGAAAGGGAAAATTGAACCCTTAAAAAAAAGGAGAGAAAATCTTATTAGCTTTCATATTTAGAAAATATGATTTTTTGATAACATAATTTTCAATTAAGATCAATTAATAATTAGTGGCATTGACACATTTTTTAATCACATATTAGTTCGAAATATTTTGTTGAGAATTGTTATGGGTCCAACCAAAATGTTGGAGCTCAAAATTTTACCACATTCGTGTTGCTCACGATGTTTGGGCGCATGCGAATTTAAGGCCGCAACCTGCTCGTCGCCTCAAAATTTGCACCCCCACCCCTGCCTACCTACACGCGAAAGATAACTTTATTTCTATAATTTCTTCAAGTCTATGAGAACATGATTCTATATACACCTTAAAAATGCTAATAATCTTTTCATGTGAGAATTTTGAGAGAGCACTAGGAGTGCACAATTTCATTTCTCAAACATCATTTTAAATAACCAACTTTGAGATTCAATTTTTTATTCACATCTTGTCTATTTTAAACTTTTGATACACCATTGGTAATATCTTATTTCTTAGCGTATGTAAACATATTTTACACTATTCAAGGTCGAGCTCCAAGTGTTCTAAAATCACATCTCAAGTTGACCAATTACAAGTTAATACATATATTAAATTAGTCATTTTCACCTTTTTTTCAATGTATCAGGTATATGGTCTAATGTGTATATAAACTCGACTAGACTATCATGTCAAGAAGAGTTTACTGAACATGTCTCTAATACCACTTTTGTGGAGAACCAGACATTACCTAGGAGGAGCGGCTAAGGAAGATCATGCATACACATTAGAGCATGTATTTGACTCAAAAGAATAGTTTAACATAGTGTTTGATGTGTATATAAACTCTTATTTAACTCTGTAATAATCTAATGTGAGACTTCTATACTCACAAGTGAACTTAACAATCTTCCTCTCCACATGGACTCCCGTCATAACAGGCTAACTATCCTAGCCCCAAACTCTTACCATGTTCTACTTGTAAGAATAATTAAGCAAATTTTCTATTGAGTTTAATTTTATTTTTCTAAGAGGTCAAGCTGATAGGTGAAGGCTCAAACTGTATTCAAGCTTGTGAAATGATTCACATATTTCAAATATGGTACTCTAACATCCCACTCACGTGCAATCCGAGTTAAAATGCAAGTGGAACCAGACGAGCACGGTGCATCGATGTTATGGACACCCTATAATCCATGAGTTTCAAGCCTGAAACAGATGACATATGGAGGTCACGTCCAAAACAAACGAAGCTTTGATATCATGTCAAAAACTCAATCCACCTATAAGCTTATGTATGTTTACAATCATTTTCCCCAAATGGATACACCCCCACTCGCGTGCAAAACGGGGTGAAATGCACAGGAAAACAGACGAGCATGAGTGCAGGGACAACATGGACACCCTTAAATCCGAAACATATGGCATATGAATGTCACATCCAAAAACAGACAACCTCTAATATCATGCACAAAACCCCAATCCACCTAAAAACTCAAGCTGATAGGTGTAGCCACATACTGTTATTTAAGCTGGTAAACATATTCACATCTTTCAGAATTCAGACGTGACACTCTAACGCGATTAATTTAAGTAAATTCTCAATCGAATCAGTACACATCCAACTAGGATAAATTTTGGGAGTTGATAAGAGTAGGAACCAATAGCTAGGTCGATTGTGCGGTAGGGAGAGGTGGTGGCCAATCTCCATATTCCTATAGGGTACTCCTCTCCTTCACTACTATTCCTATAAATATACCTATATCTCCTCTCCTCCCATATGCCTTAACACACACTCCACACTCAACATGGAGCCCTCCGGTAAGGTCTCATCGTCCCTCCTCTTGATCACTCTCATTCTCTTCATTTCCTCCCTCACTCCCATCCTCGCCTGCCACACCTGCCCCCACCACCACCACCACACTCCCACTCCCGTCGTCAAGCCTCCGGTCACCCTCCCCCCGGTAACCCTCCCTCCCGGCGTCAAGCCCCCCGTCACCCTCCCTCCGGTAGGTCTCCCTCCGGTCACTCTCCCTCCCATCATCAAGCCTCCCGTCACTCTCCCTCCGGTCAAGCTCCCTCCGGTGGGTCTCCCTCCGGTGCCACTCCCTCCGGTGGGTCTCCCTCCGGTGCCACTCCCTCCGGTCATCAAGCCTCCGGTTAAGCTCCCTCCGGTGGGTCTCCCTCCGGTGGGTCTCCCTCCGATCATCAAGCCCCCGGTGACACTCCCTCCGGTGGGCCTCCCCCCGGTTAAACTCCCTCCGGTGACACTCCCTCCGATCATCAAGCCTCCTGTGCCACTCCCTCCGGTGGGTCTCCCCCCGGTTAAACTCCCTCCGGTGGGTCTCCCTCCGGTCAAGCTCCCTCCGGTGGGTCTCCCTCCGGTTAAGCTCCCTCCTGTGGGACTCCCTCCGGTCAAGCTCCCCCCGGTGGGTCTCCCTCCGGTGACACTCCCGCCGAGTGTCACGCCACCGTCGACGACCAAGCCGTGCCCGACGCCAAAGCCATCGCCGACTCCGGCGGGGGAGGAGACGTGCCCGATAGACACGGTGAAGCTGGGCGCGTGCGTGGACCTGCTCGGGGGGCTGGTGCACGTGGGGCTTGGGGACCCGGCGGAGAACGCGTGCTGCCCGATACTGGCGGGGCTGGTGGAGGCGGAGGCGGCGGCGTGCCTGTGCACGACTTTGAAGCTGAAGCTACTCAACCTCAACATTTATGTTCCTATCGCTCTCCAGCTGCTCGTCACCTGCGGCAAGACACCTCCTCCTGGTTACACCTGCTCTCTCTAGAGAGACAACCTTCATCATCAATCAACTATTCTTCTGTTCCAAGTTAAGTATAATAATTATATATACATACATATATATATATATATATATGTATGTATGTATATATATATTGATTATTATAAATTTATATTTACGTCGAGACTTGAATTCTGATCATCAGAATATATATGAACGGGCAAGAAATATGACCGTTTCCGTTGTTGGTCAGTTTATGTGACCGTTAATATGATTACCTGGCTATGTCTCGCCAGCTATGTAACATCTGTTGACTGTTGACATAGACTATTTGACTGATGGCTTCGCCTGCCCGGCATATATTATTATGTCTCGTCGGGTATCATCTCACTTAACCAGCAAAACCTATGAAGTCGCCGACTATGGTTCATCTAGCCGACGACTCTAATGTTAGAGTCGTCGGGTAGGTGGGTTACAGCCGGTGACACTCAAATATGTCTCGCCGGATACGAGGAAATATGTAGTAGTGAAATGTGACTGATTATGGAAATGCGGGTTTTGCAGGTTTGTGGATTGAAAGATATGGATCGAATTAACTGTGGAATCGGCGAGCGGATCTTTGAATCTTAGTTTCTTTATCTCTAGTTGTTTTTTCCTATTATGAACGTATATTAAATATTATTGCCATTCTTTTTGTTTGGTAGTGATGATGCTATTGGCTATTTGTACAACATTTGTTTCTATGAGATTGTTTCATGCGTGTCATTTAATCGCGTTCGTTGTGGTTTTAATTGATGTATTATTGTACGATAATAATTTCATTGGTTTGTTGAGGGTGAAAGAATAATTTGGCTATTTTTTTCTTCTAAATGTACTTTAATTGAATAGAATTAATGCATATATTAATTTAAATCATGGTTTATTTGTCACGTGATAGTATTGACGTAATGATTTTTAATATAAACAGCTTCGGTGCCGTAGGAAAATGGATTGTTTGAGAGAGAACAGGTGGTAAAAATAAATTAAAATAATGGATAAATTCAAGAGAAAGGAATAAGTTAAATATGACTGATATCAAGAAAATCGATCCGCTCTCACACCAAAACTTGCACTCAAATAACTTGAGCTAATTTGATTATTACTTCTAATAGTTACAATTTATAAGGTGAGAGAATATTTTAGGGTAAATTGCAATTTTCATGTGTTATAGTGATTGGTTTTACACTTTATTATAGTTATATTTACTCGATTTACACTTTATATTATAGTTATAGTTATAGGTAAATCCTCATACGGTTATATCAAACCCAAAAAACCATGTTGAATTTTCAAAATATATTAGTATTATTGATGAATATCTTGTTTTAATGAATTACAATAAGAGATTCTTTTATATAGGAAACAAACTTAAATTAAGAAACATAATGTTAATAGAATATCTTAATATTAATTATTTATCTTAACAAAAGTTACCGAAACAATACTGATGATGGATGGGTGGTATATAACAAATCTTCAACACCTCCACGATTCACGTAGACGCTACAAAGCTAAAACAAATCAAATCGGAATCATTGAATACGAATGATGAAGTTAGGGAATCAAATATTCACTGTGATACTGTATTAGAATCTGGGAATAAATAATTATATTCTATATTCTTGACTACAACAAAAACTCTCTGTTATAGTACATTTAGGTATCCACCTATCAAAATGAGATTTTAGGTGGGTTGAGTTTCTAACATGGTATCAGAGTCTGGTTAGATTTGGACCGGACCTCCATGTTATTCGTTTCGGGCTTAAGATCTATGAATCAGATGTCGTTCTGATACCTCGTCCGTTGTTTTCACGTAACTTTCAATTACACTTGTGCGTGAGAGAGGGTGTTACAAATCTAGTAACAAGAAAAAGAAGAAAAAAAGCTAGAAACAGAAAAAATCTAACATCAGTAATTTGTATTTCAGCATTTCTTTTGATTTATTGATTGCATAATCTTAAAACATGTAAAATAAATATTTTTAAAAACAAATAGTAAGCAATACTATATGTTCAAATGTTCCATGTGAGCTGTGGGCATGAGAACAAAAACTGAACCATCTCCCACAAAAAGTACTGTGAAAATACAGATCATAGACATGTGAAGAAGAGTAGAGTGTTTTTTTTTGTATCTATGCTCCAACAATTGTATGACCCGACGATATTGGATATTGGGTACCACCATTTCGCTCATGCTGGACCGACCCTTCAACACCAAGAATCTTCGTGCCATTTTCCATATCTTCTCATCACCAATGTAGGGCAACACCATTTTCCTATCCCTTTTAAGGTAATATCTCGTGAGGTTTGTTCGATTCAACAAAGGAGACGGTAAAAATATGATAATTTGGAAGATTTTATTGATAATGATACAAATACTCTTGACTGTAGAGTTTGGTCGTCATGTTCAACTTGCGATGTACTGATGTGCAGAAATATAGATTTTGTGTTTATACGCAAAATGTGTTTGATTAAGTATACCTTATCATGCACATAATTAAAAATATTTACAAGTGAACGTGTTAAGTGTTATGATATGCCCGATAACAATTGTGAAGCCGAGAAATGTCCAATCATGTAAAGAAAGATAAGGATACGAACTCATTTTGAAGGGCAAAGAGGGGTAGGGGACCCTATGAGAAACGACACACGAAACTTACATTTCTATGTTCCACTCCACATATGTGAAGTCTCTTATTCTCTGGAAAAGGTAACTTTCATATTTCAGAACAATAAATCAGTAATTCAAGACTATTTACATAGAATGAAGAAATAGATGATAAAATGTCCAAAAATAACTTATAAACAAACAAGTACGAAATTCTTGTTTTCAAAGGACTTTCATTTCATGTATTCATATTCTCCTTATGAATTATCAATGTTCTAAAAATAGAGCATTCCAACACTTACGAAAGAAATGAACTGAAACAACCAACTAATCTAAGAGTAATAGAAGATTAATCAGTCAATCAAATGAACTAAAAAACCTAGAAGACAAAGATTATGTACCTGAGGATCAACACCAATAAAATCATATACTATTATCTGGACATGCACCGAAAAGGAAAAAATACAGAAGGAAAAATGACTTGGAACTAAAATTCAATTTGAGTAAAATTTTCTGTTTGTTTCTCGAGAAGAGCATGACCTCTATTCCTGAATACAACCTGATTTAGCCACTAGAACACAATAATCTGAATCAGAACTACATCTCTGAACTGGGGTGTCTGGCTCTGCACTGCACTAAACAAAACACTTCACCAAACCACCCATCATCAATGAACCCCTAATTGTAAATATCAAAAAAGGAAAATGAGGGAAAACAGAAATTTATTCTCTGAACTGCAACTATATATATGATACAAATCCTCACGGAGGATTTTCCTGATCTACCCGCTATCTGGCTGAGAGGATGGGGCTAGACACAACAAATTGAAAACGCCACCGGAAAAGTACAATTATCAGATTGAAGATTTATTTGATGTCAAGGGGCTGGGAAGGAACCTGGTGTGGCCAAACCGCTTTAACTTGACCACAGCATCTTGAGACTTCCCAACCATGAGATCGACGTAAACAGCAGTCAAGGTGGCTTCTCGGCTGTTGGGTATTATGGACAGTGCTCGTGTCACGAACTGGTGCGCTTGCTCAAACTCGCCTTCCATCGCGTACATGGTTGCAAAATTTGCATATAGAGTCCCACGCGCCTCTTCTGGCTTGAGGGACATGATCCCATTTGATTCCTCGGGGGTAATGACCTTGGTTGATCCCGAGCCTCCATTTTGTTCCTCGTAGTCAACAGTCTTAACCAGCCATTGTTCGTAGTCCTCCTGATTGTAAGGCAATTTCATATCGTTCGCTCCAGACATATATATAGACAAATGTTCAGCAGCTTCCTTTGGCCGGTTCAGCAAGCAAAGCGCCTCTGCTGCATACAAATGACCTAGAAAACTGCATATCCTGGAACACTCTGGTAGTTTCAAGAGAGACTTTGCGGTTGAAAGTGCTTTCAGAGGATTTTCAAGTTCCAATTCAACATACGCCAGGTTAGCGAGAACAACTTGCTTTATCATCTGATTTTCTCTTCTCCGAACATCTTCGTAGAGGGAGAGAGAGCTCTGAATGTTCTCTTGACTTGTTCCTCCTCCTTTTTGTTCTTTTGCATCCCCATTGGCATTGATCTGTCCTAGACCGAAAGATGTTCTATCGATAATTGTTATATTCTTGTGGTTTGAGTTCATAGAAGACAGTTGTTCGCCTGAATCAATTTCATCCATGGAGGAACCTGAAGCTACAACAGACTTAAGGCCATTCAACTCTGAACCATTTAGCAAGTGTAAGGCATTAAGAAGACACTGCCGTGCAAGAGAATTTGAGAGCTTGGGCTGCCCATTATTCCCGTTAAATGAATCGCCGCGATCATCAGATCTAACATCACCACTTCTTGAAGTACCATCTTCCATTACAAGTTGCCTCCATTTCCCCTTGCCAATAACGTGAAGTCTAATTTCTGATCTGTCAGATGAAACTCCACTGCCTTCTAAAAGCCCCTTCTCTAAGGCCATCAAACAACACTCAGCAAGTCTGAGCCACAATAGAGGCCTGTTGTAAAAAACCAAGCTGGCCTTTTGGAAACACCGGGCTGCAAGTAACGGTTTCCCACAAGCCAAGTACTGAACACCGCAATTATATGTTATTAGGACAGACTTATCCTGAGAGAAAGTTAGGAGCTTTGATGGTTTTTCTTTCCGCAGGGACGAACAATTAGACAGTGCCTTCGAGAAGAATACACTCGCGGTATGGTACTTCCCAAGTTGATAGTAAATGCACCCAAGATTGTTGTTGAACATGCTCAGACATCCTGGCTCTGTCCTATTACCTGATGCCATCAAGAGCTTGATCGCCTTCTGGTGGTTCCCACGAGCATACTCCAACTGGGACTTCAAAAGCAGAGCCATAGACGAATCTTGTCCTCTTGCAATATTTATGGCATTCTTAACTTCACGCTTTGCAAGCTTGAGATTTCTAGTAAGCAGCAGAAACCGAATTTTGTAAAGTTGCAGCTTGAGCTTCATATCGCCAGTACTGATAGACCTATCGGTGGTGGCCCTTGCAAGATTATTCAATGAAATATTGGCTGGTCGTGCTATGTTATGCCCACCATTGTCAAGAGTTGATAACATGGTTTCATACTCGAGGGTTTCGTCTGACAATGTTCTTGATAGAGGGTTCTCTGAAGCATTTACACTAGCAGGTGAATCCAAATTAGAAGCAGCATCAGTAACAAATGAGCTCCCAAGAACAGAGTTTGATTTGGAAACTAGGTTTGTAGGTTGCTGATGTACAGCAGTTCCATTGTCACTTTGGCTGGCCATGTTACCAACACCGAAAGCATTTTCGAGATAAGAAAATACATCCTGAATCACAACCCAAGCTATCTTGGTATCAATTCGTACATAATACAGATTCTATATGGTAAAGGAGGACATAATACCTTAAGGCGTGCAAATTAAATAAAATGCCAACAAACTACTGTTTAAGATATTTTGACATGTACAATATGGAGAAGTGAGTGACCTCGTGAGAAAACGTGAGATAACCAATTAGGGGAAACTAAAAAAGGTAGGGGTTAGCTTACGTTTACACACAAGAAGTATTAACAAAAGACATGATAGTGACTACCAATAGTATAGCCTAGCCAAGATGGTAAGGTATGTGCAAATGCTATCTAAACCTGTGGCATGTTGTTGATGTTATGATTTCTTAGAAATCATTTACTTGTAATAGTTATGGAATATGTAACTCTAAAACATAGACTACATTGTCTAACTTTTTAACACTGGGGCTATATCTTCTAGAATCAGGTTTATGAGCCTATAGACTCCTCACAAAAGAGGTAGTTTACTTCCGGTTAATTGCAACCCATAATCCATTAATTCTTCAAAACATTTTTAAAAGCATCATTGCCATTGCAGATTAATCATTAATGACAAAAGGCACATTCAAACTATGTTTTTTAAATAAGATCGCCTCCATTAAAAATTCAAGCTTCTGAGAGAATGGTGTCTCTATATTGAATAGTCTTCTTTCAGAATTTATTCTTAACATATGATATCTTAACCAGTGGCATGTTGTTGATGTTATGATTTCTAGGAAATCATTTACTTGTAACAGTTATGGAATATGTAACTCTAAAACATGGACTACATTGTCTAACTTTTCAACACAGTGGGGGTTATATCTTTTAGAATCAGGTTTATGAGACTATTGATTCCTCACAAAAGTAGTTTACTTCCGGTTAATTGCAGCCCATAATCCATTAATTTCCTCAAAACATTTTTAAAAGCATCATTGCCATTACAGATTAATCACAAAAGGCACATTCAAACTATGCCTTTTGAATAAGATTGCTTTAATTATAAAAATTCAAGCTTCTGAGAAAATGGTGCCTCTATATTGAATAGTCTTCTTTCAGAATTTATTCTTGAAATATGGTTATGATATAGGTTTCAGTAGGCGGAAACAGGAAAAGAGATTAATGCTAGATAAAATAGGTTGCCTTGTGATAAGAGAGGGTCAACATATTGCTCATTTTAATGAAAGGAAGGGCGCACATGCCAATAAAATGCAGTAAATTGAAGAAGTGCAATTTAAACTTACAGCTGATTTTGATGCATCACAGCAGGCTAGCACGACATCCAGCAACAAAAGCCGGATATGAAAAGCTGTTGTCTACATAGAAATACATAGAAAAACAGTTAATGCAGCATTATAACCTCCATGATAAAATAAGTAAGATCATTGATAATACCTCATCAATGGCTTTGATATTTCGATAGAGTGGTTCTAGTACTGATAATGCCTTCGCATATTCATGGAGATAAAACCAAACAACAGCCTAAACAAAATAAATGTATGATAAATATGTCGATTGAAGTAATACCACTAAAATTATCAAGTACTCTTCGAACAGACAACATATATTAGTGCACACTGGTAAGCTAACAAAGGTAAGACAAGCAAACATACAATGTTTAATGTAGCCACAGACGTGCCGAATTCATCTGTGTAAACCAGACTGCCACTATTTGCCGCAGAAAATTGATGTGTTGATGTACTACTTCCTTTAGATCCAATAATAAATTTATTTCCCGAATTGATACTGGCATCAACATGTTCACCAGATGCATGAGCAAGATCTTCACTTTTCTTCTGAGCAATGACAACAAAATAAATATGTAACAACTATTATCTTATTGACAAATTGACCATAACAAATGCAACCATGTTTTAACGCATAAAATTACAAAAAATGATAGAATGCAGCTTTCGCCAAAACCTGCTCAGTTTCAATTGCAAGATCTAAATGGTTACTTAGTACTGAACAATGTTAACAATGAAATAACCATTTCATAACACAGGAAATGTCCAAACAGATACTAAAATCTAAACAGTGAGGGGATGGGTACATGAATCCTTCTTTCTTGTCAGTCAGCTATACCTAGAATAGCATGTTCCACAATAAAATAGAGAAGAGAAAATACCATGCTCTACAATAGGATAGAGAAAACCATAAGCCATAAAATCTCTCTGGTTACTTTATCATGCCACCCGAACACAGCTACCCTCAAGTCATATATACATGTTTCTCCACATTCAGTGAATTTAATTCATTAAAGAGATAACCTCGAGAAATCATACCATCTGCTGGAGTTCACGTGCATTTTGAATACTGTCAGTTCAATTCCCCATGGGTAAAATCATTTTCCCCGAGTATAGGAGGGGTTGCAATAGCATATGTTCAAACTAAATGGCTGATACAAATTATTTTAGACCTAATTACGAATGAATAACTAGAGAACAAGGAAATAATAAGAATAATGTACTATTAGAAGGGGGAAATCATTTAAATAAATAGAACAAGGTAAAAAAACAAAAGAGAGAGAAGTAGAGAAAGGGGGGAGCTAACAGGTATAAGTAAAATTAGGGCACTCAGACAGGTAACAATTTCCAACATATAATCATCTTAGTACAACACCTTAAAATGTACATCTTACCCCCAATATAATGTCAGCCATAATTTAGTACTCAATAATGACAGGAACAGAAACTATGAATCAGCTTGAAATCATTTAAAAACTTCACACGACAGAACATAGTAACAACATATAAAAAAACTAAAATCATTTATTATAGTTCATCACAAAATGGCATTTATATCTTAGTCGGTGAAATATGTTTGGAATTAGAGAAGATCCTACCTTGACAATATTAAGTACTTCAATCAACTTCTTTGGATCTGATCCATCGTCACGGAAGGACTCTGCAATCGCGATGTTATGAAGAACCTGAAACAGGTGTCCATGAGATCAAATTACTTCAAATAACTTCAGACAAGAAATGCAAAGGACCTACCGAACTTCACTTCAATTAATTACACTATAGTGATTCAGAAGTAAGACAAGTCTTGAAACATGTAAGATATGTTATAGATATAAACGCAACTTAGTTTACTACAGGCAAAACAATCAATCAAAAAACTGGCAATAAAACATTCCAAACCAAAACAAACTATGCTCTTATTGTTTGAAACTGCAGACGACGATGTCATGTATAAGTATAACACAAACATTTTATATCCTGAGTCCTGAGCACTATGACCCTCCTGGTGGATTACTAATGAGAGACAATAAGCTAAATCTAGCAGCAATGTAAATATTATTCTAAAACACCAAAGCATAACCTTTTCGATTGGGAGATATTAAAAGACATTCAATAATGTGATCTACAATCCTTTATAGCAAGGGTGATACCCCTTAAAAATGACTACACTTGTCGATAGATGTGCAAGGCAAGCCTCAATTTCAATAATAGTATTTAAATGATTGATAAATCAGCATGCATAAAATGTTAATGCAAAACATTGAGCGATTGCTTATACATGAAACAGTCAACAAAGAACACACTACCTTATCCCCAAGTATTGCTTATTATCATGATGACAAACAAATACAACAGAAATCAGTTATTTAAACACATAAACAAACAAATAGATAGAGAATGGATATTGTGCAATAACATATATATAATTAATCTAGTAAAAAGAGGTTTTACTTTTCAACCCTTATATTAGGATAGTACAACCTCAAAGAACCACTTTTTCATTCAAAATATCTTCATGGGTTAATCACAACTATATACTATCAACAAGAGTATCCTATTCCTGATTCAACTACTAACATATTAACTTATTCACTATTCCGATCCATCAATATCTCAAATCGGAATAAATTCTTCCCCACTTTCTGAAATATAAACAAAAATTGAGGAATTGCAATGAACCAACTCTTGTTCCCATGACCCAATTCTTCCTTTCTTTTGATACCAGTTTGAATCTAGGCCCAACCCCATTGCATTATCAAATCATAAAGGAAGTTCTCTACAGTGCAGACAACTCAATGACTGGCTGACTGCTTTGATGTTTTATTCCAGCAACTGTAGTAATAAGTGACAGAAACTTTTCATTCGTTTCCTAGCCATGGAACAGTCATTTATCCTAAATCATCAGCTCTCCCTTATACCTCTCTTTCTCGACGTATGAACTATGAGCGAATACACAATAGACTGCACCCAAATAGACTACTGAAGTAGAACAAAGACCTCCAAATTCAAATACATAGCCACCTATACTTCACCCAAATAGCCAAAACCATACAAAACTCAAACTCGCAATCAAAATCACATCTCTCCAACACCATGGACAAACAAGTAAACGATCCAGCCAACACTTCACACGAAAACAAACATTCCCCATCGAATTCAACTTCTGCAAGGCCATAAACAGATTAGACAGATAGAAACACTACCTTGGGATCTTCAGGTTTCTTCTGCGACAGCTGATTCAGGACATCGACGCACTCGGCGAACTGGCGAGACTGGAAGAGCAGCGCCGCCTCCTTGGCGAGCGCGGCGGTGGCGCCGTCGTCGTCGGCGGCGGAGGATCCGTCCCGAGCCACAGGTGAATCTCGCGAGTCCATTTCCAGATCGAGTCGATCGGCGAGCGAAACCGCGAGATCAGCTCGGGCAATGCAATCGAGTGACGGGGAAAGCGAAAAAAGAAACCCTAAGTGGTGGAGGAAATCAAATCGGTCGGTGCGGTGGGAGCTGAGAATACATGGAAAAGGAGATGGAGATTTTCTGGGAAACCCTAAGGGTTTGGGGAGAATTGGGGAAGAGAGTACGGACGCGAAGCGAGAGAGAGTGTTGTGTTGTGTTGGTGAGTCCTCTTTGCTTTGCGAGTTTTGGGTGTGGGTCTGAGTTTTGGGGGAGAGTTACGGATAGAGATGGAGAAAGAGAGAAAGAGAGATCAGTTTTGGAGTTTTTTGTTTTGTTATATTATTATTATGCAACTATTAAACATATAATCATTTTTGTTAAGGAAAAGCGAATTTTATTAATTAAACAATAATTAACTCGGCATCAAGTTGGAGAGCTGAAGCTATATATGGTGGGATAGACCCTCACTATAATCACTGTTATTGTTAGTTAAAACGAATATGGTCGATTCGTGAGTCATTTGATTACGAGCAAAACAAAGCACATAAGTTTTGATAATGGATAGTACGCAACACCGATCGCTAATAATTCCTCCAAAGTTGTTCAGCTCGCCCGTTTAGTATCATGTAAAGTCACGACCGCCAACTCATACGAATGGAGAAACTCCGTGATCTTGTTGCAGAATATTTTACACAGGCATCTCTGATAGTCCCAGAGATCAATCGACTCGAACTAGTTAGCATCATGTAGAGCCACGGCCTCCAACTCATACGGATGGAGAAACCCCGTGATCTTGCTGCATACCGACTTAAACCATGCTCCTCGATTAATCATGCGATCAATATGGTCATCGCGAAATTCAAATCCTCACAGCTCATTGGGTTTAACCGGATCAACCCATCGACACCATGGACCCCTGTTTCCTTCCAATATCGATCCCAATAAGACAAGTATTGAACTTGAGCAAGTCAAGCCCCCTAGTTTGGTATGCTTGCATGAGCCTGCCCACCGATGCCAGATAACTCCGGTTCCCTCCCAGTACCGCCCTACCAACCAACCAAAAGCAAAACCCTACAGCCCTCCATGCTCCGTCCTCGCAACCCAGGAGCGACCCATCCGCAACTCCAGCCTCGCCCATCTCAGCCCATCCCCAAACCACCCGACCTCGCCTCCATCAAAACCCGATCTACCACCCGACCACACCTCCATCAGACCTAAATCTACCTCCACAAGAGCTCTGCTCCTACCGCCGCACCACGCTGACGTTACCGCAAGTACCACACAGACGTCAACACCCATAGGAGATCGATGTCGCAAGACTTCGCCCAATTGTGGCGAAACAAACCCTAAGAAAATGGTACGTGCCGCCGCACCCACTTAGGGTTCATGTGTGAGCATAGCTTCCGTTTAAACATATAATCATAATTAAAATGTTTATATATTTTTAAAATTAATGGGTTTGAGGTATTTTTGTTATATGATTTTGATTTTAGAAGAAGTTTAAATTTATAGTAATCAAAATATTTAATTTTGTTGAATATTAATTATCCTAATCTACTATTTAACTCTTTCCCACCCATATAACGTGTTTAAAACCATGATTGAATAACATTGGGCAATAATTGAATACATATGTTGAGTGAGCTTCTTATCGCTTGGCCCAACTTGTGTTGACTACGCGAAGATAAATAATATAGGGAAAATATGTGTAATTATCCTCAACTATTTGTCATTTTCAGTATATCCAACTATGACTTTGGTCATTCAAATACACACTTTTATAAATTTTCATGAGTTAAGTTTTAAAGTGAAAAGTATAAAATGTAATTTGACAAAAAAATCTAATTTCATATTTTTGGGTATGAAAATTACATTTTTTATCCTTTTATTTTCAAAATTAATATTTTTTATTCAAAAACTTAACAAGTGAGAATTTATGAAACTTGAGTGTAATTGAATGACTCCGATCTTAGTTGGATGTAGTTAAGTAGAGACTGTGTATAATTGAGGATAAGTTATACGTATTTTCCTTTACAATATAATCTAAAAGAAGTGCACTAAACTTCTGTTCATTTTCAAGTAAGTGGCGCGAGCTTTACCTTTTCAATTAAACTGTATTGAACTTTCACTTGTTTACACTTTGCCTAACTTCGTTAATTTTGTAATCATTTTATTTTCAATTCATTGTAAAGTGACAAATATCATTATTTAGTTTGCAAATATATGTCCTCGATCCTCTCCCCCATCTAATCCCTCTTTGATGGAAAAAGACAATGGCCATTGTCCCGCCTTTGGCCTTTTCGCCACCCTTACCTGCTTACTTAAGAATTTCAATCATCATCATGTGCATGATAAATTTGTGATGAGGGGAGGATTCGGGGTATTTTACTATAATTTCATATTCAATCCAATTTTGAGGATTTTGGAAGTGAGATGTGTTGAATTTTAATTGAGAGAGAAGAAAGAGTCGTAAAACGTGAAAAACAGAAGAATGAGTTTATGTGAAGAGGTTGAGAGGGAGTGAGGGAAAGCGGCAGACCACGAGAAGGACACAAAACAACCTTGTGAACTCATTGTCATGCATATACTTCCCGTGATACAACAACTTTGATCGATCACAATACATCAAAAGGTTTAGTTTAAAATTAACATGAATTTATCTCCATCACCAAACTGAACGAGGTTCATTAGACTAAAAATATAAAAGAGTGAAAACGGGAACTCAAGAAATTCTTGGTTTTAAATAATTACAAATGAAGATAAATGTCACATACTTACGGCCTAAATCTTTTTAACCATGAGAGTTCTTAAATCAATACAAATTAAAAAGTCTATGACATCAAACCATAATCTTGTAACATAGAATGAAATGCACATTATTTTACATTCGCACAAAACAACTTATTCATTATGTGAATTAATATGGTTTACTCATATTTGAAACAAATTTCCCACTAATTGTAATTTATTTCGGATGGTGACATCGGGGACACAATTTTACGAGGAAATGACCTAAGTAGGTGTTGAAACTTGCCTCATGTCACTCACTATCAGAAAATTTTATTTTTACACAAAAAAATAACAACGCCTATACTAGTTTAAGACCATCTCCAACCCAATATTATGTTTGTCTCTTAATAGAACCCCGTTGAAATTTGTCTTTTCACGCGAAAACAGAACTGTCAATACTAGTAAAATATCATCTCAAACCCTATGTTATATCCTTCTCTTTAATGTATTGTTTGCTATACTCAACTTCAACTCAATAATAATATTAACATTATTTCAAAATATATTACGTCTCTCCAAGAAAAATAATTATTTTAATGATTAATTTTACCCTACAACCAAATAAAATAACAAGTAACAAGATAATGTGTTTTATTTATTTTATTATGATAAAATATTAATAATAAAAGTGATGTTTTATTAAATGAACAAATAAAAGTGGAGTGGGGTCTGTGGAGTACGTGGAACTTTGTGATTGGATTTACCGAATAACCTATGTATTACGATTGGCCCATTAGCTCAGTTGGTTAGAGCGTTGTGCTAATAACGCGAAGGTTGCAGGTTCGAGACCTGCATGGGCCATGTTCTTGCCCTTTTTTTTTCACGTTTTCATGTACGCTGTGTTTTCTTCCTTGTAATATGGGCCAGGCCTAAAGCCCAACGCAACACACAGTCCAACTCCCAAGCCCAACAGTCCAAACCCAACCCTCTCTTTATCCTACAAATACTTTTCATCACATTCAAATCCCAAAACATTTCTTTTCATAAATTCACATTTCCAAACCCATTTTCCCCAAATCAACTGTTGAGATTAGGGGTGTTCACGGTTTGGTTTTTGAACCGAACCGATCAAAATCGAACCGGACCGATCAGTTTGGTTCTTGAAGAAATCAAACCGAAACTGAACCGAAAAAATTTGGTCGGTTTGAACCAAATTAATCCGGAAATCAGCTGCAAAACCAAAAAAATTCATAAATCAAGCAAAAAATTATTAGATTTCGATCGTTTTTTAGAAGAATTATGTATAATAATTTTACACGAACTAAAATAAAACGTTAATGAAGCTCAAAAAGAAAAATTAAATTGAAAAACACCCTAAATTGAAGCATAAACTGGAGAATTCATTATAATTTGAACCGGAGTCGGTCGGTTCGTTTTTTGATCGATTTTGGTTAATTGAACTGAAACCGAACCGACCAAGAGCAAAATCGACCAGAACCGACCAAAACCGACCATTTTTCAATTTAGTTCGGTTCGGTCGATTTTGATCGGTTCGATTTTTTTTTAACACCCCTAGTTGAGATTATTGAGTCAAAGTTGTCGAGTCTTTTTCGGTGCCACTTAATTATTTATGTGCTAAGGATTATATTACATTTCATTTTATAAATTTTCAATTTCAGGCCCATTTTTCCCAAATATCGAGTCAAAATTATTGAGTCTTTTTCGATGCCACTTTACTATAAATGTAGTGCCAGTTAGCTATTTATGTGTTAAGGAATAATATAATTTAAGTTTATGTAAGGCTATATAAAGCCAAGGTTGATTTTCAATAAAATCATATCACTTAATCACCTTTCTATTACTTTCAATTCCATGGTTAAGAGACTCTTCTTGTTTTGCTCTTCACAATAAACAATTTGACTCAATCTTCTCAAGAGCTGATTTGAGGAAAATGGGTTTGGAATTTATAAAAACAAATGTTTTGGGATTTGAATGTTGATGAAAAGTATTTGTAAAATAGAGAGCGGGGTTGAGACTTGCCTTGAGAGATACACTCGTTTGGGAGTGATTGGACTTGAGTGTGGTGGGGTTTTCGACGGAAGTGACAAATTTTAGTTAAAAGATATATTCACAAAAACTTGTAAAAATATTTATTTGTTTTTATTTTGAAAAAAAGAAGTTAATATTAAGGGTATTTTGGTTATTTTTGTTGTGTTACCGAGGGCGTTATTTTGTGTGAAAAGCAAGAACAAGAAGTGTCTATTTTTTTTACTCATAGTCACCTATTTTTCTATCATGCAATTCATGAAAGGTTTATCACATCAAATCATGATTTTGTAACGTTAACATTCGAGAGAATGAAATGTACATTATTTTACATTCATTTAGAAGAAAAAAGCTTATTAATTGTGTGAATTAATATGATTTATTCATATTTAAAACAAAGCTCTCATTAATATGAACACATTTTACCAGGAAATGATCGTCAGTAGGTGTTGAAACTAGCCTTCAGTCACTCGACGCCCGTGGGACTCCTCCCAAATATGTCTTCTTACAAAAAAAAAACTATATATGTACTTGTATAAGACCATCTCCAAGGAAATATATGTTTGTCTTCTAATAGGACACCTCCGAAATTTGTATTTCATGAACGAACTAAGCATATCGAGAATGATTGTCACTTCGTGAGACATCACCTCAAACATGGTACTATCACTTTACACGCCGTCTCCTCAAACAACCAGACTGCTGACATCTTCACGAAGCCTCTACTTTCAGGACGGTTCAGTGCATTAGATTCCAAACTCAATTTGAATCATCCACCTTGAGTTTGAGGGGGCGTGTTAAATGTTAATATATGGGCCAAAGCCCATGTTGTGTTATCTTTCCTATTCCTTGTAACCCATCTTTCCTATTTCTTGTAACCCTAGTTGTAAAAATATAGGATCTTGTATATTGACTTAAGTATCGAATACAATCAATCTATTCTCAAACCTAATAATGACAATACTAATATAGACCATCTCCAACTGAATGTTATGTTTATCTCTTATTAGTACTCTTCCGAAATTTGTCTTTTCACACGAGAAAAGAACTGTGAGTCAATATTATTAAAAGACCATCTCAAACCCAATGTTACGTCATTCTCTCTGGTGTATTGTTTGTTATACTCAACTCCAAAATAACAAGTAACAAAGTAATGTGTTTTATTTTATTACAAAATATTAATGATAAAAGTGATGTTTTATCAGATAAATTAATTAATTAATTAGAAAAAGTGGAGTACGTGGAACCTTGTGATTGGGTTTACCCGATAAAGTGAAAGGGGTTAAGATTTCACTACACTTCACAGGTGTTGAGTGTTGTCCTTACCTGAATGGGCCTGTAACATGTATTTTCAATTGGCCCATTAGCTCAGTTGGTTAGACCGTCGTGCTAATAACGCGAAGGTCGCAGGTTCGAGACCTGCATGGGCCATGCTTTTCTTCTTTTTATTTTCCAGTTTTCATTTACGCTGTGTTTCCTTCCTTGTAATATGGACCAGGCCTAATAAAGCCCAATTCCAGCGAGACTCAACACATATTACATCAACGTTAAAGTCCCACAACATTTCTTTTTATAAATTTCCAATCCCGAACCCATTTTCCACAAATATCGTTATGTGGAAGGGAGAGAATATTGAGTAGGAAAGGTACTCTCGAGTGCGTTGCCGTCTTTGAGTCTCATCCTCGGCGTTGGGTGACAACGAAGATAAGGGCTCTTGGAGGTGGACGACGGATTTTTAGGTTTGGTCTGGAAAATAAGGATGAGTTTGGTAATGAATTGGAAATAGTACAGAGATCTGGTTATGATTGTCCCTTGTCTGGGCGCAAGGAGACCTCCGAGGGGTGTGACCCAGTGATCCAAGACTCACGGGTATCTATTCCCTTAACACCTTGGTGAATAACTCCGGGAGAAGCGCTCTCTCAGTTATAGACCGATATTTTTTTTCGGGAAGGAGCTGAGTTGAGAGGGGTCATGAAAGTCTTGTGAACGTTCGTGGAGAGGGTATGCAGTCGATAACCAGAATTGGGAAGTGATGGTGTGATAGATGATCAGATTTATAAGGAGGATGAGAGGATGGTCGACTTGCGGTTTTCAGCATAATTTTCTCTCTGTATTGATATGAAATGTAATCTATTACTATCTTGTTTAGTTTATATTTTAATCAGGTTATTGGAAGGTTTAATATAAGACTTTGTGAACTATGGCTTGGAGGATATGAAATTTGTCGTCATATTTGTCTGTTGTACTTGACAATTTAATTATATTGTTATTTTTTTTTTCAAAAAGAAATGTTGAGAATATTGAGCCAAAGTTAAGAATGGCAACGGGTCGTATTTAGCCAAACCCGTACCCGTTCATTGTGAGCGGGTGCCCGACCCGCAAAAAAAACCGTCGGTACATGTTTTATTTGTAACCCAAAACCTGACCCGAAAATTCAAATATTGATTCAATTAACAATTCTTTTTTACAATACAAGTACAAAAGTTAATATAAATATATGTTATATTATATTAATTTAGGGTTTTTGAGTGAGTTGGTAATTAAAATTGTTTTTTCACTTTTTTGTTAAAAATTAATAAGAACGTAAATTATATTACATAATATTAATATATAAATTATTGTTATTTTAAATTTATACGGGTGCGGGTCAAAATCGGATTGAGTATAGGTCAACTCGCACCCGCTCAAAAAACTGTTCGTAAAACTCGAAACCGACTCGAACGCGAAAAATATCGAGTTTCACCCGTTTTGAACGGGACGGGTTGATCAGCTACTAGTTGGGTTCGAATTTTGTTGCCATCCCTAGTCAAAGTAGTTGAGTCTTTTCCAATGCCCCTTAATTATATACGTGCTAAGGATTATATTGCATTTCATTTTATAAATTCTCAATTCCAAACCCATTTCCCCCAAATATTGAGTCAAAATTGTTGAGTCTTTTTCGATACCACTGACAATTTATGTGGTGCAAGTTAACTATTTATATGCTAAGGATTATATAATTTAGGTTTATGCAAGGCTATATAAGACAAGGTTGCTTCAATAAAATCATATCACTTAATCACCTTTCTATTATTTGAGCTGTTGAATTATTGTGTCCTTTACATTAACATCCAACTTCAATTTCATGGCTCAGAGACTCTTCTTGTTCCTACTCTTCACAACAAACAACTTCGACTCAATTTTCTCAACAGGTGATTTGGGAAAAATGGATTTGGAATTAAGAGTTTACAAGAAAAGAAATATTTTGGGATTTGAATGTTGATGAAAAGTATTGTAGGATAGAGAGCGGGGTTGAGTCTTGCCTTTAGAGATACACTCGTTTGGGAGTGATTGGATTGGAGTGTGGTGAGGTTTTTGACGGAAGTGACAAATTTTAGTTAAAAAATATATTCACGAAAAATATTAATATTAAGTGTAATTTGGTCATTCTTTGTGTTACTGAGAGCGTTGCTTGTTGTGAAGAGCAAGAACAAGAAGTGTCTCTTAGTCATGAAATTGGAGATGAGATATTGATGTACAGAACATAAGTGATCTGACTTTATTAAAGCAACTACCCTTACATAAAATTAGATAATACACCACTTAGCATATAAATAGTTAAGTGGCATCGAAATATAGTGGGTTCACTTAAAATTTAGAGAGTTGGCGGGCAACTGACACAATGAAATTTAAAGGGTTCACGTGTTTGAAATCCCCAACCCATCCTTTGTTTGTCGTGCCTTTTACAAACTTCGAGGTATGTTCTAATCCGAGTGAAATAATAGATACTTCGAGTGTAGCTTGGCTCCAATACCGAGAGGGTGAAGTTATATTTATGTGGACATGAGATGATATTTTATTGCTTAACAAATTATCTCGTATTCTCTTATTTGTATAATTAATGTGACTTAACACCCATAATTGTCTTAATTTTAGATACATCTCTGCTATTGCATGCATGATTTCTTGTTATTTACATTACACGTCTTCCTTATAATCAACCACCTACAACCATCTAAGTATATTGGGATTTGTGTTGATTAATGGATAAATTGTTAAGAATATAAAGTCTTACATTGAAATAATTTGAAACGAAAGAGTTGTGTATAATGGAAAAGGTCAAACCCAACTAATAAACTTGAGCTTTTAGTTGTGGAGTCCGACCCGATATGTACAACTCAGTTTTACATGGTATCAGAAGGGGCCGATTTAGGCCTGTGCTGGTGGGCCTCGCCTCTCCCTGTGGCTCCGCTCCCCTGTAAGCCCAATATTGTGGTCCGCGTATGGGGGGAATAAGTCTGCGTGCAAAATGTCACGTCCTACTATGGCCCACGTGAGAAGGAGTGAGTTGATGAAGGCCCACGTGTAAAATACACACGAGGGAAAATGTTGAGAATATAAAGTCTCACGTTGAAATAATTTGAAATGAAAGAATTGTATATAAAAGAAAAAGTCAAACTCAACTAATAAGTTTTAGATTTTAGTTATGGAGTCCAGTCCGATATGTATAGCATGTCTTACATAAATATTTAATCAAAACATAAATAGTGTAGTTGATTCATCTACTGCGCGTAAGAATTTACTCAATTCAAAATATAGTATTTAATCCACATGATTTACGTTAGGAGATGGAAGAATTTGACGTCTGGAATTGAGTTGCTCGGAACAGAGTATGTATCGAAAGGTCGTTACCAACCAGTTGGGTGTAATTTTTTAAAAAATAATGTCAAACATCTAGTAAGAGTTTTATAGATTGATTCAAAACATTTGATTTGTTGAAACATAGTGTGTCGAACTTGGAACTGAAATTTTATTCATTTTCACCTGATCCATAATTTGTTTCAAAATGTTTTGTCCACTCGACTGAAGCCCGTAAATTTTTAAGGCACCGATCGAATGAAATATATAATTTTTTATTAGTGTTTTCTAATTCGACTAATTATTTTCTTGGACGCAAGGTATTGCACTTTTTTTCATTTTCCAATGCTTAGCTGACAAAGGTAATGTAAAATTAAATAAAATTTGTTCAATAATTCGTTTCTAAACCTCAACAAGTTAACCTCAGCCGTCGGATAATCCACCCAGCCAGATCTCACCCACAAGTCACGCGTCTCCTTCACTGTTTCACGCGGCGCGTGTACACATTCTTCATCATCGTTCAGATAAGCGAAACAAAACACGTCAAAAAGCACCTACGTGGACACACGTCAGCTCGATAACCCCATTATTAAAATCAAACATATTGTTATTACAGGAAAAAACAGTTCCGATCCACATGTACTCGATCCGACCCGATCTGTACGAGGTAGATCTGACGTGGCGTTCCAATCCGCCGCCGAAAAGGAACAGAGTAACCAAATATAGTTTTTTTTCACTCTACAAAACAAGAACAACAAGAAACAGAAAAAAATTGAAAATGGCGAGAAATTTTCACATTTCCCGATTTGGGGCTATAAATATTGCTCCATGGACCTTGTTAATGCCACAATTGAGCTCTCAATCGAACTGTTCCATCAATTTCAAATCGAGCAACGCAAGGAAGAGACTCTCTGTTTCTGGAATTATATTGTTCTCTCACTAATTCCATACATTTCAGGTTTCGATTTTTATTGGGTTCTGGGTTTTTCGAGTAATTGTTTTGGTTTGGGTTCTGAATTTTCTGACCAAGTTTGGTTTTTTGGGCCTTCATGTTTTCGGATTCGTAGACATTTGACGAATCCAAGATTGCCCATCTCTCCTTTTAAGGTAAATTGATCGTTTCCATTTCAATTTTGAAATTTTTGAGTTGATCCTAATAATGCGGTTCTGTTCTGATTCGGGTTCTTGGAAATTTCCCCTATTTTCAGGACGGAGAGGTTATGACGATTAAACCGGCGGTCCGGCTCGCCGAGAAGAAGCTAACCGTGAAGAACCGGACGATCCTAACCGGAGTCCCCGACAATGTGATCGCCACCGCGTCGGGCTCATCCTGCTCCGGGGTCTTCATCGGGGCAGTCTTCGATTCGGAACAGAACCGGCACGTCGTCCCGGTCGGGACTCTCCGTGACGTCCGGTTCATGGCCTGTTTCCGGTTCAAGCTCTGGTGGATGGCCCAGAAAATGGGAGACCGCGGCAGCGAGGTTCCACTGGAGACCCAATTTTTACTGCTCGAGACCAAAGACGTGTCCCACCTCGAATCGGACGGTGGGGACGAGCCCAGTCGCAATCAGATCGTGTACGCGATCTTCCTCCCCTTGATCGACGGCCCATTCCGCGCCTCCCTCGGAGGCTCGTCCACAGACGATCTCACCCTCTGCCTCGAGAGCGGCGATGAAAACACCAAAGCGTCGTCGTTTCAACACTCCCTCTTCGTCCACGCTGGCACCGACCCTTTCGCGACGATCACGGAGGCAATAAAAGCCGTCAAATGCCACCTCAACACTTTCCGACAGCGTCACGACAAGAAGCTCCCAGGATTCGTGGACCACTTCGGTTGGTGCACGTGGGACGCTTTTTACCAGGACGTGACACAAGAAGGCGTCGCCGCCGGTCTCCGGTCACTCGCCGCCGGCGGGACGCCGGCAAAATTCGTCATCATCGACGACGGATGGCAGTCCGTCGCCGAGGACCCACAACCGGAAAAAACCGGACAACCGTCGGTTCTCCGGTTAACCGGAATCAGAGAAAATAAAAAATTCCAAAGCGTGGAAAATCCAACGGCTGGGATTAAAAGCATAGTCAACGTGGCTAAGCAAGAGTACGGGATCAAGTACGTGTACGTGTGGCACGCGATCACAGGGTACTGGGGTGGGGTCCACCCGGAGGTTGCGGAGATGGAGCAATACAAGCCGTTGATGAAGTACCCTGACGTGTCGAAAGGAGTGGTGGAGAACGAGCCCACGTGGAAGACCGATGTGCTGGCGGTGCAGGGATTGGGGCTCGTGGACCCGAAACACGTGTACAGATTTTATAACGATCTGCACCGTTACTTAGCGGCTGCTGGTGTTGACGGCGTTAAAGTTGACGTGCAGTGTATATTGGAGACTCTCGGCGGTGGTTTTGGCGGTAGGGTCGAGCTGACTAGGGAGTACCATAAGGCCCTGGACGCGTCCGTGGCGAGGAACTTCCCGGATAACGGTTGCATCGCGTGCATGAGCCACAACACCGATGCACTGTACTGGTACGTTGTTTGTATATTATTTCAAAATAGGTGTACCTAATTGTAATTATTCATTTGTTTTTTTATTTGATTATGGTACTGATATTGAATTGTGCGGGGCCAGCTCGAAGCAGACGGCTGTGGTGAGAGCATCGGACGATTTCTACCCGCACGATCCGGTGTCGCACACGATCCACATTGCGTCCGTAGCGTACAACAGCGTGTACCTCGGAGAATTCATGCAGCCCGATTGGGACATGTTTCATTCCTTACATCCGGCGGCCGAGTATCACGCGTCCGCCAGGGCCATCAGCGGTGGCCCTGTTTACGTCAGGTAATAATGATTATAAGGATGATAACAAGACGGGTTTGTTCTGTCAAGTATCCCATATAACGTTAAAAATAGTTTCATAAAATATGTATTATAAAATATTATTTTGATTGCAGTGATGCACCCGGAAGGCATAACTTCCAGGTGTTGAGGAAGTTGGTCCTCCCAGACGGGTCGGTTCTCCTGGCCCGTCTCCCCGGCCGCCCCACCCGAGACTGCCTCTTCTCCGACCCGGCCCGCGACGGCGCTACCCTCCTAAAGATATGGAACATGAACAAGTACACGGGAGTCCTAGGAATCTACAACTGCCAAGGAGCCGCATGGAACAGCACAGAACACAAAAACACATACCACAGAACCAAAACCGAAACCGACCCCATAACAGGGCACGTCAGGGGGAGCGACGTGGACCTCATATCCGAGGCCGCGTCGGGCCCTCGCTGGGGAGGTGAGTGCGCACTCTACCGCCACGTTGGCGGCGAGGTTGTCGTTCTCCCCCACGGCGTGTCGCTGCCGGTGTCGCTCAAGGTGCTGGAGCACGAGGTGTTCACGGTCACGCCCGTGCACGAGCTTGCGGGTGGAGTCGGGTTCGCGCCGTTCGGGCTCGTGGACATGTACAATGCGGGTGGAGCCGTTGAGGGGTTGAGTTATGAGGCGGGGCAGGTCAGGATTGAGGTGAGAGGGTGCGGGAGGTTCGGGGCGTTTTCTACGGCCAGGCCGCGGAGGTGCGTGGTGGACTCGGAGGAGGTTGATTCTGGATTTGACTCTTCGTCTGGGTTGGTGACTTTGAAGTTGAACAAAATGCCTAAAGAGGACAAGAGGGTTCATGTTATTGAGGTTGAGCTATATGAGTAGTACTTGTTGGCTGTTGAATACGATTTAGCAGCTATTGAGATTCAATTGTTGTCTCGATTGTTTAATGATAGCACTATGGAGCGCTATTGCTAAATGATGTGTTAATAATTACTATGGATTGAGACACCAACACGACACGGTTGATAATTTTAACCAGAACTGAGAGGACGGTAATATTTAAGCCATAACATTCAATTTCCATTACTATTTATTACCATTACAAATTTCAAATTGTGACCCATAGATCCAGCTTAAATTCGTCTAATTCAACGTATAGATCGAGCTTAAAATGAAAAAATGAACATGTCCTAATTACCGAACTCAGAAATGAAAATGTCCTGATCTGTAGAAACCAAAGGAGACTGAACTCAGAACTCATTTTGACTAACTGAGTTGGACCTAACAGACAACAAGTCCACAATCATCTCTGAAACAGAGAACACTAGCAGAAGATAATCTGTTAGCCATACAAATTCACATGCTATGCGTCCAACAATAAGTTTTCAATGTTACAAATTGTAACTGAACATGAATTAAAAGGCAACTGACCTGACAACATAGAAATGATACACAAGGACGGAGCCATACCTAAACCCTAAAGCTCCATCTTGACAACAAGAGCATTAGATGGTTCTGTTGCCGTCGGTCTGTACTTGAGCCAATCCTTTGCACATATAAGGGCTTCGACTGTCTCCGGTCGTAAGGAGCTACGGTACCGGTCCATCTCTTTGGCGGTGGTATCAAACACGTGCTCGGGAGCAACGGTCAGGACAGGAATGCTCAGAATATCTCTAGCCATCTTCGAAAGAGTTGGGTACTTCACCTTGTTCTGCTTCCACCAACCCTGCAAGTCAAAGTCGGGAACTCGAGGCAGTAAGGATTCGTCCAAATACTGATCCAGCTCGGATTTTGTCAGTTGCCCAGTACTCTCCATGATGTAGACGTCAAAATCGGTCAGTCCATTGTCGGAAAGAAGGTTTCCGGCTTGGGAGGAGTCCTCTGTCTTGACATTGTTCCCTTCTTCCGCATAAGTTGGTGTTAAAGGCAGAGGAAGCGCTACATACTCTTGAAACAGCTCGTGAATACCTTCATCAACAGCCTTGGTGTATGTGGGTGCTTCCTCGCCAAAGATTTTGGAGAAACTGAACTCCACGAGCTTCAACTTGAAACGAGGATCCATGGCTACTGATATTGCCATGGCCAGGCTACAGTCTTTCCAGTACTTGTAGAGCTTTTCTTGCATAAGTTTAGCGAGATTGCTGGTGAAGGGATCCTCGTTTGTTACCGTGCGAGTGATCTCCGCCTGAACCTTCCACAGCTCGTGAAAGAATGTGTTGGCGGTAGGGTAGACTGTGGCGGTGAGGATGGTAGCTGCATCAAAGACGAGTTTCAAGTATGTGCAGAGAGTCTCGGCTACCTTCCAATCTTCCATGGTTGGGGCCTTCTTGTAATCGGGATCGGTTGTGTCAAGGCAGGTGAACACTTCCTTCAGCTCTGATGCAGCCGCTAGCATTTGATAGGTTGTGTTCCAGTGATCCTGATCGTCAAGGGACAGTATCTTCTCACTGGGTACTTGAAGTTGTTGCTTGAGCTCGAGAAACTTTTCCTCGTGGGAATCGGATGTCTTCACATACTTCACACTATCCCGGATTTTCTTGACAACCTCACCTCCTGCCCCTATCACTTCTTTCGCCAGGATGCAAAGAGTGCGAGCAATGCAATTCCCGATGGTTAACTGCCCGTTGAGGATAAGTTGGTTCTTCACACAGAGCAGCGCCCTGAGGTTCTCAAGCCCAGCATCACTCAACGGCTGATTATAAGTAACAGAAAATAGCTTACCTTCCAAATTCCAATCAGAGAAACAAACAGCCACAGCATGGCTGAGAACAGTATCTGAGTCGGGATATGGTTCCATCACGACATTCAAGATCCGCCTGTGCGGTGTCCAATCACTATCAATGAAGTGTCCAGTTACAAACACATAACCAACGCTCTGACTCGAGGTCCACATGTCCAATGTAAGGCAAATGCGACCAGGCATTCCTTCAACGACCTTTAGCAGGCTTTGCTTTTCACTCAAGTAAGTTGCAACACAATCACCTTGGACAGTGTTGAAGCTCAGCATGTCAAACCGTGGCTGCAGATTCTGAACAAAAGCGATGAACCCAGGATGTTCAACTATGTGAAGTGGGTAGTCGTGGAGGATGATCATCCTAGCAATCTCGTGGCGGCAGCGATCCGGATCAAAGGAAATGAAGGCCGTATTCGGGCTCCTGTAGCGCCGTTTTGGTGCATCAGTACCTCCCATCTTTGAAGGAGCGGTAAATGGGGTTAATTGATTCCTATCCACACCACCGCGTAAAAGAGCCGGGCAGGTTCCTTTAGCAATATGGCGCTTCAGGTGGCTGGTTCCTGCAACTTTTGATCCGGTACTGTATGCAAAACTTTGTTTGCATTGCTTACAGTAGGCCCTTCTACACCCAGCGCTCACGGTTTCTATAGTGAAGTGTTCCCACACAATGGATTTCTTCTTCCTCCTCTTGGTAGGCTGAGTTTCAGGTTCGTGATCGTGCTCATGCTCATATTCAGGTTCTGGTTCGGCCTCGGGTTCAGGCTCTGGTTCAAGCTCAGTCACAGCCGCTGGCGCAGGCTCAAACTCCATAATGGCAAGTTCATTGTTTTCATTGTTCTCGTGGATTTCATCAGGGGTTGCCATCTAGTCTCAACAAACAAACTCCTGTTTTCGATAACAAAAGGTAATTAAATCTAATTCCTGAAGCCAGAATTCATACAATCACAATAATAAAGAAAACGAGTTCAGTGCCAAAGAAAGAGTAAACATTACACTCCACCAGCTATACATGAACAACAACACATGTTCTTGGGAAAAAGAGATAAACAAAAACAATCATAGATATTTGCTCAAAATATACAACAAACAAAAAAAATCCTAGTTAATGATACATACAAAAGAACACTTTCTACAGACAAGTTCATGAAAAAAACGTGCAACAGATACAATATAAAATCTGAACCAGTAAGGTCCATAACAAGTAACAACATCTTATGATGGGAAGAAAAATAAAAGGATCCTTTCAACTGTAAAATAAACCAGCTCAACATCTTATGATGTTCTTGAATTACTTAACATGGTAAAGATAGGAACTAATGGATTGATAAATACATACTGGATAGGATCGGAATTGCAAACCGAAGAATATTTAAGCTACAAGGAACCACTTATAGTTTACCGACAGTAAACATCTGAAAATCAACCAGAAAAACCAACCTTGCCTCTCCAACAAACATAAAATTCTACATGAGACTACTGTCAAATTTGTTCTACCATAACACAGCAAAATATTCATTTCTGGGCCAAAATTCAGAACTATCCGACACGGCAAAATCAGAGTAAGCACCAAATGGGCAAGTTCAAAGACAAAGGAACCAAAACTCAACATCTCATAAGGTCCTAACATGGTGCCCACCCAGAACCCCAGCTATTTCTATTCCTCTGATGGACCCGTGAGACCAAGTCACAATTAGACCTCCAAAAACACATAAACATGGGCTAAAGCTGAAAAAAAAACAGATCCCAGATCTGTCTTCCCACCAAATCAAACAACCCTGGGCTTCACAGAAAAAAAAACCACAGCCCAGATCAAAAAAACACAAACCCAGAAACAAAACCCCCTCAAATTCAAAACTTGAAACAATCCCATCACACAGAAACAGATCAACAACACTAAAAGTCTAAAACGAAGCAATCAAATCAATCCCCAGAGAAGCAGATCTAAAACCATCGAACCACATCGAAATAGAAACAGAAACAGAGTAACAGATCTTAAACTCATAAACCAGAACAAGATCGTTTAGTTTCGTTACCAGACACACAGTGAGCGACCCAAAAGCGAGAAATGACCAGCGGGCCGCACGGAAAGCTCGGGGCCCGAGCTCGAGGTCTCGGCAAGGAGCGAGCAAAAAAAACAGATCTAGGGTTTTTTTTGCAGGTCTGAGAGCGACGAAACTCGAATTGGGCCTTTTGGACTCAAAGAGTTAGAGAGATAAGGTCTCGTTGAGAACATGCGATGCGTTTTTGGGGCAATTTGGCCTTTATTTTAATTTTACTTAGATGGGCGGTTTTGATTTAAAAGTGGATGGTACCAAAAACAGAGCATAGAGCCATAGCCCAGTTATTTTTATGTATTTATTGAGGAAATTATGATTGGGACGTGGTGAGGGTTGTGTGGGCCACATAGGAGGATAGGGTTGGGTTGGGTTGGTTTTTTTGGGAGAGTTTGGCCCAATTGTGACTTTGTTGTTGTTGACAATGTGTGGCTCAACAAGTGATTGATGACCATGGTTGGGTTGGGTGGATCTGCTTTCATGTCCTTGAACCCAATATGTTTCTCTTTGTGGCTTGGTTATGTTAACACAGGGAAGTAAGGAGTGAGGACATGATTTTTTTTAAATTAATTTAAATGTTAAACCGATAGAACCAGACCGAACCAAACTACTCGATTCAGTCACTGAACCATCCAGTTCGGTTGAACATTGTTCACTTTTTGTTAGAACCGATAAAGACTGTGGTTGGTTGGTATTTCATTTTTTTTCAAACCACTGGAGCTGAACCGATCAATTCATAAAACACATCACGGTCGTTGACCGTCTCATCATCAAATGAAGCAGGGCCGGCTCGCTCATAAAGTAAGTGAAGTAATTGCTTTAGTCTCCCCTAAGAGTAGGCTCTACATATGATTTTTTTTAAATGCCTCAAAAGTTAAAGTGTAAATATTTTAGGCTCAATTTTGAGAACTAATACCCAAAACAATACTCCCTTAATCACTTTTGTTTTAGACCTAAATATCAGTGTTCTAAAAAACGGTCTACGCGTTGATTTTGACTTTGCCGTTCCGTTTTTCATTACTCGGGCGGTCAAAAACAGTGGAGGCGATTAAGCGGGCTAGGCGGCCGATAAAACGGCCCAGGCGGCGATTAATCAGTTCAGACGGACCATCCACATAAAACAAAATTGGACCACCAACCCAAATCAGATCTAAAATAATCACAATAACAAAATTAACCCCAATTGATCAAATTCGAAAAAAAAAACTCAAATGATGAAAATACGCTAAAAGCCCCAATCTTGGGCCACAAACTCAAATATATATTCAGTTTTCAATTAGTAGATCTATATACAAAATAGGTATTTTTAAAAAATAAAAGTAAATCAAATTAAGTTGCATGAAAAAAATAGTAGTGTGTGATTTTTTGATGACGAGATGAGCCTAGACGAATGTTTTTATATGGCATAATTTATTTTTATATTAAAAGCAAAATAAAAAAATAAAATATATATGAATCTGATTAATACCCGCCTAATCAGATTAATCCTTCCGGGGTATTGCCCGCCCAATTAACGCCTAACGTTTTTTTAGAACAATACTAAAAATCATTAAGTCACTACTCAGTCCGTTCACGACCTTTTCATGGAGTGGAGTGCAAGGATTGCGGACAGAGGAGCGAGGAGGGCTTGGAGCAGACTGATCACGATGGGTTTCTGGTATATCTGGGTTACCATGAACGGCAAGATTTTTCGAGATGAGGACTGCTCACATGGAGAGGCTCTTAGATTCCTGCAGATGCGCTCATACACGCTGGTACATGCGAACGAGGGTCGTGACATTCAGTCTTGGACAGGGGAGCGTGCTTTTTCCATCAGGTGCGCAAACCCGAGGATGGTACTTCGCTCTATTTTATCTTAGCCCTTTGGTTTCTGGGCTTCTTCTTTTGGTTTGGGGTTCAGTTTTTCCCATGTTTTAATTGTGCTATTTTATTTTCTCATCATTTGTAATACCATTTATTGCTGATATAAAAAAAATTAAGTCGGCCTGAAATGATGTGTTTTGAAGGAGATGAAGTTGGGAGGTTTAGAGGGGAAGATGAGCTTTCATATCATCTGCACAACTCTTCTTCTCCTTACCCAATGTCGTAATAGTTGGCTCATGCGGCCGCCTAGGCCCCGACTGGGCTCTCAAATCATGTCCACCAATCTGATTTGAGCGTGTTCAGTCGTTTTCAGACATTAGTTTGGTTTAAGGCCGGTTCAGAGTCGGTTCAGGACAAAATAAATTTTGTTTTTCCAATTCTTTTTAAAATACATCAAATATTTAATAAGTTTCCCAAGCTATGCATATGTTTAAGTTTTGATAATTAAAATATGAGTTTTGTTGTAAATACTTTAAATATGATTTTAAAATTGAACATTAATATATGACTTTGAAATACCTTATATCTTAAATATTTTTTTACTACCTTTATAGAGCATAATATATGTTTTATTAAATAAGTATATAACTTATTTAATAGAAATTCGCCTAGTCCACGCCTAAACCTTGCCTAGGCTCTCGCCTAAACCTTCGGAGGTCATGTCTGACTGACTAGCGCCTAGCGGTTCTTACAACATTGTCCTTACCATATGCCAATAACAAGGAAAATTACGGATAAGTAAACTAAAGTTTAACGCTTTTGCATATCACTACATTCAAGTTTTAAAATGATTACACCATCCGTAATTCTGTTAATCATCAGTTCATTTAAGCAGTAGAATATCTAAAACACCATATATTATTCACTCTCTCTAAACTACGTACCTCTCCTTCCTCAGTACTCTCTGTATCCTCCTCTCAAATTATATGTTAGGTATCAATGTTTGTTCAAGTAAATACAAATGACCATGTATAGTCTATCATGACTTTTTTCTGTAACGCAAGTGACAATGTTGATATTCGTTAGGTTAATAAAGAGTGCATCTTCAAATCCATGTTACTCGCAACCTCTGCTGCCAACTCTTCAATGAGCACGTTAACATATACAAGTACATGCATATTGTAACTCATGGAGTATATTGTTGGAATAAACAATACCCAATTGTCGGGCAGTGCAGCTAAATCAATGAAATGTACAATTGTGACAGAAAACTGAATCTGATGTAGAGCATTGGGTTGTTGCGTGTAGAACCTTGTGCTCTTCCCCGTAAAACACGTTAGCATGTAATCTGGTAGAACCTGGTACTCTTGTGTGTAGAACTTTGTACTTTTTCTCGTACAACTTGTTAACATGGTACAAAACAATAGTGGAGAAGAGGAATTGAATATGTGTCGTGACGTTGATGTCACTGACCTGAAAGCTATATGTCCGGTGGACGGAGGTGGTGATCCAATCCGGTAGCTCTCAAGGTTTTGCACGAAAATTTAGGACAACGCCCACTCGGAAAGCCGGAGGTGGAACTGGTACGGGCAGTTTCAGGAACGTAAAATTTTCAGTAAAAACTCGTAAAACTTTATGTGGAAATCAGTAAGTTCTTAGTTTCGTTAAAAACAAAATCAGTAGTATTTTTCGTGTCTAAAACAAATGAGCAAGACTCACTATTTTTAGAAACGAAAATAATAATAATAATAAAAAATTAATTCAAATCAAACATATATGGGTAATTGAACCCCAAAGAATAACCACAAATTATTTAATTCTAATTCAATACACACTCTTACTCTTGTAACCACAATGTATTTATGACTAAATCAATACAAGAATTTGATTTTGACATAATTAATTAAAAAAGTAAATATGTTTTTGTCCAATAATTAAGGAAATGGATCAACTAAAAGGCACAACCAATGCCCAAAACCATTTATCCAACATATACGAGTACTATAGCCAACACTTTAGTGGTAGCTTTGCATTAATGTCGCATATTACTAAATTCATGGAGTATTCAAGAAGTTTTGTAGTTATTTTTTGTCTACAAACAGAGGTTGTTGATGGAGTTCAGTTGAGAAAGAGGGGAAAGAGATTGCGGATTAGCTCAAATCGAGAAGTTTGAGAACAATCATGGGAATGGAAGATGATTTCCAAAAACAATGCGAGTCAAATAAACTATTTTCAAAAACAATACGAGTTAGATAAACTATTGTAGCATTGCAAAAGAAGATGAGGGGAAATATAAGTGAAAGCAAGCGAATATAGAAAAATAAACCTAAAAGAGAGAGATCGGAGAGAATACAAAGAAATAAAATAATAATATTTTGAAAATTAGCAATACAATCAAAAGTACTTTAGTCATTTTACTCTTCAAACTAACCAAAAACTAACGTAACTATGAATGGCACAAAATTTTTGAACTTGAAGGGGTCGTGAAGCCAATTCTGAACTTAAGTACAACGATTCGTAGAATCATCAAACTTGAGTATAGTGATTCGTGACTGCAGAAACAATTGGGCCTTCTATCTTGCAGTCTATAGCAATGTGAGCCCATAGTGTAGTTACAGATTTCACTAGCTCAATTCTAGATGATTAAAATAAGGGGAAAGGAAAGGGAAGGGAAGACAAAATGGTGGGTTAAATCAAAAGGACAAAGTTCCAGTTCAGAGGTGTCGGAAAATAGGCATGTGTGTGTCTTTGTCCGTAGATGGATCCAATCATATACTGACAACACACAGAACATGCATTTCCATGCACTTGTCCCCTACCACCTACACGTGCGCCTCCATCAAAACTACACCTTTGACTTGTACTCAACAAGCTTCAACAATTCAAACTACACTTCCACAGATATCAAAAATTATTTGCTCAATGTAGACTTAATTATAATAATATTAATTCCCGAACAATATTACCGCATATAAAACACGCACTTACGATAAGAAGTTACATGTAAATGTTAAATTACAAAGGAATGGTGAAAGTGAAATAAACACAAAATTAGTATAATCTTAAAACTTAAATTGATAAATAGAAATATATACTTAAAATAATAATAATAGGAGTATTTTAAAGACAAACGTAGGTAAAGGTAGAGGTAGATTGAGGTAGATTGTGGATTGGTTTTGGGGAAATTATAGATTTTGCTTTAAAATAAAATAAAATAATGACACTTTGTTACACCTAATTATAGTAAAATGACATTTTTATACCTTAATTATTATTTTTCTCTTTTTAGTACGCTGACAATTTTTTGTGACAACCTACCTCCAAAATGACTAAAATACCTAAACTGCCATTGGTTTAAGAAACCATAAATTGAATTGATTCAATTTTGTTTATCTCTTGTTCAATTTGGTTTATATTTAAGATGCAATTACAATTATGTCCCAAAATCTAAAATTAAATTTGAACCATTTAAAATCTGGTTTGATTAATCAAATTTGACGAATCTAATTATAATTTCTTAAATCAAAGGAATTTTAATCATTTAGCATAAATTGTCACAAAAAAATTGTAAATGTACCAAAAAAAAAATATATAAAAGTGTCATTTCGGGTAACAAAATGTCATTATCCCGAATAAAAACGAAACGATCGATTCCACTTGCCAGCTAAACCCGGAATAGCGAGGCACGATACACATAAACTATCTCAACGGTGTCTATTCTTAACGTGCGCTCAACCCCAATCCCAACGTTGGTGGTGCTCTTAATGTGCGCACACCATCGTTGTTAAATCGAATAAATAAATATAAATAGTTACTAGTAGTGCTTTGTGATTTGTCACAGTAAAAAATAGAAGTGTCCGCCACCACCAAACCCACCCGACAATGCTAACTCCGTCCCGTAAAATACGGGCTGTACTGTCACACTCAACCCTCGCGTTCGCGCACGCTCCTTCCTTCCACGGTCACCGAGCGTGGCGGCTCACACGCCTCCACGTGGTCCTCCAAACCTAGACTCCACCACTTCAACGACACTTAAAACTTCTCTGTTTTGCTAAACTCAAACTTTAATGGTTTTTCTTTCGTGGAAAACTCCAATATTAATGGTAAACTAACCCGGCATTGCGTCGAACAACCAAGATAATATTTGATGATATAGACTCAATATCATAACCTTACCTAATGTTAGTTAAGTCATACTTGACTAGCTAGTTCGTGAGTCACTACATTACAAGAACAGCGAGCAAATGATAAAGTTATACGTGGCTCCAGAACGGTAAGCATACGGCAGCAATCAAAGATGATTCTCCCGAACGTGTTTGTAACTTGGTTTCTGCGCCGGATGTGATCCACCACCCTTAGACAGTACGATTCAATCTCCACCCTCGCCGAGTTCTTTCCTTTTGCATGCGAGAGAGCTTCCCCGACTACCACGACCTCCACCATTTCTTGGTGGAGATTTCCCGAGAAACATCTACATTGAGTCTGCATTAATCGACCCTCTAAATCTCTACAGACTAGGCCTATATTTCAAAACCCCTCTCAACATCCACACCTCCATCCACGAAAAATAATTATATATTTGTTGTGATCATTTTATTAATTTTGTTAATAAAATATAAGTATTAATAAGTTAATATGTTATCTTGTAAGGTATATCTCAATTCCTCGTCCCCACAGTCCCAACTCCTAAGTTTGTGGTGATGCGTTTTAAAGATGTGGTATGTGCCCTTCGCCTAAAGTGCGCTTAATTTTTCGCCTTATTGGCGATTCTCGCGACGACAACCCGGTGGCTTCCGTCTGTGAGCTATTTGGTACGACGATTGAGCTCGGGTGGCGCGGTGGCAACATTTGTAGAGGGATGCAACAAGTACAGGAAGCGGATGAAGGCGAGGATTGGGGTCGTCTTAGGGCCAAAGAGTCTGGAGGGGCTGGTTATGACGGAAGAGGGTGATGGGTGGCCACATGGAGGGCGAGCTGGTCAGCAGGAGGGGAGTCAGAATGGTATTTGAGACGGGGCAGAGTGAGGCCGATAGGAGGAGGATGAGGCTTAAGCTAGAGTAGGGGTTGAGGATGGGGGTCGGAGTTGAGGTTGGGAGAGGCGGGGCGGGGCAGGAGGGACGTTGGAGGGTGATGGTGGAGGCTGATGGGTGGTCTCAAAAGGCTTGGGCAGGTTGCAGAAGGTAACATAGAGAAAGTTTGGGGAGTTCCGACTGTGGTTAAGGAAAAGGGGGGTCGAGGTCGGAGATGGGATTCGAGCCAGGACGGGCGGAGACCCGAAAACCGTTGGTAGATCGGTACTGGGAGGGAACCGACGATTTTGGTTAGTTGGTAGATCGGTACTGGGAGAGAACCAAAGTTATCTGGCGTCGGTGGGCAGACTAATGCAAGCATACCGAACTATGGTATCTCGACTTGCTTAAGCTTCAATACATCACCTGAGTGTTCTATTGTATTGGGATCGGTACTGAAAGAAAACGGGGGGTCCCTGTTGTAGATGAGTTGATCCGGTTAAAACCAATGAGCTGAGAAGATTTAAATTTCGCGATGCCCATATTGATTCGCATAGTTGATCGAGGAAATTGGTTTAAGTCGGTCTGCAGCAAGATAACAAGGCTTCTCAATCCGTATGAGTTGGAGACCGTGGCTCTTCATGATGATAACTGGTTTGAGTTAATTGGTCTCCGAGATTATCAGAGATGCATGTGTAAAGCATTCTGCGGCAAGATCACGGGGTTTTTCCATCCGTATGAGTTGGAAGTCGTGGCTCTACATGATGCTAAACGGGTCGAGCTGAATAATTTTGGAGGAATCATTTGCGAACGGTGTTGTGTACTATCCATTATCGGAACTTTCTATTCTTTGCTTTGTTCGTAATCAAATGGCTCATGAATTGGTCAAGTTTGTTTTAACTAACAGTAGTTGAGATTATGGTGAGAGGTATGTCCCAGAATCTGTGCATTCAACGGTTCGACTTAATGATAGATTAGTTAATATTTAATTAATAAAATTTGCTTCTACCTTAAATATAATCTAATCGGAATGAAGTCTGACTTCCTGCCTCTTTTATTTGTTCCATAGTTTATTTGTTCTTATAAATATGTTAAACATTAACTAAGAGTTAATGCATAATATATTTCAATAAAATCATCATTCGAGCTTTTCTTCATAATATGTCAAATTTATCTAATTATATTTTTTGTATGTGAATTACGATGGGGTAATTTGAATCAAGAACTCTGGATTTCGAACCTGAATTTGGAACTAAAAATCGAGACCGGCAGTTAATTATTTAATTTTCGTACTAAAATTTAACTCCATTTCAATTTGTTTCTAGTTTTAACAATTCAAAATTGTCGAATAATCATTAAGATATGAGACGGTTCGTAACGAGAATGAAGTATGTAAATTAAAGAATGAATATCATGAGGAATATATGATTTATTTTCTACTCTTAACTTGTTTGTAAAACTTGTATTTTTTTTGGTTGTAACAAATAAATTTAACACTTTTCATGATTACAATTTTAATTTCTTTACCATAAATCAAGCAAGACTCATCTATTCCGGCCTAAATATCGAGTCTAAAAAATATTACAAACAAAAGTTTTCAAATGAGTAAAAACTGAAATCGAACCGAATAATAGCAAGATACGGACCATTTTCTCAAATAACAATTCGAGGTATAGTTTCAATAATAAAAAGAATCGGAGGGGTATCCTCTATGACTGCAGCCGCTTACTTTCAGCTCCCGGAATTAATGCCTCATTAAATTATACTCGTATCTTGTAATAAAGTGACTCACGAATTGACTAAATTTGCGTTAACTAATAGTAGCTGAGACTATGGTGAGGGATATGTATCACCATATGTGGCTTCAGCTGTCCGACTTGCTGCCGGATTAGTTGCTTCTTACTTTAATAAAATTCGATTTTACCTTCAAAAAAATAATAAAAAGAATTGGAGGATCTGGTTCTTGACCGGTTCAGTTCCTGAACCATATTGTCTCCACTTAATATGAATATTGCACCGCGCGTATCATGTACGGAGAAATAAGAGGAAGGAGAGCGCGTGGAGCTATAGATCTGTAAAGTGTACGTGCACTTTTCTTTGTATGAATCGGACAGATCTGAAGTGAGGGCCCACTTCTGTCCCCCAGCTAGATCGACCATCACCGTCAGATCCCGCTGGCACCATCACAGCCGCACGATCCCTATTTACCATTATTTTATCCTCTCCTTCCTCTCATTTACACCGAAAAGAAAAAAGATAAACGATTTTTTTATCCATTGTAAATATAAATAATTAATCAAAATTAATATTGTAATGAGCACTCAAGGGGCAAAGGGGTAATATTACTTGTTAAGACTCTAGGCCCAATATTCTTCTTGGGATTGGTAGGTGAAATATAAATAAATAATAAATAATAAATAACATGAATTTATCATTATAAATAAGAGTCCAACCACACCCACTCCTCCTCAGAAGCTGCCACTACTGTTAAGCTACAGTAAAAAAACCCACATTTTGTTGGGGACTCTTATTATTTTCTTCTCTTTTTCTTTTTGAATACAACTATTAGGGTTTTGGGGTGAGGAGATGAAATGGGTCTCTCTGTGTTCTTCCACAGCTTTCTTGAACTGCATGGATCGATCATGGCTTGATGATTGGATCACAATCTTGAGTACTGCGTGTGCGGTTCAATGAAGCTGTGGGAAGATACAGACAGGTTCACCGACACGAATTTTTTGTTCTTGTTGTGAATTTACGATATATCTGATTATTTGTCACTTTGCTGTTTAGATCCATTGATTTACTATAGTCTTGTGGTGTGTTCTGATCGTGGTTGTGTAGCGCAATTGTGAGATCTGACGATTCTCGTCCATCTATATATGTAGATGTTAATATGTATATATTAACATAGATATATATATATATATATATATATATATAGTTGTTGTTTGGTGTTATATGGGAAAGTCTTCTTGACATAGATCAGACAATTACTGTTAAATTCTTTTAATATATATATATAATGGTTCATAATATTAAAAATAAAATATGGATCAACATTTTCTTTACAGTACAATAATTGTCTGTATATATATTTAATTACACCAAACAACAACCTTATGGCGTATTGTGTTTGTGAGACGGTCATCGGAATAAGGTAGCTCATCACTTACCAAGAGCTATGTTGTCGGGTTACGGTTGTGTATTTTGACGGGAGAATGTCCCGTCTTTCCTTATCGATGTTATTAGTGACGAAGCTGATTAATATATACTACCCTTTTAATTATTGAGATTAGAGATTTTGACCTACTATGTTGAATTTTTTTTTCTAAAGTTTTCATGAGTATATAGTGTTCACTGGTCTATTGGTAGAGTGATGGGTATAGGTTTTGCCCGATTGATACATATGTTGAATTGTTGATTAATGGTATAGAGCAAAGTGAATGGAAATAAAGACATGACAATGCCTCTTGCCTAACACGATGGGGCCAAGTTATTGTTATGTCTATGTTACTTCTCTTTCATTTTCTCTTAAAGTTTCTTTCCAATTTACCCGCAAACATCGATCTATTGGCCCCTCTCTACCATTATCGATCATCTGCAATGTCGACATTGAAAAAATATGTATTTCGTCGAAATATATATAATATCAGAACAAGTGAAATTGAAAAAAAATCACACCGAGTAAAAGTATGAAACGAAAATATCATATTACTATCTTAAACCAGGAAATTTAATCAAAATTTAATTTGTGTGTAAACATCTTATTAGTCTTTTGAACACTTTCATAAAGTTTAATAGTACGTATATTGAACTTAAAACACATACGGATTTAATTTTCAAAATAACCCTAATTGTTTTGTTAAAATTTGTGTGAAATATCTCTGTTTATCAGTAAAAAGTTGTGTACTAAAATTGGGGTTTGAATATGTTATAATAAACCAAAGTTAGCACCAAACTTATGTGAAATATCTAAATCGTCCTTTTTCGTTTTGACCCATAGACACAAACAAATATGAGCACACATGAAAGTAATTGTGTTACGACAAAACCCTTTTACTTAACCAGGATTCCAATTTTTAAGTGTGTCGAGTCTTAAAATATTTGAGCCAACTTGTTCAAGCAAAAATGGAAGCTCAAAGTGCATGCACCTGCATCACATATATATAATCCATTGGTGGAAGCCAATTTCAGCACTGTGTTTTTCTTCATCTTTAGGTGTTAATTAAAGTAATTATTTAGGTACTCTTAAAAGGCAAAACCAGAGCCAGTTCTTGTGAATTCCATTGTAAAGTTTTTTTGAATTATTGGTGTGGCATGAATAATTAGATTCAGAGCAAAATGAAAAAAAACACAAGTGGGCTCATGGTGATATATACAAATTTGGATCACTATAGGCTTAACTTTTTAGAGGACCCCAAATTTAGGATTTAATTAGTGCAAGATATATAATATAAGCTACAAAAATGATTTTATTTTTATCTTTTTTACTTTGATGGGATTGCCTTTATTATATGTTTCTGGCCCATTTTTTGAGCTTATTTTCTTGGACCGACCCTTCATCATATCTGTGGTGGAGATTCCCTTCCAATTATGATTAATGCATGCCCTAAAAAGGTTCTTTTTTTCTTTTCAGTGTCAAGTGACATGGAGTTCCAATTAAATACAAATTTTAAAATAAAAACTTCTTAGTTCTTGCACTGTCTTTTTTGTGGTATAGGTAAGTTCATTATTTGATTAATTTTTTATGATGAAATGATAAATCTGCATACACTGAATTTAGATAGGTTTCTGTCAAATCTAGAAAAGGACTTCAAATTAGATGGGATATTTAATGAAAATATTATATTAGGCCTCATTTTGGTAAAATATTATTTTTTTTAAAAAAAGTTGACATATTATTAAATTATAAAATAACCTAATCCGACGTTATACTGGACAACCAAATCACCAAATGATGGAATAAACCTTGTATCATTACTCCATCTACTGTTAGTTAAAATATATATGTTTAAATCACGAGCCATGAAATTACAAGAACAACTGGAAAAATAAAAGATAAGGCAACGACGTGCCTCTTGCAATCTCGCAGCCTCTACCTCGAATGAGTTGAGACTCTCCGCAAATCCCTTACAAGAACCACCCCGAGAACGACGAGCAAAACAAAGATAGCGCAATGACGTGCCTCTTGCAACCTTGCGGCCTCTGCCTCGAATGGGTCGAGACTCTCTTCAAATCCGTTACAGAAACCACTCCGAAACCACTTAGAGCAAATGTCTGGTACGCCATCCCAAATAAACATGCAAAATAAAACAGTTTAAGTATTATTTGAATTCAGTTCAATATTTGTGAGGTTCTTAAGCCCTGATTATTAAATATATATTTTTTGAAAGAAAAATTGAATTTTATTAATTAAATTGTAACTAACCCGGCATCAAGCCGGACAACTGAAGGTACAAATGGTAAGACATACCCCTCACTATAATCACAGCTACTATTATACTTATTTAATTTAATATAATATAATATAATTTTTTTAAATAAAAGTTAGACAAATATAGTCGGGTCAATTATAATTTAAAACTAATTTTCTGCTGAACCGAGATGGGCCTAACAATACTGAGGTAGATTCAACAAGGATCCAATCCCACTTAATGGACTCATTTAATAGCCCATACAATGGTTCGAAATAATGATGTGGTGTCAGATTGGGCTGGGCTAGTATGGGCCGTCCTCAGAATAGTGTTTATTGGATCCGTAACGACTGTATACATCTAAATGGGCCCAAGGCCTCAATCATGACCCTTTTCGGAGTGAAGATGCCCAACATGTGTTCATGCTTCTAACAGACCTACAAACCATTTTTGACCCTGCGATAAGGCATCTACCATACAGATTTTTAGGGATGGCAACGGGGCAAATTTGGTAATCTCCGTTTCCGTTCTCGTTAAAATCGGATCGGAGATTTCCCGTTTTTAATGGGATAAAGATTTTTCGTCGAATTCGGAGATTCTCCGTTTTACATTTCCAACAAAAAAATGTTAATACATATTTATCTTTTTAATAAAAATTGTATTAAAATTATTATTTTAATAAAAATATATACTTAAAATATTGTTTTTTTTTTCATTAAACATGAATTATAAAATATTATTTCAATAAAAAGATGTTAATTTCACTGAATATACATTTAAAAATATTTTTTATATATATCGGGGTGGAGCGGGGATACCTCACCCCGTCCTGCCCCGTTCCCATCAAGATTCGGAGATTTCCCGCCCCGTTTTCAATCGGATCCGGAGATTTCCGTTAGGACGGGGTATATTGTCATCCCTACAGATTTTAATCTAATCTTTTGATCCGAGACCTTCGTTATACTTCTGCCCCAACTGAATTCACCCACATTTTATATTATGAAACCCGAGACCACTCGTTCCCCCCAACAAAGTTCACCTATAGGTTATATAATAGGGATAATGACACTTTGTTACACTTAACCGTAGCGAAATAACACTTTCATACCCTAACTATTTTTGTCTTTTTTTTAGTACCCTAACAAACTTTTTGTGACAAACTATGCTAAAATGACTAAAATACCCCTGATTTAAGAAATCAAAATAAAACTAGTCCAATATGATTTATCAAATCATATTTGAAATGGTTCAAATTTAATTTTATATTTTCGGGCATAATTGTATTTGCATCTTAAGTACAAATCAAATTGAATTAGAGATAAAAAAATTTGAACCAATTTAATGTATAGTTTCTTACACTAAGGGTAGTTTAGGTATTTTATACATTTTAGAGGTAGGTTGTCACAAAAAAATTGTTAGGGTACTAAAAAAAAGAGAAAAATAGTTAGAGTATGAAAGTGTCATTTCGCTATAGTTCGGTGTATCAAAGTGTCATTATCCCTATATAATATGTAACTCGAGACTCGTTACACTTCTCTCCCAATATAGTTCATCCATAGGCTATACCATAGATATCGGGACCCTCGTTATAATTGGGAACGCGTAACAGTAGGGTTTCTTTCGTTATAACTGTTTAGCATCTCGTCACAATGCAAAAATAAAAAAAGCTGAAAAATCATGATCACTAGAAAAAATAAAAACATGTTCGAAAAATAAATTAAAAGTAACATCGTGAAATCATCTAAAATTGTGGACCAATTTATAAATTTAATTGAATTATTTATATAATAAAATAGAAGTTGAATATCGGTTAGTATCAGAGGTTGGCCGCAAGATGGACGAATGACCACGATCCGTGACCAAAAGGGTTGGCCACGATCTCTTGACGGGTCCATAACAATTGCGCAGACTCCTTTACAATTTCATATTTCGAGTATGAGACTGGTATAAGAAATTAAGAACTCACGAAACTCACATCAAATTCGTCATTTTTTCTACAGAGGTCAAAATACCTTAAACATTCCAATCCGATCAAAATTGGGACGAGAATATGAAAACCCCAATCCGACCAGAAGCTGACTAAGCTAAATAAACCAGGCTTAATTAATTAAGATTGGTGGTTACTTAACCTTAAGAAGTTTATCTCATGCCTTACTTAATATGCTAAAGTCGATAAATGATATATTTTGTAATGACAAATTTTGTTATGTCCAATGGAAATTCAGTATCTTTAGTTCGATTAAATACATAACAAAACTCGCATTATTATCATTTTTATAAAGTCAGGATGTCTCAAATCAGATATGACCCAATATCCAATCCCATCGTAATAAATGTGATACTTAAAAAACTCACCCCAAACTCATTTGTTCTCAACCCCACCAAACACCCAATTAATATTTTTAAATAACTAAGTAATGTTTGACATCTCGAATAAAAATGTTATTTTCATGCAATGATGTATTTTATTTACCACAAATTCAACAAACTATTCCAAAACTCTTTTTATACATATTTCAATAATAAAATAATTATTTTGAAAAATCAAATCAATATTCTCTTATGATAACATGCTTTTGCTTATTCATAATGGGATTCTGTTGAGGGTTTTGTCCCACCAATCCTTAATGTAATTCTGATTTGTGAATCGCTGTTATGATTTATAATATCTATATTTATTCAAAATAAAAAATAAAAAAATAACAATAAAATTGTTTTTGGATTTAATTGAATTGGAGTTATGACCCTCAATTAGGGGCAATTTCACATAGGTCACCAAAAAAGTTTATATTCTCGCGTAGGTCACTATTTTCTTAATTTAATTTATGATGTCACCAAAATATGTTTTAGTCTCACTCCGCTAAAAAAACTTATGAAATGACCAAAATATCACCGTAATCAATAATTGAACCATCGGTTTGGCTGGCTTGAGAGTCAAATTTAAATTTTAGTTATTGCAAATACCGAAATGCTAATTTAATTGAATACCATATATATTTGGTGATTTGATCACTTTAGTTACATAATATGAAAATTGATGGTGGAATTTCGTTGACCGGACACATAAATATAATCAAGCCACCCAAATGCTGGTTTAATTATTGATTGCGATGATATTTTGGTCATTTTATAAGTTTTTTTTAACGGAGTGAGACAAAAAACATGTTTTGACGACCTCATAAATTAAATTAAAAAATTGATGACGTACATGAGAAACTGAGAATACAAACTTTCTCGGTGACTTATGTAAAATTACTCCTCAATTATAATAATAAGATACCCAACTCAAAAGGAAGATTCTTTGATCCACTCAATAAACAATCTTTTTTAATGCTCACTTCTATTGTTTTCAACTTCACTGCTGCAATACAATATGTTGTATTTCTACTTTGTGTACTTAATTAAGTGGTGACACCACACGAATCTGCATCTATACTTCAACTGTACAAGCAAGTAACGTGCACATCAATCTTAACTATATTTATGTCCGTTGGTCACATCATGAAAGTTAAGAATTATACCCTAACATCACTGAGAAAAGCATTTATTTTCTTTACACCAATTTCACGCGGTTTTGTGGGTACAATGATCGCTCAAAACGCGTCTCTTTCTCTCTTCTTCAACTCGTAGCAGTTGAAAATCGAAAACAGAAGCATCAAACCTTAATTGTCCTCTTCTCTCTCGTGTCTTATTAGCTGCTCCAAAAACATGGAGCTCTCCACAGTGTTAGTGACACTTGTCTTTGTTTTTGCTCTCATCAACGTTTTCTTCTACTTCCCAACCAAAAAGCTCCAATCTTTCTTCAAATCCACACCCTCCGCGAAAAGGGTCGTTCCCAATTCTTCTATAAAAGACCCGGTGAGCTCTAAACCGAAGATCGGCAACAAAGCAGAGCTCAAAAGGGTATTTTCGACATTTGACAAGGACGGAGACGGGTTCATCACCAAGGAGGAGCTGAGGTCGTCGCTGAGGGACATCAAGATTTTGATGTCGGAGGAGGAGATCGAGGAGACGGTGGCGAAGCTCGATGTGAATGGAGACGGGTTGATCGAGCTTGGCGAGTTCTGCGAGCTGTTCAAGTCTATGGTGGGCGATGGTGATGGTGAGGTGGGGCTGAGGGAGGCTTTTGATGTGTTCGATGGAGATAAGGACGGGTTGATCTCGGTGGAGGAGCTCGGGCTGGTGATGGGTTCTCTGGGGATGAGCGAGGGGAGGAAGATGGAGGCTTGCAGGGAGATGATCAAAATGGTGGATTTGGATGGTGATGGGATGGTTGATTTTGATGAGTTCAAGAAGATGATGAGAGCTGGTGGTGGCTCTGGCTTGCTTGGTTCAGCATCTAAGTGAACTTAGTGAAGGCTATGGTTGATCTATATGACAGTAAATACAAAGAATTAGAAAGTTTTTATTTTTCTAGTTTAGTTTTCTTCCTTCTATAGATGCGATTCAAAGCTGTGTTCTTGTGTTTTGTTATGGTTTCTGGTCAATCTGAAGCTCCATGAAAAATGTATGGCACAGACGAGATGGGATTGGGCTGTGATATGTTATGTTTGTTGGTTGAAAGTAAATACGTTTTATTTTCCAACATTTTACTTACTTCATGCAAGTTTTGCAATCTCGTTCTTGCCTGGTTGAATTAGAGATACCAGATTCTCGTCGGGTTTGAAGTGTTCTACCTCCATATAGGAGTGACAACGGTACGTATTCAAATCGGGTTTTGTGATCTCTTCCCCTACCTTGTTGGATTGGAGATAAGTTCAGAGGTTTTTGTCAGCTCCACTTAACTAAATGCAATAGGGAATTAAAATCTGCTCAGATCAAGATGTCAACAAAGACCAGACGATATTGACTGACAAGTCTTATCTGCAAAATGTTAGTGGCACTGGAATTTGTTTCTCAGTCACTGATAAAGGACTATAAACAGTACTTTGAGCTGATGAGGTTGTGCTTCAAAAGATTCATTTCTTTGATAGTTCAAAAGATACGAATATATGCTCCAAGAATATTATTTGTGATAAACGTTGTGTCGATTTTTTTCTATCGGGAATCAAACGGGTACAAGAGAATATAATCCATAGCTTGAGGTGTAAGGCATTAAAACCTACAGAGTTTTGAATCTAGTGAGGATGGAATATAAATATTAAACTACTTGGCAATGCATTACAATAGCATCTAAATGCATCATACTATATTTTTTGTTTATAGCAGTTCACAGCTTCAACTTGCCCACAAACACTACCACTAATATCCTTTCCGTGGCATTGACAGTTAATAGCGTCCGAATCCAGTATGTGAAAAGTTACCTAAAACACATCGGGGTTGAAACGCCCGGGAATGGTGTTGCTTTGTTGAGCTTGCTTCAGGTGCATCGTCAGAGCGTAGTTGTTCACCTAGCAGTACCATCACAAATCATCAGATAATAGGGAAATTAATCAACATTAGTGAATAAACAGTTCAATTCTTGCGATATATGAATCCTAATACATGTAGTGGAGGAAAAATCGATGAAGTTTGGGGAAACATGTTAGGAAATAGCATAAAGGTCAGCGGAGAGTGAAAATAATAGTTCAAGAGATGGATAGGAAGGTTCTAAGCTCATTAGCTCAACCTCTAGTGTTCTCAACTGGTCCTGGTATTGCACGACAACTTGCTTCAGATGCTGCAACTCCTGGCTTCTATCTTCATACTCCTTTTGACGCTCATGCTGAATGGCCACGGCACGTTTGAGAACTGTATTTTCATGGATCAGTGCTCCCATTTGTTCCTTCAGCATCATGTTTTCCTACAATAACATACACCATATATGATACTTTCCAAAATGAACCGGCAAATGAAGCATGAAAACCGCTTCCTGATAGGATATGTAGAAAAGTACAATTGATAATAATCATGAATTCCCAGTCATGTTAATGAGAAGAACAATGACATGGGCAATAATCAGCAACCTGTTGAAAGCTCTGGGCTGCTTCTGCACCTGCACGTGCAAGGATAGACTTCTCCAAAGCCTCGAGAGCTCTTGAAGCGCGGGATCTGGCATCATCCATGTCAGAAGCACTCTTCATTTCTCTTACAAAGAGTTCCACCCACTCTGCACCATCTACAGGACAAACTTTTGGAGCTGAATGATCCTCGGCAGATGGAACCTCTGCATTATTTTCTGCTATGCATACAACCGAAAAGCATCCCAAACCATCAAACTGCCGTTGCATAATGCAACTACTATTTCAAGGCTTAAGAAAACTTTGAAATGAACTACTAGGAAATAAATTATCAAATCAACACTCATTATAATAGTCAAGTGTGTCATATCATCATCTGATGGCAGCAGAAAGAAATCTGGGATTCAAGTAAATGGATGCACAAGATATGCCAAGAATCACATGAATGCTAAAACTCAGCTTTGGCCGTTTGAGCACTCAATTTCTCGTGTCTAAGTGAACTATACCGACATCTCATAACCCGGCAAAAACAGTACTGAAAAAGATATGGGTGTTGTAAGGAGACTTAATTGAATCCTAGTTAGCTTTAAACTGATATGACGTATGAGCCATAACATGTTTGATCCATCAGCAAATTGGAAGTAAAGAATCTGGCAGGAAATGTGTCTAGAGATACTTCCACATACAAGGAAAAACTATAAAGAGGGGAAATTATCATAAATGAGCTGATAAAAGAGGTAAAGACTAACCAGCAAGTAAATTTACTTCAACGTTGAAATGTTCTACAGCGACAAAATCAAAATGAAAAGCAGATGGTCTCGTTAACAGTTCATTCCCAAAGATCCAAAACTGTCTCATTTTGAAAAGCCAGAACATCTTGATTAGTGATTACCTTGTGAATGAAATCGAGTATCTTGCTGCAGTGCTACACCAGAATCCCCTGCCACAGAGCCAAAGTTCCCAGCAGCCGTACCTAAACGAAGCTCATTCAAACTTCTGATAGCTGAATCCAAATCATCACCGCATTCTTCAAGTGCCCTCTCCAGAAGCTAAAACCATAACCTTTTTAAAATTAGTTATAACACAGCACAGACACACAGATTCAGTATTCCAAATTTGAATAAAACAATCATCAGCAAGATTTGACCATCGAACATTCCTAGCAAATATCCTACTAATCTCAGCATTTTCGCTACACAAGAATGAAAAGGGGATATTCTCGTGTTAGTACAGTTAACTTCAAAACGCCTCATAAAACATAAGTGAAGTTTGTCTTTTTCTCGTTTTGCTCACTTTCAATTTCAGTACAAAAAATACTAAAATGCCTCTTTTCGGCTTTCAAATTTCCAAACTCATGCCATTTATTTTTCATTTCCCTTGCTTCAAAAACAATTTATTTTCACTAATTAGAGACTTCAAATTATTTTGGGATCTTCATAAGAAATATAACTGTTTTTTGAGACGTTTTGAAGTTAGCTGCAGTTAAGTGATAATGGCGTCTACACGAGAAAATCAAACAAGTTACAGATGCAACAATGAAAATCCAG